>JAYKKM010000328.1:2532500-2787500 GCA_035772405.1 Chrysogorgia sp. JL179-B06
AGATACCAACATCAACACAGACACCATCATCAACACGGACACCAACATCAACATAGACACCAACATTAACACAGACACCAACGATCAACACCAACAGACCAACATCAACAAGGATAGATAGATAGATAGATAGATTATTAATAATAATTACATCGCAGCCCTAGAGCTGAATTGCGTAATTTACTTATATAACAGAGTATGAATAAGACTATATACATGAAAACTATATGTACATAATAATATGTGTATATGTAAAATATATACCAAAAGAAAATAATATATTATTAAAAACTCTAATCAACTCTAAAACTATAATTGTTAAGGCTACACATCGATGGAATAAAAGTTTTCTGATAGCGCTTGGTATTAATTCGAGGAATGTTGAATGTTTTTTCCCCCTAAGATTGTACTTTGGTTGGTGTCTTTGCGGAAGTAATTGGTGTAATTTGTGTGATTGTTGACGTATGATATTTTTGAATAATTTGTCACACAAGTCATGCCTCCGATTTAATAACGTCGATAATTGGAATTTCTCCAGATTTTGCTGGTACGACTCTCCGGAGATAAAATTGAGAGAACACGTTTTTGAACTCTTTCTGAATGACATCTGCCAGCTTCCATGACGACGGAAAATTTTGTTCTGCAAATGTACTGTCAATTGTACTGTCAAATGTACTGTCAAATGTAATTGTACATTTTTGGAATTGAATGGAATTGTACAAATGTACTGTCAAATGTAATTGTTCTGCAAATGTACAACATCAACACCAGCACCAACTCCAATGCAGACACCAACACCAACAACACCAAAACACTTACTTGCGGTAGTCGTTCCTTGTTGAATGGCCTCCGTGACTACGCCATCGACAGTCAGTAAAGCTGCGTTGTACATCTTAGCCAAAGCAATAGCTGTGTCAGTTTTACCAGAGCATGGAGCACCATGAATAACAATTGATATCCCTCGTCTGTTTCTTGCTGCTCTTCCCTCAGGAGATAAATCAATGCTAAGATAGTTTGCAATGGCCGCTGATACAGGTGTGATCTCCAGTTCACCAACATCTTTCTTTTCCACGACGTCTGAACAAAACAAAAATACTCCATGTTGGTCCCATTTCGATGCGACACTATTTCGTAAATTTACCTTATCACTCTCCTATTTCTTTTTATGTAAAAGGGACACTTCACCCATGTGTTGCTTAAATGAAAGTTCTTTGTCGCCTTATACATCAGAATGAGTATTAGTTTTCTTGTATTCTTTTTAGTTTTAGAGAAATTCAGCGCTTTGTTTATCGTATTTTTGGTAAATTGGAATAACGGGAGCGCATTCGCCGCAATCAGAACAAAAATGCCGGCCTTCAATTTCCCAAAAATACGTCAAACAAAACCAAATTTCTCTGGAGGTGGAGTGTACCTTTAATGAAACACAATATAAGCGCAAGATCGTCATTAACAGATTTGAAAGTTCCGAACGTCTCAAGTGAGATTAATAAAAAAAAGATCTCGTGTTGTGGAGCTATGTTGTTTAACTCTGTTCCGGTCTCCGGACCACCTAAAAGATACTGACAACATCTCCATTTTTAAGAAGGAACTAAAAAATGTACTTCTTCAAACAAAATAATAAGGTAATTCTCACCTATAAGACTTCGCTTGTCTAACTTGTAAATATAAATTGACTTGTAACTGTTTTACTTAAGGGAGCGTACATTATTTATGGCTGGGGTTGGCTCGAAGAGAAATGGGTTGGGTAAGTCAAGTTTTTGGCGCATTATAAATATCGCGAAACAAATTTTAAAACAAAAGAAATAAAATAAATCAGTGTTTAATGTCTATAGTTATAATAATAGTGATACAATATAAAACATAGAGATTTCTTGTTTAAAGACAGTGTCAGGTAAAGCCTCTTGTTAAATAATATTTTAGATAGACATATTTTCATGTTTATAAACTTTAACTTCCTTAGAATATTGCAATGATCTCATACTATATATGAACCAATATTTAACACTATAAATATCAAATAAATATCTAAAGGTTATGATAAGGGTAAGGACGAGACAGTAGACAAAGGGCGTACATACATATATGATATACATGTATGCAGTATAACATGTATACATGGTTGCATCATCTAGTAATGGTTGGGTAGAAGAAAAATTCAGTATTTGAAAGGTTGAGTAAAAAACCTTTTTGGTTTAAACTTGTTTCTCTTCGGTACCAACCCCTGCTTTAAATAATGAACGCTCCCTAACCTGATATATTCTATCAATTTTGACTAACAAAGGTCATCTGGTGCCACTGGTGGAATACTTTTGTAATACTTTTGTAATACATATGTCTATGCCTTCATTCAAATAAAGTTCATTATTATATAAACGATGTTTACACCTGCAATTAAAGGACATTGGCAACACAAATTGAGTTTGTCTAATATGAAAGAACTCGTAAAATGATAGAGTAACACCTTTTACAACTTTTCCGTATTTTACTTCGTTTTTGAAATATTTCATTTTGTTTGATATGTAAATGAGATGGCCTCTAACGTCAGGTGTGGGGTAGATAATTTTCACTCATTAAAAAATGTATTATATCTCAGTGATTGCTAAGTTTACAACGTTCATTATCATGAGGAGTTATTATACGCACATTTTCAAGTAAATTTGTGGAACAAACTTGAAGATTGAACTAATATTTTAATTAGTGAAAATTCTCTACCCTGCACCTGACGTCAGAGACCATCTCATTTACATATCAAACAAACTGAAATATTTCAAAAACGAAGTAAAATACGGAAAAGTTGTAAAAGGTGTTACTCTATCATTTTACGAGTTCTTTCATATAAGACAAACTTAATTTTTTTTGCCAATGTCCTACAGGAAATCGTGTTCCTGCATTGTTTCCAGTTCCACCAATCAGATTAAAGGTTTTAGTTTTTGAGAAGTGAGGTATGCCAGGAATGTAAAACAAATATGGCGGGTGTGAGTTGGGCTCGACGAAGTTCTGCAGAAATCGTGCCACCCTTTCAATACACTCAACCACCAAACGAGGCTCGAAAGAAAGTGTTTCAGTGCTTTTCCAAAGTATTTCTTTATTCTACATTGTATTTCCTTTTTCTGTATTGTGTTTCCTTGATATTGCACTTCTCTCAGGCAATCAGAATTGAGAATTTTTTTCATGTATATTATTAATTCGGAGAAACTATTGATGCCGGACCATCATACCTTTATCCAAGTCAGTTTCCTGTTGTAATTTTACAGTTTCTTCTGGCTCTTCGTCACCAGCAGGCGAATGCGAGTGATCTGAAACAGGAGATGTTTCATTGTCTGTTTGAGCTCTTTTTAATTGTTCATCAAACATCTTAGCCACAGCTTCTACTCTCTTCTTTTCATGATCTTCCTTAATTTTTTGTTCTTCAAAGTAGTATTCCGTCAACTCTGTGGGCAGTTGATCCCCAGCTTTTCTCGGTGGTAATAAAATTGTGTTACATTCATCGTAACCTTTCATTGACCGCAGAACCTGAAATATTTCAAATGAAAATAAAGGAAACAAATTTGAATCTATCTGTACTCCTCCCCATTCCCATCCTCGTCTCCTTCGTCAGCCTTCTCCTCCTCCTCAAATCCACCTTCTACTTCGCCTTCTCCTTCACCCTCACATTCTCCTCCTCCGTCACCCTCACATTCTCCTCCTCCTCCTTCACCTTCTCATTCTCCTCCTCCTCCTTCACCTCCTCATTCTCCTCCTCCTCCTTCACGTTCTCCTCCTTCTCTTTCTCCTTCCTCCTCCTCCTCTTATCCTCCAACCTCACATTATCCTTTACCCTCACGTTCTCCTCGTTCTACTTCCTCCTCCTCAATCTCCTCCTCCTTCATCCTCACGTTCTCCTTCTCCTCCTCCTTCTTCCTCCTTCACCCTCACATTCTTCTCCTCCTCCTTCACCATCACGTTCTCCTCGTTCTCCTTCCTCCTCCTCCTCCTTCACCTCCTTCACCCTCACATTCTTCTTCTCCTTCACCCTCACATTCTTCTTCTCCTTCACCCTCACATTCTTCTCCTCCTCCTCCTTCACCCTCACGTTCTCCTCGTTCTCCTTCCTCCTCCTTCACCCTCACGTTCTCCTCCTCCTTCCTCCTCCTTCACCTCCCTCCTCCTCCTCCTTCTCATTCACCCTCACGTTCTCCTCCTCCTTCCTCCTCCTTCACCCTCACGTTCTCCTCCTCCTTCCTTCTCCTTCTCCTCCTCCTCCTTCTACTCCCCCTTCTCCTCCTTCACCCTCGCGTTCTCCTTCTCCTCCTCCTTCCTCCTCCTTCACCTCCCTCCTCCTCCTCCTCCTTCTCATTCACCCTCACGTTCTCCTCCTCCTTCCTCCTCCTTCACCCTCGCGTTCTCCTCCTCCTTCATCCTGACGTTCTCCTCCTTCTCCTCCTCCTCCTCCTCCTTCTACTCCTCCTTCTCCTCCTTCACCCTAGCGTTCTCCTTCTCCTCCTCCTTCCTCCTCCTCCTTCCTCCTCCTCCTTCACCCTCACGTTCTCCTTCTCCTCCTCCTTCCTCCTCACGTTCTCCTCGTTCTCCTTCCTCCTCCTGGTTCTCCTTCTTCACTCTCACATTCTCCTCCTTCCTTCTTCTCCTCCTCCTTCACCCTCACGTTCTCCTCCTCCTCCTCCTCCTCCTCCATCGCATTCCCCTCCTCCTCGTTCTCTTCGTTCTCCTCCTCCACCCTCACGTTCTCCTCGTTCTCCTTCTCCTCCTCCTCCACCTCCTTCTTCTCTTCCTCCTTCATCGTCACGTTCTCCTCCTCCTCTTCCTCCTTCTTCTCTTCCTCCTTCTCCTCTTCCTCCTCCTTCACCGTCACGTTCTCCTCCTTATCCTTCTTCATCTCCTTCTCCTCCTCCTCGCAATAACCACCCCTTCCTCCATGCCAATATTTAAACCTTATTTACCTTCTCTTCTTCTAAGTATTGCTTATCAAATTCCAAAGAATATATTTCGACTGGAAAAGACGAAGGATTTCGAACAGTAAGTTCTTTCTCGTCACCAATAGAATGAGGTAGTACAGGTCCAAACTCTAGAACAGATGAAGTCAACTCCACTTTTGGTTCACTACCTTCACCACGCACAGTAATTACATGTTTACTGGTGCTTTGAGCAATATGAATTTTTAAACGTTGGCTGTAAGTGCTCTGTTAAGATAAAAAACAGGTAAAAATTTACAGGCAAAAATTTCAATTTTAAAATTTCAATTTTAATTTTTTTCAATTTCAATTTTAATTTTAAAATTTTCAATTTCAATTTTAAAATTTCAAAAATTTTAATCTCTTGACTAATCGTTATCATATATATTTGACCGTTTGTAATCCTTTTTTAAATTTTTGACCGTTTTGTAACCTACTTGTATCAAATAATTTAAATCGCTCTGAAGATGTTGCATGTCGCAACGAAACGTTAGCTAATAAATTTCAAATTTCTGTCATGTCTTGTCTAAAAATCATTTGCTGGGCTTTAATCTTTATTTATAAACATATATTGTTGAACATTGAAAATTTTGTTCAACATGACAGAAATAGTATGTCATTTTATGAGTAAAAGAGTCTGGAAACAGATGCGTAACCATGGGAACTGTGTATGTGTGGTAATATTATTCATTTAACTAATTCCTATTAATGTACCTTGGTACATTAATACCAACTCATGTGAAACTTGTTTCACATGAGTTGGTAAAATAATTTTGAAGATAAACTGGATTACACAGGAAATCAAAATGTTGTGTCAAGGTTTTTACGTCAGTGGTTATTCATTTGCATATATTTCAAATATGAATAACTCATGGCGTGAGATATAGAAGTGTGTTAAACGACATTGTCCATTACTTTAAAGAGTTCATTCCAATAAGACAAACTTCATTTTCATTTCATATACACTTTAAGATAACGTGATATAGAGTTGGTACAGGTTTGAGAGGGAGAAATGCAAAGACTTTTGGAGGACTTTCAAGGCCATATGTCGGGAAATGCAAGGACCAAAGGGTTGAAAATGAGGCTTTGGAAAGCAGTGGAAAATCACGAAAAAAGGAAAATGTTGAGGGCGTAAAAATTTGGAGTGATTAAAACCAATACTAAAGTTATACAATAAACCTAAAATATGGCGAAGATAAACACCATAGATCTTTGTATCGCAATACTGTATTTTTATAAAAAAACAAACTGTTGTTGCGAGACTGGAGACTGAGCTGGGAGACCCGAGATCAAATCCTGGGTCGGACCTTTGCAACAACGGTGCTGCCTTTGCAACAACACCAGTAAATGGTGCTTCCTTTGCAACAACACCAGCAAATGGTAAGACTTTCGGGTCTTCTCGGAAAACGACCTTAAATCGTAGGCCCACGGAATCCCTATCAGTTGAGTTTTCCGTTCACCTAAGAGTGATAAACTGAATAGTCAAAGGCTCGGATAAATAGGGTAACCTTATCCTGCGTGATCGACTAAATAAATCATACTCGTACTCGTACTCATACTCAATCAGACTCTCGAGCCCCTAAACGCGCTCAGTTTTTCATTTTTCTTAAACTCTTATTTCTTCTATACCTCTTCCGTAGGCATGAACTTCACTTGAACATTGATTCTTTGACCTGGAAACAGATTTCCACAAGAAGGCATGATCTCAAAATGTTTAGGTTTTGGAATTTCTGCTTTAATCTTCTTGCGTAAATGCAGCGGAGTCAATTTATCCACCTGCAGTCAAGAACAAATAATTAAAATAATTTGCAACAACAACATTTTAGAATTAGTTTGTCAATAATGATAAACAACCTTTTTCTTTTTATCTTCTGTCGGCTCCGACAACCACTGGCAGCTAGAATAGTAACAAACATGGAGAGAACGTTTAATACTTTTGATAATCAAGTAATATTAAAAATATGTTTGAAAGGTACCTGACAGGTTGGTTATTAAACAGTTGTATGGTCATAACTTTACAGTGACCACATTGCACAATTTCAAATTCTAGTGAGCTGCTAGACACCACCAGATCAGGCATTGCGACAATTGCCTTTAGTATTATACCAATGGTAGGACCATTTACAATCTGACAAAAAGAAGGGAAGAATTATAATAACCATCATTGTCATAGTAATAATCATCATCCATCATCACCATCATCACCATCATCCATCATCACCATCATCATCATCATCACCTTCACAATGGTTATCATCATCACTTTCACAATGGTCATCACCATCATCATCATCATCCATCATCACCATCATCATCATCATCACCTTCACAATGGTTATCATCATCACTTTCACAATGGTTATCACCATCATCCATCATCACCATCATCATCACCTTCACAATGGTTATCATCATCACTTTCACAATGGTTATCATCATCACTTTCACAATGGTCATCACCATCATCCATCATCACCATCATCATCATCATCACTTTTACAATGGTTATCACCATCATCCATCATCACCATCATCATCATCATCACCTTCACAATGGTTATCATCATCACTTTCACAATGGTCATCACCATCATCATCATCACCTTCACAATCGTCATCATCATCACCTTCACAATCGTCATCATCATCAACTTCACAATCGTCATCACCATCATCATCACCTTCACAATCGTCATCACCATCATCACCTTCACAATCGTCATCATCATCATCACCTTCACAATGGTCATCACCATCATCATCACCTTCACAATGGTCAACACCATCATCATCATCATCATCACCATCACCATCATCACCTTCACAATGGTCATCACCATCATCATCACCATCATCATCATCATCATCACCTTCACAATCGTCATCACCATCATCACCTTCACAATCGTCATCACCATCATCATCACCTTCGCAATTGTCATCATCACCACCACCATCATCATCATCATCACCATCATCACCTTCACAATGGTCATCACCATCATCATCATCATCACCTTCACAATCGTCATCACCATCATCATCAACTTCACAATGGTCATCACCATCATCATCATTATCATCACCTTCACAATCGTCATCATAATCACAATCATCGTCATCACCATTCTCAAGTAAAAGACTTTATTCAGTCAACATTTCGGGGCAAGCCTTTGTCAAGACGTGCTTACACATTGCCAAAGCCGTCTTATATATAAACATAAAACAGTAATTGCATATGCAAAATTATTATAAAAAATCTCGAATGTTCAATCTGTTAGGTTCAAACGAATCCAATCTATACGCCCAAAAAAGCCTTCTCTTCTCGTTGGATCATTAACATCAGCTCTATCCACAATGTCTTCTAATCCTTTATGTCCTGGTTCAAAAAATGTACGTACAAATGTCCTCCCGCTATATATAGCTATATATATATCTATAGGATTTACGGTGAAGGAAAATTTCGAGTGCTGGAATATATACATTTTAAGACCAAACCGGGACCAGTTGCGAAAAATGCAACTTAGAGGCCTTCTGATTATAATTTCACTCGAAATTTTCCTTCACCATAAATCCTTAGAACCTGAAAGTACTTTAATCGAGCGAAATGCCAAATATTACTTGTTATATATATCTATATATATATATGAATGAATGCTTACATTAATTGGTATACGAATATTCACAGGTCCTGGAGGAACGTTGGCTGACTTTGGATCAAACGTCACTGAAATAGTGACGCTCTCTGGATCTGGGTAACCAGGAAGATTCTTCACACGATCCAAGTACATGGTAAAACCAGAATTATACAGAGCTTGTTTATCAGCCATAAAAGAGACTGGAAAGTAGCCACAGTTTGTGGCTTGGAAGACGAACTCGGGAACAGTTTCACAAACCACGAAGCCAAAATCAAGAACATAGTCTGTCAGCTGCGGTCTGTCATAGAAAAACAAAAGCAATGATACAATCACGGTAGCTTTCGCGATGGGGGTGAGATGTTCTAACCATAGAACTACATGGAGAATTATTGATAATACCACCATGGTGTGACAGATGAACTATCGAGGTCAATAGGTCAATTATTTATTAAGCATGAAACATTCTAAGAAGGCGAGCTAACAGGTGAGTCACTAACAGCAGTTCATGTCGTGACGAAATATTACCCCAAGGGATGATATCGAATTCCCCGAGCGGAGGGTCTATAAATGATATTAGTTATATCCCTATATTTCAAATCAAACAAACGAACGGGAATACCCTTCTAATATACCCGCAGCATTTCACTTCTGATAAGAACTCCTAGTCTATTCAATTAAATTGCTCAGCCTTGTCCTGATCACTGCTTTTAAATTTCTACCTACAAAAACTTTCTTCCCCTAGAGAAAACGTTGGCAGAAAACCTTCTAAAATTTGAACTAAATCAGTATGTATCTGCATGGCTAAGAGCCTCCGTTCTCGGTATCTCAGTTATACAGGGACAGGGATCGAAACTGTAACTTTCTGATTGCCGGTGAGACGCTCAAACCATTGAGCTACCGAGACTCCGAGATGGAGAGCCACAATGGTGTATTATTTAATAGTTGAGTCGGTTTTCTTTGTACTCCATAAGGATGTACATGTATATCCAATATATCCCCAGAAAACCGAGAATTTGGCAATTATATTGCTCATTATAAATTCATAGGGATGTATACAGATACATCCTTGGTTTGTAGGCCGTAGGGATGAAAACAGATACATCCCAAAAAACCAAGGATGTATCTGTATACATCCCTATGAATTTATAATGAGCAATATAATTGCCAAATTTATCGGGTCCCTGCCACAACCATCTCGAGTGAGGGTACGCTGGTAGCGCCCCAAAACGAGAAGGAGAGGCAAGCTTTTGCCTCTCATTTGAGAGAAAGACCAGCTTTTGTTGCGAAACCTGTTGGTTAAATCCAGAATTTATTACAGTTTGCCTAGAATATAAAATGTGGGACTAATATTGAATCAATGCACATGCCCACACACCATGGCCTCCCACATTCGATAATTGATGTTTTAATATTAAGTTTTAATATACTAAGTTTTGTTAGGAAACCTCCTCAACTATTAAATAAGTCAGTTAATTACCTCGAACCTCGGCATTAAGCATACTTCCCTCGGGCCGTATGTATGTGGCTTAATGCCTCGGTTCTCCGTAATTAACTCTTACCTGGTTCAATTGATATATGTACTGCTCACACTGCTGTAGTGAATGTGGGAAAGTTTGGAGTAGACAGACGATACATGGACGATCGTCAAGCTCATATCCTCAGGGAATCAGAAATATTTTTTGAGGATATGAGTTAAAATTATAAATTATTCCTGTTTTGAGGGCATTTAGGATTAAATCACCCAGTGAGAACAAAAGAAATCGAGGTAAACATGGTACTGCTTTTAGGATGAATGCTATAGAAAGTCTGCAGACCGTTGCATATTTCTCATCATTACACGGCAACAAACTAAAGTCCACACAAAAAGTCCACATAAATTATCACATTAAAACACCCAAAAATTCTGGGTATCGTGTGACCTTCCACCGTGTAGGCAAAATGCCCTGAGTACGAGGTTGATGAACTGATGTAGACGTAGTGGGTGCCAAGCTAACAGAAAAAAGTGCTTAAATAATATTCTTACTTGAGTTTAGTTTTCTTTGAAATACTTTTCCTCGACCGACCATCGTTTACCGATGTAGTGTTTTTGATAGTATTCTGAGATTGTAGGGCGAAATCTATGACTTGTAACCTCTCCACTTCAAGGAATTCGTCTATTTCAACACCTGCACGGTCCTATTCCAAGAAAACAGCAAATAATGTTTGCTTGAATACATGTTTGCAAGAACGAGCTAGGTCATATATCACACCTAAGATATAAAAGTTCACAGCAATAATAGCTATCATTATTCCACCATATACCTCTGTCATCTCTACCAACACTTCTGATTCCTTCTCGCTTTCTTCGCTAATTTCTTCCACCATCGCTAAATTGCCTTTCGCAGTTTCTAGGAATTCCTTGAAACGGGCATTCTCCGTGTCACGTGGAAGATTTAATACAACTCTAGGAAACACACCTTCTCCTGAGAGTTTAATCTCCTCTGGTTCAAAATGACCCACTCGTATCTATCAAAAATAAAATCAATTATGAATAATTATTAGATCAGCTGGCGTCTACAAGTGGAAACAGTTGTGGTAACGTGATGCAAAATCACCAAATAGATATATTAAAATTTTGTCAAAACAGCATATCAGTGGTAGATGCTACATCTACTTTAACAGATCTTCCTTAAAGTTCACCTAACCCCAAAAATTATCTTTCTTTTATTCGAAAGAGCGTTACAAATTATGAATTACATTTTTAATATCAATTTTCCTTCTTGAGTTATTTGGTCTTTTTGTAATATGCAAATAGGGGTCAGTAACGGATTAACCAGTGGGCACAGGGGCCCCGCGCCCTCAGGGGCCCCGCGCCCTCAGGGGCCCCGCGCCCTCAGGGGCCCCGTGCCCTCAGGGGCCCCGCGCCCTCAGGGGCCGCGCGCCCTCAGGGGCCCCGCGCCCTCAGGGGCCCCGTGCCCTCAGGGGCCCCGCGCCCTCAGGGGCCGCGCGCCCTCAGGGCCCCGCGCCCTCAGGGGCCCCGCGCCCTCAGGGGCCCCGCGCCCTCAGGGGCCCCGTGCCCTCAGGGGCCCCGCGCCCTCAGGGGCCCCGCGCCCTCAGGGGCCCCGTGCCCTCAGGGGCCCCGCGCCCTCAGGGGCCGCGCGCCCTCAGGGCCCCCGCGCTCTTGGAAGAAAAGAGAAGGAAAAGAAATAAAGGAATGTTTTACTAGGCAATTATGGCCATATATGATGTTAATGAAGACATGTGCACAAAGTACTCATTAAAAGTTGTGTACCGGTATGTAAAAATCTTCTTTTAAAAAAAAATATATATTATGTTTGAGATTAGGGGCAGCACTTGCTTAATCCGCCGCTGGTGGAACGCGAGCTTCTGCAGAACATTGACGTGTCGTCATTAATTAATGATTTTGCTATTAAGAAATCGTGTAAACATAACGTTTACAAGGCGTCTACAAACATTCTCGGTTTGCGGGAGATTTGATCACTATATTCTTAAAAACCATTGTATTAGTTTGTAATACCATGATGACCGAGGTGAAACTAGTGTTTTCATTGTACAAAACTAATTGATAGTAGGAGTATTGTGTAATACAATGCATGATCAGTGATGTATTCAACAATTTTCCATTGTAGGAAATTAATATAATTGTGTGAAATGTTTAGTGAAAAGTGAATATTAATAAGTCGAGTAATTAACACTTTATCTTACTGTCATTAACATTGTAGTGTAATTATTTTGTTTGTTGTGTAAAACGTATTAACAAAACTCTTTGTCGTGTCTTTGAATTTTGGCTCATGAATTTTAATCAGGGAGAAATTAGAAATCTGCCCGGCTTTGCCGGGAGATTTAGAGATCTCCCCGCTAAAGCCGGGAATATCGTGATTAAACCACCCGGCGAGAACAAAAGAACCCGAGGTCATCATGGTATTATTGTATATATCTTTGAATTTTTTTAGTAAGGTTTTTTCGTCGGGGGGGGGGGGGTCGTGGGGCCCCGCGCTGAAAATATGCCGCGGCCCTGAATAGGGTCGTAATGACCAACATAATTGGGGAGTCTTAAAACTATACCCTATTCCCCGCATATAAGCGCATGCGCCTATAAGCGAAAATTCAAGATTTTTCGATAATCTTCGGAGTCAAATTAGAGGCACATGCGCCTATAAAAATTGTTGTTGTTGGTTGATGTTCCATGCCAATACCTTGTAAAAGCGCCGAGATCTAAAGCGACTCAAGAGGAGTGTGTTATACAAGAATATCGTGGAAGAATAAACCAAAAGCGATAACTATTGGATTTTATTACCGTATAACGAACATTATCACTGTACCAACTGTGACACTACAATTTATAACAGACAATGTTCGATGGTTTACTGTAAGAACTAAGAAGTATGCTTCTGTTCCTGTCTATCAAACTCGCAGATTTTGATCGTTTAAAGGCGCATGCGCCATTATTCGGATATCTTATTTATCCAGATACGAATACGAATACGAATATTTTATTTAATGTCAGTGGCATAGGGAGTGGTTACCCAATCTCCCGAGCCAGAGGCTCATGTTAAAAATGCTCGACAAGTGATTAAGAATTACATATTTACAATAAAAGTATAAAAAGGTACAATTAACAGTTATACTTAACTTAGACAATAAAAATTAAGAATAAATTAAGAAGCACAGATACAACGCATGCATCTACAGCCAATATTTGTTTTGTTAGTAAAATCTATTTTAGCTATACTATTTCTAAATAGAGATAAGGTTTGTAAGTTTTTTATGTCCAAAGGAAGTTCATTCCATATATGAGAAACTAAGTAGGAAAATGTATTTTCCGCTGATTGACAGATAATACTCCCCAACGACTATGCTAATTGCTTGCCGTAGCAAGCATAAAAGGCACGCTCGCCAGACAATCGGCCTTCACGTTTGCAACTCAACAAGCTCACATCTCGCACTAAAATACATTTCATCATGGATAACAGCGAAGTCAACGTCAGTTATCCCACCCACCCACCCACCCGTTACAAAATCATTGTATAGTTACTGCGTAAGTTATTTTGTCTTCTATTAGGCCGTGGAGAGTCTAGTGGCGAGAGAATGCGATGCTACCGTTGCCAGAGAATTGGTCACTGGGCAAGAGACTGCAGAACCGGAACAAATGCAAGAGGAATGCGACCTTACAACGCCTTCAGCGAGCATGGATTTGCATATAAGCAAAACCCTAGTTATGGGACCGTATCTAACACAATTCCCAAGCAATGATGAAACAGATGGCGTTAAAGAGTGCAACGATTTAGCTCAGATTGTGTTTTCAAGTAAAGCTTGGGATTCTCTTCCAAGGCATCTCAGACCTAATTCGAATTGCATAACGAATTGCATAACATACAGTGCGATCATATAAATTTCTTCGAAGATTATATTAAGATTATAATTCCTCGCAGCAAAACGGACGTATATAGAGAAGGAAACTATGTTTACATAGCTAAGATAAAATCTAAATATTGTCCAGTTTCTATTTTAGAGAGATATCTTTCAGCTGCAAAGACGAGTACTGCAAGCAATTTACCACTTATCAGAGGACTGCGAAATACTAAGAAAGGTTGTACATTGCGAAAGGATAGGATAGGATAGGATAACTTTATTTAAACAGGTTTGCCTCTTCAGTTACAAGACTGGTATTCATAAGGGACCTGTGTTTAAGTTACATAATATTAGTTACATACTGTATATCAAAAGATATAACTCAGACAAAATGTAAATTATAGACTATAAAATTATATAAGAAAATTAAAAGTTAAAAAGTGTCAATTATATAAATATTACTTAATTTGAGTCTTAAAACTAGAAAGTAAAGATGCCTCTTTTACTTTAGTGGGCAATTTATTATACATTAAAGGTCCATTAAAACTAAGAGTTCTTTTGCCAAGTTCGCGTTTGATTTTTGGAAGATGTAGGTCTTTTTTCCTCCTTGTATTATTTATTCCTCCTTGTATTGAAAGGAAAAGATATCGTACAGCAGATGCAGAGAAATCTTCAAAGAAGCTCTAGAAGAACTGGGATATGATTCGGCGATCTATGGCCTGCACAGTCTACGTTCAGGAGGAATTACATCGGTGGTCAACAACACCATTACAGATCCCGTCTCTGAAAGACTGTTAAAGCTCCACGGGCGTTGGAAAACGGATGTTGCGACATGTATGTCAAAGAGTCGGAACACAAACGTCTAAGTGTGTCTAGAAGCTTGGCTTATAAACTTTGTTACATAACTATTTGAATTGTAACACATACAAGTATAATATCGTAATTATAATAAAGCATTGTTGAGTTCGCTTGCGATACACCCATTCCTCGCTTGTCTTGTTTACTTATATTATTTGGCATTAAGAGGCAAAATAATTTATGATCGTTTGAACGCAGTGAATTAGAGCGTAAAGGAATTATGTACGTATAAAGTATTATAGCGAGCTAATTCAAAATTCTGACTGTTACTTCTGAGGCTATAGTTGGACGATCTCAATTTAAACATATTTGATATATATATATAGCACCTTGTAGCCTGATACATTTAAAAGCTAAAATTAATGATTGTTCGTAGCGCCTTTGCTCAAGGCTACTCATAGAGGCCATATTCAAAACTGTTTCATAACTAGTAGAGTTACCCATCTTGAGAACCGTTTTTAGAGCATAGTAATTAGCCTTTTCCAATTTCTTGCTCTGACATTTTCCGATACCAATTAATAGAGGGCAACAATACTCAAAATGAGGTAGAACGTAGGCTTTATACAAATTAATCATAACTTCCATTGGCACCAAACGTCGTAAACGTCGAAGAGCCGCGATTTTCGTCGAAATTAACATATCTTCGAAGCATATCTTCGAAATTAACCAACAAAACCACTTGCAACTAATTTCCATGTGGACACCGACCACCAAACTGAAGAACATAGTTCAAGTTTTATTGTTGCTATACTAAGGATTAGTTTCCAAATCTCTAAGTTCCTGTATCAAAAACCTTCGTTTTCTGCCATAGTAGGCTTTGCAACAACTTCAAACTTCAGTTTCTAATTGGCGAAGTCAGTGGAAATGTGCTCCACCAGTACCAACCCGAAAAGGTTTGGCACTGAAGAGAAAACAAGTCATTTTGTTTTAGAAATTAAGAGGTCTGGAAACGAATCTGTTAAAACAACTGTGGTTAAAATGGTGAGCATAAAACTTGAACGATGTTCTTCAGTTTGGTGGTCGGTATCTACATGCAAAGTTTCAAGTGGTTTCAACACAAAAAGAAGGAAAATTGATATTGAAAAAGGGTTAACGCCATCTTTCATGATTTCTAATGCTCTTAATATACGAATGTATGTATTTATAATATAGACATACACTATATGAGTAATTCTGCAATCTGATTGGTTCTTATATTAGCTTGATATCATTTATAGACCCAGAGCGAGGACACCCATGCCAAACACTTGCAACCAAACCACACCCTTGCACCAAACCCCTGCACCAAACCACACCCCTGCACCAAACCACACCCCTGCACCAAACCATACCCTTGCACCAAACCATACCCTTAGCTTGCACTAAACCACACCCTTACATCAAACCACACCCTTGCACCAAACCACACCTTTGCACCAAACCACACCCCTGCACCAAACCACACCCCTGCACCAAACCACACCCCTGCACCAAACCACACCCTTGCACCAAACCACATCCTTGCACCAAACCACACCCTTGCAACCAAACCACACCTTTACACCAAACCACACCCTTAGCTTACACCAAACCACACTCTTACACCAAACCACATCCTCACACCAAACCACACCCTTACACCAAACCACACCCTTGCCAAATACACCTCTGAACTCCTCACAATTGAAACCTACCATGAAGCTTTTCTCGAACTTTGCTGGAACACCAGGTAGATATTTGATCGTGATTTTCTGCTCTGCCAAGGCTTTCACATGAGCTCTGGATGGAATAACTAATATTTTCCCAGCTTGTTTCTCGTCTCCGCAATTCTCATTCATTGTCACAAAGTCAAGACCAACTTCACCACAGTTGTACAGTGTAATCTCTGAGACGGCCATCTGATCGTACAACTGAAAATTACAAGTGGTCTACATTATACCATGATCTATATTGTACACTTATTGCGAGGTCTGTACGAGAAAGTATTTTCTTGCGATTTTCGTACAGACGGAGCAGAGGTGAGAAAGAGCAAGGTCTGTACGAAAAACTGAAGACAAATACTTTCTCGTACAGACCAAACAATCGGGTTAATAAAGAAATGTATTACAGTGGAACCCCGTTAATACGGTCACCAACGCGCCATAACAATTTGGCCGTACTAACGGGGTGATCGTATTAACGGGGTATGGTCAAATTTCATGGCTGTTCTCTTTCAAATGATGTCATGACAGTTTTTATCACAATCACACTTCAAAACAACTATTTAATTTAAGCGGACCCAAACATAACTAAATAAGAACTAAACATAAATAAACATAACTAAATTTCACATGCAAAAACCTTATGCAACGTCAGGATTTTGAAAAGAAATCTGTGACTTTTGATTGACTTTTCTTGCGTTCAAGCCAATTACTTTGCGTTTGGCAAATAACGTTTGAGAGGTCGTTTGCTGTATGAGAGTTTCGCCTGGACTCCAGAAAACGCAAAACGTCCTCAATGCTAGCTAATGCTTCTCGATATGAAGTCAGTTTCGGTATTGATACTGCAACTTGTTGAACTCCTTCATCATTTGCCTCGTTGTCGTCGTTGTCCTCGTCATTGTCGTCAACAGCTGCCTGATCCGTGCACTTCACGAATATAACAAAATCTCACAGACTCTTTCAATTAAAATTAAGTCTCGAGATGTAAGTCTTTTGTCTCAATATATATTTCCGTTTGTCACTTGTCTGTTCTTTAGATTTTAGAATGCATGTTTGGTTGGAGTGACCGTATGAACGGGGTGATTGTTAACGTTGGGATTCTACAATGTGGCCGTTGGCCGTATTAAAGGGGTGACCGTATTAAAGGGGTGACCGTATTAACGGGGTATTTTTTATAAGGAAATGTATTGGCGTTTTGCCGGGACAAAAAAAATTGGCCGTAATAACGAGGTGACCGTATTAACGAGGTGGCCGTAAGGCGGGGTTCCACTTATGGATTTTGGTTCGTTTCTCGTAGATTTTAACTCTTTAACCATCTTCATTCCTTTAGAAGTTAGTAATGTTGTAAAGGTTTTGTTGTGCAAGCTGCGTTAAGTTGTCAATACTCATAAATTGTTTAACTCCAGACAGGACTCGAACCGCTATCTTCTGAATGCTAGCCAGACGCTCTAACCATATCTACTACGCAGGCTAGGTTAATTACGGTATTTAAACCTGGGATGAGTCGTGCCTTGACAACTTAACACAGGTTCCAAAGCAAACCTTTACAACAATTAGCTTTTGTTGATCTTTCCTAAAACGTACTTAAAATCTGATCTTGTTGTTGGTTTGTCTTCAAATCGACCTAGAGTTTTTCCCGCCAAAACTAGTCGCTCGGTACGTAAAAGGCTAGGCGGCCAATCAGCGTACGTCATTTCGCATGCAGACCGGCTAGCATGCGTAGTCAGAAACTGCACGTAGAAAAAACCCAATGTTGTCTTCTGATCGATTTTAATTATAAATGCTGCAATCTAATCAGTTTTATAAAATAACCGGAAGTAAATGAGCGACAACACGCTGTCTGATTGGTTACTGAGCTCAAAAACCGTGCATTATAACTCAATAAAGCATAAGCTGACGCGATTCTTCGCATAGATTTTGTCGTTTTTGACGAATTTTAAGTAGTTTAAATCACAAAAGGAAGTCAAAGAATACCTGGATACAAGGCTAATCAAGGTACTAACACAACAGAATGTTTTAACTGCAACGTTGCATTTTCATCGCTAAAATCGCCAACGTGTTTTCAACAAATGTTTCCTAGCAACGCACATAGCAACGCCTCATATAACAGGTAAATCTGCATTTTTTCATGGCTTTATTATTAAAATAATGGTGTTATTTTATAAAAGAAATAAAAAACTTTGTCTCGTATGATTATCGAGTTATAGTGGCACTCGAGAAGCTAGTAAAACACTCGGCTATCGCCTCGTGTTTTACACGCATCTCTCGTGCCATTATAACTCGATAATCACACGCGACACGTTTTTTATTTCTTAAATAATTGTAAACTCTGTAATATGATTAGTTCTAAATACAAATGCTAAAACCTACAACTGACCTGTTTACGATAATCAACGTGTTTCTTATCAAAGGCATAACTGGCCAACGACGCACTTCCTGCGAGGGTTACGTCATAATTTGGACCACCTTGAACTGAACAACGTGCTATAGCTTTGGCGTGAACGCCAGGGTGACCATAAAATGTAAATTGAACTCTTTGGCTCTCGTTTGGTTTTAGGGTACAGTACAACGGCAAAATATCAAAAACCTGAAACGAAATAGAAAATATATATATATATATAAGGGTGGTCCTTATTTTATTTTATTTTATTTTGTATGTTTATTTTATTTGGGTTAAAAATGCTGTGTGTAAAATTGTATTAAAAACTATTGATATTTAGGGGTAGCTGATTTTTACTATAGTATCCCTATGAGAAAAATCAGCCAAATTGTCCAATATGCTATAAGTCCTCAGCCAGGGGAGTGTCGGATTGGTCTAAAAATCCATTAGTGAGTAGTTTAGACCTGGTTTCCTATGTGACTTTAAGACAAACTTATAGCCAAAAATGTATGGTTTCCGAGATATAGGGCTCCAAACTTTTTTAACCAATGAGAATTTTAAGAACTTTATTAATCCATATATGTATTTGACTTTAATAAATGTAGATTTGCAGACAAACCTCTTGAATGCCTAAATCGCTTGACGTGAATAAGACCTTGGTATCAGCATTTCCTCTCACACATTTCGTATTATCCTGGTCTTGCTCTTCGTCCTTACGACATTCTTCTTCGTCACGTTCAGCTGGAAAGGATATCTCTACATCACAAAACTCCTCATCAGACAACTTTTTGTCATCCAAAACGGCAGGCAATGTTTCTACAAGTTTAAAAGACTCATATAATTATAAAGAAAAACAAAAGAAGTCCATGTTTTAAGGCACACACCACCAAAAACAAGTGTTGCTTAAAGTGGCTCCCTACAGTTCGAGGGCTTTTAAGCTGCGCCTACAAATATGCCTTATATATGCAAGCAGGTTTGATGGAAGCACCCATTGACATTATTTTATACTAATATGAGTATAACCAAACATGGCACAAAAGAGTAACAAAAGCATAATGTGTTACCATGGCAACCGTTGGGCTTTATAATTTTCAAAAATATCACATTTATATACCATTTTGACTTATATTTCGGTAATAAGCCTGGTGACCCCCAAATTTTTTGTGCTAATGTTAGATTATTTATGGTTTGGAAACCCCATGTGAAAAATAAAACAAATCTGTAGAGAGGTTCTCGCTGTATAAAAAATCGCTGTTTTCTTTATTTTGGTTCTACAGAATTTTCTTAAATTTCTTCAACAAAACCTCCGTGCATTAATCTATTGCTGTGCCAAATTTTAGGATATGTTACCAGGCGTTTTGGCGAATGCCGTTGCAATTAACATATGGGAAAGCTACGCGGCCAAAATACTTTGGAGACCCCACAAGATCAATGGTTTGTCATGCGCGTGCATAAAATTGCAGGCGCATTTTGGAAAACACGCGTATTCCACGCAATTGAAGTTGTTTGGAAATCAGCAATGCATATATTTTTGTTTGGACGTTAGTCGTTAGCCATCTAGAAATTACTTTACGTGGTAAAGACAAAAGAAGAGGCTTATCTATCTTTTCTTCATGAATTATGTAGTTTGATTTACCAGATATTGAACGATATTTCCTAGTATCTTTTATTCTTTTTGCTCTTCGTGAGTCGTGACTCGTGCTCGGCTTTCATATTGGCTTGTTGTTGGCACAATGGCAAGACAGCGATAACACCTGGTTCTCCAAATTTCTTGTACAAAGTCAACAGATCGTCGTACGAAAGACCACTAGCAGCAAGTTTTTGATCCATACCCTGAGTTAGAGGACTATTACTATCCTTTGGATGATAAAGATTACCAACAAATGTTTGAAGTAAATTATGGCGCTTGTCGAGATAGTTCATGTCAGCTTTAGCTTTTTGTATCGAGTGTACCTGGATGCCTGTGTACCACTTCACCGTCTCCAGCCGTGTTAAGCTTATTTCCAAAAATAACTCCGAATAAACAAGCCACAAATCCCAGAAAATGTGGTGTTTTTAATGCCGAGTTTTCGCCGTCGCTGACCAATGGTTCTTTCCGCCCGTAGGATTCGCAGTTTGAGAGTTGTCTCAGAAACGAACTCGTGTCATAATTGAATTTTAACCCATTGTTTATTTTAGTAATTTTTTTTAAATAAATGAAACCGCGAAAATTTGTTTTTATAAAGCGAAATAAACTTAGAAATGCAGCCATTTTTGAATGCTTTTAATATAGTCTGTTTACTTTTTGCGTGGACGTTACACGCAAATTTCTCGCGTTCGTAATCCCCCCCCCCCCCCCCCCTAGCGCGGCCACTGTGAACATGTTAGACTTGAGGAGCACATTGATAGTATCTGCAAGTCTGCTTACTTTCACATTAGAAACATCTCAAAATTCAAAAAGTATTCATCCAGGGATTGTTCGGAAATAATCATTCACGCTTTTATTTTCTCAAAACTGGACTATTGTAATTCCTTATTGATTGGTACTCCTAAATGTATTCTCCAAAAGCTACAATGAGTCCAGAACACTGCAGCTCGCCTACTTACAAACATAAAGCTATATCAGCCCATATTACTCCAGTTCTCATTAACTTGCATTGGCTTCCTGTTCAGTACCGTATACAATTCAAAATTCTATTACTGGTCTATAAAGCTCTCCATGACCTTTCACAACCATATTTGAAAGACCTCTCAGCCTACAATACTTCACAACGCAAGCTTCGATCGACGTCTCACGAACTTCTTCGGATTCCCAGATCAAGACTAAAATCATATGGTGATAGATCCTTTTGCGTTGCAGGACTTAAGCTATGGAACGAGTTACCATTGGATCTTAGGAAAAGCACTTCGTTGACTGTTTTTAAGAAATCTCTGAAAACATATCTTTTTTAAATGTTTCTTAAAGGGAAATGGCAATAAAAATTTTCTTTGTCTCATTTGAAAGAACATTTAAAATAATATATGAAGACCTTTTAAAATTTCCCCGTAACTTCCTTAATTTTTGAAATATCTGTTCACAAAAATATCTGCAATCCGCCATCTTGTTTTATAATTAGATCTAATTAAGTGACGTCAAAACCAGGGTAAACATTCTAAAAGTTGTAAGTAATTGCCCAAATATCAGTGGAATGCGTTCAAATAGATTGCCAGTTCACTTAAAAGTATACAACACCCAAAAACAACTACGATTTAGCATCTATAATGACTCGATAATTGCTGATATAAAAAACATTTCTACCCTGGTTGTGACGTCACGCATATCCAAGGATGGTTATGCATATCAAGTGAAATATTTACAGAACCAAGAACGATATGGCAAATCTGTAAAAGGTCTTCATATATCATTTTAAAAGTTCTTTCAAATAAGATAAACTTAATTTTTATTGCCATTTCCCTTTAATAGTCTTTAATGTTTATTTTTATGTAGTTTTATTGTAAAATTTCTACTATATATAGTACTGTAAAGCGCCTAGAATATTAGTGATTTGTGCGCTATAGAAATGTTTTTTATTACTATTATTATTATTCTAATCGTTTTAGTTTTACAGAAATATGGCTTTGTTTATCGTATTTTTGTAAATTGAAGGCCGCCATTTTTGTTCTGATTGCGGGCGAATGCGGTCGCTCCCATTATTTTTTGACGTCATTGAGTGATAGAAACACTTTAAAACCCTTCACAATAGCATGACAAACACTTCACAATAGCATGACAATAACGTGGTCTTAGTCTATTGTGCAGGATTTATATTCACACTATTCTGAAGGATTTGCTTTCAAAGTGTTTCTATCACTCAATGACGTCAAAAATTAATGGGAGAGACCGCATTCGCCCGCAATCAAAGCAAAGATGGCGGCCTTCCAACCTCGTATCTTAGGGCGTTTTGCCTCCACGGCGGAAGGTCGGCGAAAATGGCCTGGGATCGGCTGGTCCATTCTATAATCCGATTGGCTTGTGATAAAACTCAATTAATTCAGCCGAGTATAATTTATTCATCTAAATCTGAATGCTGTCTTCAAATTTTCCGGTAAATTAGAAGTGATAGCTTTCGCTAAATTGGATATATGCTTCTTCGTACCTTTTGTAAGAGATAACCATGGATGCATGGTGGATTATTAAGCTTGTTAGCTGCTTTTATGCCTACGAATGCTGACATGAACAACTCTGAAGAGCATTGAATATTTCACAGTTATTCAGGTCAACAAAGTAGACAAAGGCAATGGAACAAAGACCACAAAAATTATCATATTTAAGCACCCAGAAATTCTGGGTATTATGTGACCAGCCGATCCCAGGGCCATTTTCGCCGACCCCACCGTGGAGGCAGAATGCCCTGGGTACGAGGTGCAGGCCTTCAATTTACAAAAATACGATAAATAAAGCCAAATTTCCAGAAAACTAAAACGATTAGAAGAAAACTAATACCCATTCTCATGTAAGGCGACAGAGAACTTTCATTTGCAACACTCGATAATATCACCGCTGGTTTTCATGGCTTTTGAACTACTAAAATGGTTCATCAATAAACGCGCAGTATGTGTTCAGAGCCGGATTAAGGTTGCGCCCCCCGGCATATTTTCAAAGTAGGGCCCCTTGCCAACGTTGAGACTCCCCAGCACAGCGGTTTCATTATGAGCGGAAGCGAAATTTGGACTATACTGAGGAAAAAAGATATATAGGATTTAATTTTACTCACCAGCTTACAGGGACGGCGCGTTTACCGGGGCCCCGTGATTGCGTAAAATTAAAATTGCGCAACGAGAAGGCGCGGGGCCCCAGAAAGCGTGGGGGCCCTCGGCATATGCCGCTTCTGCCATACAATACAATACAATACAATACAATACAATACAATACAATACAATACAATACAATATTATAATTGACCTCTCCCCATTGGGGCTTTTCAGCGACATTTTACAAAGAAAATAATAAAAATAGAAAACTTTAAAATATTTACATGTTAATAGTTAATTACCGACAACGTAATGACAACATACTCTAAAATGAAATGTAAATTATGATAAAAAGCTATCGAGCAAGTCTCTTTTTAATATACGTTTAAAATCCCAGATTGTCTTACTTATTTTAATTTTTGGACTTAAATAACCTTCCATATACAACCATGAGTGTTATTGGGGTTGCTTTTTATCTGATTTTCAACACATTCTCGTTCGGCCAGTCTTAATTCGCGTTTAACTTCACGTTTGAAATTTCTATAGCCTGACCACGCTAGGGGATCATTAGTTCTTCTAGCCAGTTTCAGCCATTTATCTCTTGTTTTCATCAAGGCACGGATCTCATCAGTGACACAAGGATTTGGTCGGCCCCGTAGATTCACTTGCTTTACAGGTGCGTGTTTTTCCAATATAGGATTAAATAGTAAATGAAACGCGTTTAGTTTTTCTTCAATAAAACTATCGATGACTGACCACGGAATTAGAGATTTGTCGCTCAAAAAGGCATCGCATCGCGATTATAATATTTGAAACTGCGAGTTGTAATATAAATTGGCTTAGGACGGTTCTTGTTTAGATCAGGTATACTATGTAAACCAAGTCATGGTCACTTATAGAGACGGGAACCACTTTTACTTCTTTTATTGTTCTTGTATTTGAGACTAAAATAACATCGATAAGGTTTCTGATGACTCGGTTATTCTCGTTGGTTGATTTATTACTTGTGTAAGGTTGAAAGCTGAGCAAAAATTTAAACGAGAAGTGGGGGTGCGAACGCCGAAGGCGGTAGCACTAGGGGGCACCCTGGAAAATATTGGTAATCTAGAGTCTCTGAAATGCCATTTCCTGCATTTTGGGGAAATGCCATTTTCTGCAATTTTGAAAATTATAAAACGTCATAAAAAACACTAAAAACTACACATTTCAGGTCTTTTGTATGGGATATTTCATGGACAATTACTAGATACTGTCAGAAAATTAAGAGAGATATCTAACAGTGCCATTCTATAATATGTCCCACGGCAGAAGACTATTCACTCAGGTGTTTTATTACTTGTCTTCATTCTTATATTCAAAAGTTTATTTAGGTAGCTTGCCTGCCCTTATGCCAGTAGTTCCCATGAGCCAGATTTAAAATCTCAGTAAAAAACATACCCCCCCCCCCCCCCCCCATCCCAAACTTTCATCCTCGAATTTGGACGAATTGGAAAATCGACCTTGGAGAGAACTGGGGGGGCGTGTCCCCCCAGTCCTCCCCGTGGCGCCGCTACTGGCGCCTGGGAAGAATATTACAGTTTAGGTCACCAAGAATAAAAATATCTTTGTTAAGTGATAGCGCTGAGATTGTTTCACTGAGATCCGCATCAAAACAGTTCAGTGTTAATCCGGCTTTATCAGGTCTAGAACAATCGGCTATCGTCTCGTATTTTAAACCAAATAAAACACTGACTGCTCGTTTATTAACTCTTTCCTGTCCGGCTGAAAAACATCCAAAATTGAACTACCTCTTTGTTCGATTGATATCTCGGGAAATATCCATAACTGTTGCGAAACCTATACCAATAAACTGGCTGTTACCAATGCTTTTCAATTTTCCGAACAAGACACATTAGGTTAATATAAATTAGCATTAATTATCATAAATCAGGTTGAAAAACTTCCATTTTTCAAGAAAAGACCATCTTTCACGCGCGCGTAACATCATGAAAATTCAAAATGCCACCAATCGCAGAGTTGTTTATGAAATCAAATCAAATTTGGCGTGTGAGTGGATCTCATGTCCATGGCGCTTGTCGAATTTCAATTTTTAATCTTGCGTTACCGCGTGCCGTGGTTTTCGATTGACGACTTCGGGGGTCTTCTATGATCCCTTTTGACTGGACCGGACAGGAAAGAGTTAAACATTACTTAATTTGGTCTGTAATAAATATGTTCATGATATTTTCCCACAACAAATTTAATAACCTACCCTTTCGATGGATATTTCTTTCAATACGTAAATCGCTATCGATAAACGACCATTGGTAATTAACTTCCATCGGACTGTCATTATTCACTACTACACAGCGAGTAACTTCAGTGTCGTTGAGGATACAGCCAAAATCAACCTAAGATGAACAAAACTAAATATGAATACACTAAAAAAGGAAAGTTTGCAATGGACGGTTAAGAAATATCCTAAAGATTTAAGAATACCTCATTATTCTTGAATGTAAGATTTGGGTAGTAAACACCACCAGAAAGTTCTAAAAGGTCCTAAAAAGATATCAATATTGTTCTTATAAATAGAGGAAGGGATCGAGGGAGGGAGGATTGGGGGAAGGGGAGGGAGGAAGGAAGGAAGGAAAGAAGGGAGGAAAGAAGGAAGAGAGGAGGGAGGGAGAAATGGAGGGAGAGAGGAGGGAGGGAGAAATGGAGGGAGGGAGGAAGGAAGGAAGGGAAGAAAGGAGGAAGGCAGAGAGGGAGGAAGGAAAGGAGGAAGGGAGTTAGGGAGGGAGGGATGAAAGAAGGGAGGAAGGAAGAGAGGGAGGGAGGAAAAAAGAGAGGAAGAAGAGAGGGAGGAAGGGAGGAAGGAAGAGAGGGAGGAAGGAAGGAAAGAAGGGAGGAAGGAAAAGAGGGAGGAAGGAAAGAAGGGAGGAAGGAAGAGAGGGAGGGAGGGAAAAAAGAGAGGAAGAAGAGAGGGAGGAAGGGAGGAAGGAAGAGAGGGAGGAAGGAAAGAAGGGAGGAAGGAAGAGAGGAAGGCAGAAAGGGAGAAAGGAAGGAAGGGAGGGCAGGAAGGAAGGAAGGAAGGAAGGGAAGGAACGAACGAACGAAGGGAGGAAGGGAAGAAAGGAGGAATGAAGTGAGGGAGGAAGGGAGGAAAGGAGGGAGTTAGGGAGGGAGGAAGGGAGGAAGGAAGGGCGGAAGGAAAGAAGGGAGGAATGAAGACAGGGAGGAAGGAAAGGAGGGAGACAGGGATGGAGGGGGTTAGGGAGGAAGGGAGGGAGGGAGGAAGGGAGGAAGGGAGGGAGGAAGGAAGCGAAGAAAGGCAGGAAGGGGGGAAGGGAAGAAAGGAGGGAAGAAAGGAGGAAGGGAAGAAAGGAGGAAGGGATGAAGGGAGGAAGCCTTCTACCTGATGAGGATGTTCATTGTACGTTACTGTCAACTGACTTCTGGCCGTTCTTGAAACAGAATTTCTTTCGAATGCTGGATCAAATTCAATCAATACAGGTATTCTTTTGTTGACATCCAGAGTGATTACCTGGTGGACAAATATGATTATTTAAGATTATGCTCAGTTAAAGTTACTGATGGAAGGGGCCTACCGCTAGCTTTTGTGTGTACTTACTGAGGTATCAAGTGTTTGTGACTCCCATCCTGAATCTCCGTCGATCACGAATTGGAAAGGGTATTGAAGACGAAGAATTAAACTAAGAGGAAGTGATGAAACATTCTCCATCATTAATTGTTTTGTTTCTTTCTCAAGCTTACTTCCCGGGTACTAGAAAAAGAAAAATGTGTTCAGAGGAGAACATACGTGGACATACTGAGAAGAGATACTGGTGGACATAAGTGGACATACTGAGAAGAGATACTTCGGTCCTATACTAAGTCGGTTTTGATGTACAATATACTTAATGGCCACACCGCTCCGGGTCTTAAAAACTCTTTTGAGAGAAGCGTTAGTCAAGATACTTACAATCTTTGTAATAATGCAACAGACCTAACACTGCCTAAGCCAAAAAGAGAATTCTTAAAAATGACATTTAAATCTAGCGGCGCTGTGCTTTAGAATCAGCTTCGCTGTGAGGCGAAAATCGCCTTACGAGGCCTTAGTTGGGTCACACTATACCTCCTTTTTATAAATTTTATTATTTTAAGCTTAATCTTTGAAATGTATTTTAGTGAATATTGTAAATAATTAATTTGTATTTTATTGTCTTAATAATTAATCTGTATTTTTATTGGAACGCCCCCCATGGAAATCAGCAATTGTTGTTGGGCTAGCGTGTCCCTCTCTTTAAATAAAGATTTACATACATACATAATATATTTATAATTTAAGACAGACGGTGATTTCAACATAAAGCTTACGAGACAAGCATACCTTTAGTATGCAGAAGTAGATCTTCTTTTCAGAGAAGTTCACCAATGGACTAATAAACTCAGCACGAACGTTTACTCTCATGATAACCTCTTTACCAATCGAGTTCCCGATAATGGAATGACAGATCATTTTTTCTTTCACAATCTGAGGTCTGAAAGGAAAAAGCAGTCACGTGAAAATCAAGCATGAGAAAAAATAAACCAAACCTTAATGCGCATGTCCTTACGTCATGGTAATGCCTTCAAGTTTGATTTTTGTACTCTGGCCAGGATCAAGCGACAATCTTTCTGGGGTAAGTTTAAAAACTGGACCAGCAGATGACGGGGAAGAAATTATCTCCTGTCAAAAACAAACATTACTATATAAATACAATTATTGATTACAGACAGACAGACAGACAGACAGACAGACAGACAGACAGACAGACAGACAGACAGACAGACAGACAGACAGACAGACAGAAAGTCTACTTATTGTTTTCATACTTGTGATGTTTTATCATCCTTATTACGTCGCTCCTTTGATCTCTTGGCTTTGTAGTTTGCAAAACCTTCTGTCATCCAGTAAAGTTGCTGAGATCTTCTTCCATTGTTGGTTAGTTTAAACCAGCTACAACAATTACGATGGCTAAATTGTGGTCCAAAGTTTACAGTAGGCATCATGGGTGGATCAGAGACGATGGTTGTTCCGGTACCATATGCTGTTAAACTGATGGTATGTACTTGACTATCACCAATATTCACTAAAGCCTTGTCCTGAAATCTAAATATAGTAGAGCGGGAAAATAAGTTTAATTAATAACATAATTTCATATAACGTCGCTTCTGATTGGCTGTCATGCATGCTCCATTTCTCGATGGGAAATCAAGCGACCAATAAGAAACGTTCCAAGTTTTCGGCTTCCGTGAGAAGAAAATTACTTTTAATAAGCGAAATAAAGATTGTTTTTATTATTATTTTGTGTCTTAATCTATGTTATGAAAGAAATGGTTGATGGTTTGTCGAGCTCTCCCAACTTCCATAACTCGATGGAACACGCCGAACATAAACCATTTCACGATAACCATTTCACGATATTTCACAAATTGACGATACATGAACCCCGATCGCGATCGAGAGCTACTGTATTGCGATTGCAATCCCGATAATTTTTGGTCGTGGGTTTTCTAAAATTCTAACTAAAATTCTAATTCTAAAGGGTTTTCTAAATTCTAACTCCCCACCTAATGGTTTTCTAATACTAACCTTAATACTAATAAAAGGATTGTCCAGAATACGACTCAGACCTAGTACCTCACGGTCACCTCAACTGCGAGTATTCCATCTAGTCACGACTATAATTTTTGTCGTGGCTATGATCGGCGGGCTATCGCGATGGAAAATAGCCGTGCAAACAGTTTTGGGACCACGATCCAAATAAACACGCATGCGCGAATTGGAACACTTACTGGCCATGTATTTCGCATACGGCTACATATAACGGTCAGCACTAGAGGCAATCCACTGAGGGTCTTTAACCGAGTGGGGACTAGTACAAGTTGCCAAATTATATTTCTGCCCTGCCAGGTTATCTTGACTCTTAGATTACCAATAATCGCCAATTGTCAAATACTCTTAGATTACCAATAATGGGTAATTCCACAACAGTATATTGTAGGATTCTAGAAATCAACCCCAACACAACACCAATCCTAACCCAACCGAGTGGGGACTACGACTAGTTGCTAAATTATTCAAGTTTCTTAATTTTTTTTTAAACACAGGTTGGGAGTTAGGGTTACAATGAAGTTGAAGGCGGGGGGGTTAGGGAGACACTTAAGGCGGGGGGTTAGGGTTTTAGGGTTAGGATTGGTGTTGTGTTGGGGTTGATTTCTAGAATCCTACAATTTTCTGTTGTGGAATTACCCATTGTTGGTAATCTAAGAGTATTTGACAATTGGTGATTATTGGTAATCTAAGAGTCAAGATCAGATAACCTGGCAGGGCAGAAATATAATTTAGCAACTAGTACTAGTCCCCACTCGGTTAAAGACCCTCAGTGGATTGTCTCTATTGCTGACCACATATAACATTTCCATGGAAGTTTTACATGTAAAATTATTTTCAAATTGTTAAAATCATCTACTACTGTAAATTATGCCTAGTGCTCCAGTATTTTGATCTAATGAGGATGTAAAGGCGCTTATTTCATGATTGAGTCGGTTTTCTTTGATGTACCGCGGGATGTATATAGCATAAAGTCCTATGAATACTAATCAGATAAGAAATGAAGAAAAAACTAGGAAAATCTTTGTCCAAGGTGAAAAAAATAGACAAAACTTTGTTGGAAAACCCCCTCAATCATGAAATAAGTCAGATAAATCCCTCGAACGTCGGGATTTATGCGATATAAAGCATAAATCCCTCGTTCTCGGGATTTATCTCTTACTAATTGTCGTATACAAACATGCAAAGATCCAGGAGCAAATCAGCAGAGAAAAGAAACGCAATTCGAACGGACAGGAAAATTTCTGAAATTTTGAAGGTATCGTCGTTAACCTTACAGTGTATACTTTTGATCCAATTATTGAGTATTATGTTTGTTTATTGGAGACCTGCGCTGGACTGTCGTTGATTGTGTGGTAATTAATATAAAACTTAACGTATTATTGTATATCGTTCTTTTTAGGAAAAATATGGAGTGGAGAAAGATAAGCTGTAAAGAACAAACTAAAAAACTGCCAAAAATTACCAAACATGCTCCACCATTTTATTTGGCAAAATAATATTTTGGGCTCGTATTTTGAGTTTTCCTAAGTAACCAGGCCTTATTCAAAATGGCAGCCAATATTTGGGCTTAAGGTTAGAAAACTCGTTAGGCGGCGGGTTAGGGTTAGGATCTTTGTTGTTTTGGGGTTAGTGGTTATTTACATGGTTAAGTGACAAAATTCTGACGATTATATACTGGCGGCCATTTTGAATAAGGCCTGGTTACACAGGAAATTTCAAAAAACGAGAAAATATTATTCTGCGTCCTGCAGGCCTTGTCTAGACCACTGATCTCAAAAATAGGACTGGATTGAGCTTTCTATTGTATCTGACGAGCTTATTTTGAAGCCTGTATATTTGCATAATGCAAATTGACGAGAGATCATCAAAAGCTCCGAGTTTGCAAGCAAATCGAAATGCGACGCTTGCAAAATAGGTTTAGTGTCTGGCCAATATATTTTCTTTGTTGACATTAAATGCATAAAATCTTAAACCTAATTTGATGTCTCATATTAGGCTTCTCTTACTGGATAATTAGAGCAAACGGCGGCCATATTGGAGTGACCTCATTACGAATACAGTGGTGAATCGGAGAGGAAAGGCAGAATTCTGACATTTAATAACTGTCCAGCGAGTATGTTTCCTTTGCTAAAGTTAAATAGCAAATGTCAGAATCCTCCCCAACATGTCTGTGATGCCACAGTACTCCTTAGGTGGTCACTCCAATATGGCCGCTGTTGGCTTCATTTTTGTAACAACAGAAGCTCGATCCAGTCCTATTTTTGAGATCAGTGGTCTAGACCCTAGGCCCCCAAAGAGCAGTAGCTCCCGAACCAATCTCGTACCCAGAGCCTGCGTTCCTTTTGGCTTGCGCCAAAAACAGAGGCTCTGGGGAACTCCGATGAAACTCGTCATTTGATTGGTTGATGCAGAGCTCTCGCACCAGTTTATTTAGGAGCTATTGCTCGAGAAGTTTTGCATTTTCGAATTATGGCTGGTAAAGATTTATTCGATACACCTGTAACACATAATTACACACGACAGACCCAAAATTCAATTGAACAAATAAAATAATTCAAAACAGCAAAAATCATGACAATTTACAAGTTAAAACTATTATATTATTCTCGTTTCGTCGCCAATCAAACATCCAATAACCTCAGAACTTTAAAATTATATTAGAGACTGCAAGGTCGATGTAGTTTAGCCAAAGTTCTTGACAGAAAGTACAATTCCTTACATTTTAATGTGTTCTGTGTAACCTGAGCCTACCTGAGCGGCAGCGCTGATCACTGCCGAGTGCCGACGCGGACATATAAAACACTCTCGTCAAGTCGTCCGGTTGACGATTTAGAGAAAAGTTAAGAAAGACCATTTGTATCGCAACGCTTTTCCAAGAGGTTTGTAAAACATACTGGGCCATTCTTTATCGGTAAACAAATATTTTTCCTGGTCTTCGAACAAGCTAAAGATCGTATAGTAACAAATTATATGGAACTGGGAACCAGAGGACTGGGAACAAAAACCCAATTTTGGGGACTTTTTCATCGGAGTTCCCAGAGCCTCCGTTTCTTGCCGCATGCAAAAGCAACGCAGGCTCTGGGTACGAGATTGATTCCGGACATGAGGGCACCAACACGATCCGAATCGGGATGGCAATCGCGATAGCTGTCATTGAAAACGCAACGTAAAATAGGGATTGCGATACATCTATCGTGATCGCAATCCTGTACTGTTATTGCCGTGTTAATGGGGTTATAGACGATCGTCAAACTCAAATCCTCAGAAAATGGAATCCCAGACAGGAACCTGTACCCTTTTGATTGCCAGTGAAACGCTCTAACCATTGTGCTACCGAGCTACCATTGATTGAACTAACGATAGAGAGCGAAGGTTACAATGATGTACTGGTTCGATTGATATATGTACTGTCTATATGCGGCAGTTACTATATACGATCGCCCATGTATTTTCTATCCAGTGATGGATCGATCCATCTTGATCTGGTAGGGGGGGGGGGGGGGGGGGGGGGGGGGTGCTGAGTGAGCGAAGTAAGATCAGGCCTGCGGTGTGGGGCGCGACCGAGACAGGGTGGAGCGCCGCTGAGGGAGCCACGGCAGGGGACTGGGGACACATGCGTCGCATGCCACTGCAGCAAAGCACTAGTCTGTTGTCTGTACTGGAGATTGAAAACTTGCTTTTGAAATTGGATTTCACAAGGCAATTGGCACCCCTCCTGCACCCCCTTGGCCAAGGCCAGGGGGTGCGCACCACCTGCACCCCCCTGTAGGCTGTAAATCCATCACTGTGTCTATCTACTCCAAGCTCCCATATTCACTACATCAGTATATATATATACAACACATTAACTAGAAATGTTAAGCAATAATGGTACTTAGAATAAAGTGGGTGGTGCTCACCTGACGCAATCATCCACGTTGGCAGTAATGGTAAGCTGTACATCTTGCTCTGGTGGAATAACTCCAGTTGATGGTTGGATAGTGAAGGAAGACTTTGGACGAACCTAAATAGCATAGCAGATAGAATAAAGATATCATGAAAGTGGACAACCATAACAAAATCAACAAAAAGTTTGACAAAGTCAGAGCATAACATACCACACTACACGAGAAGTTAGCAGGAATCAGTGATTCATTCGACAACAGTAAGAAGCGTTCTACATCAGCTAATACAGGAATGTTGCCCCAGTCTATCTCCAATGGAGATACATGGACCACTGGTCCTTCACCAAAACAACGTATCTCAACTTGCTATAAAAGAAATCAATATCACAAATAGCTCTCCAGATGTCACAAATAAAATACATGCAAGAGATGTATGACTATGATGTACTGTATGTTATGGTACCATTGGTTCATTAGCTCGAGTAAATCAGTAACAGTGTGGTTAGGTCTAAATTCATGTTGAAAAATAGAAATATAATTGGCTGTGCATCAGTTTCTCCATAATTTTATAAACGATAGAAATTACAGATATAGGTCTATAGTTATTCATAATGCTCTTTTCACCTGCTTTAAAAACTGGAATTACTTTGGAAATTTTCCAATCACATGGGAATACATTATATAGGTTGATATAGATTTGTTGAAAATTATGATAAGAAAGTGAATTGTTTTTTACTTAGAATTATTTGTTTTACAAGCTTTTTTCTTCAGGAATAGTGTTCATCTTCTCTCATCCAATAGTTCTTTAGTTATCCACGGAATGCGCTTTTTACCGATTTTACGTTTCTTAAGGGGTGCATTCTATGTTAAAAAGCGCATTATAAATTAATAAATTATAATTATTATAAAATTATATAATTTGAATGAAATTATTTTTCCAAAGGAGCCACATTCTTCACAAGGGGCTTCGGTGGTCTAGTGGTCAGTGCTACTGCCTCCCACCTCTGAGGTCAAGAGTTCGAATCCTGTGCTCGGACATTTGATCGCACGTGAAAAGAGTTGGTCAACACTCTGCCGAAAGTCGTGGGTTTTCTACGGGTTCTCTGGTTTCCTCCCACAAGCAAGTTGACAGGGCGGGTTAGGATAAATAGTTAGGAAAACTAATGATGATAAAAAACTGTAAAAATAAATAGCTAAAGTTAATTGATTGGGGTACTGGGTACTGAATGTAATAGAATAAATTATCGACGTTGTAAAGCGCATTTGATCATATACACATGCTAATTTGCGCTATATAAATAGTAAACATTATTATTATTATTCTATTAGGATCATCATAATTATGTAGGTTTAAGATACTTTGGTTCCTTACATCATCAAGAAAATGTTCCTCGTTAAAATGTATAATGTCACGAAATTCAATAATATTTGCTGTTCCTTTCAGTATAGAGAATTTACGGATACCATAATTATCATAATAATAATAATAATAATTTTAAGAAGTGATCACTAGTAGTTTTTTAGTTACACCTGATTTGACAATTTTATCTGGACTATTTGTATAGAAATGACCAATTAAGGATTTGGTTTGACTTGTGAACCTCGTTGTTGGTTCGTTGATCAACTGAGTATAAGGTAGAGATCTGCGATGAATTTCAGTTCATTTGTGATAGTCACACTTAGAAAGATCACCATAGAAAGATCATCATTTATATCTCCTATAACTATATGCTTTCTTTATCGTCTGCATCAAGAAGCTGCAGTGTTCTTTCAAAGTAGTGCTAATTGGGGTCTATACCTCGAAATCCTTTGTTTCATGAGGGACGATTAATCTCTAAATAACCTGATCAATTACCTGCATAAAACATTAGGTATGATTAGTAACTAATCTTACCTAATGTTTATGGGAAAACCTGTTTTATTTATGTACGAGTCAGAAACGACCACACCTCATTTAATTTTTATTCACATTAATGTTAATGTTTACATTCTGAACATTTGCTCCTTGCATTACTGCTCCACAGTGTATGTCTCTTAGTACTCGCCGGTACAATTCCTTCCCGTGTATCCTCGACATCTTTTTCTTTAACGAAAGTAAAACGTTGCCCCGACATATATTCGCTGTCTTTTAACTGCATGAACTTTACTCAAATTGCACTGCCAAACACGCTACTCATCCAGCTTATATATATGCTAAACACTCTAAAACATTTCAATAGAATAACTAACGAAGACATGAAGTGAACCATTACTTCATTGTCGAATTCCCAATACCATTAATAGCAACTCACAAAGTTTTATTCCATTTCAACTTGTTGAATTTCCTATTGTCTCGGTAGCCATAATATTACAAAGTGATAGCATGGCATTACGGTTGATTAGTGATTAAATGTCCCTCAACCCTCGGCTTTCGGGTACATTTAATCACTAATCAACCTCAATACCATGCTATTACTTATAATTATATGCAGTAGCGAAGTTGGCCATAACAACTGGTCATGCTATGCAAATGTTGAAACGATTTACATATTTAGAAATATATTGTTTTCAAAATATGCAGATGTTTATAAATTAGCATAGCATGACCAGTTGCTACGGTCAGCTTCGCCACTGATTATATGGCTTGGCTTGTGAACGGTCTTAACGCAGCTTTTCTGCAATCTGATTGGTTCCTGAGTGGTCTTTACAAACCGGTAAAGATCGGTCATTACGGAACCGCTGAAAAGATTTTAAAAATTCCGAAAAAATTGAGGAAATATGAGAAATTTAAAATCTTGCCCTTGGTTATTATCTTGTCCTATTGAAGACCGCGGGCAGCATAATTTTGCCGTTCTAGACCTGTTCTAGAATCTCGATCTTATCACTTTCCATATTATTTCTTATACGGAAATTGATTGAATTTCTTATATAGAAATCAATGCCTAAATCAAGTCTATTTCTATCCATGGAAATCCAGGTATACATAATGATGATGATGATGATGATGATGATGGAACCTCTACCATCAGGTGCAACAGTGTACATGCATTGTACAGGCACAGTTATCAAGCCATCCACGAAACCAAGATCATATCTGGTGGACACATCTACAAAAGTCGTTAGACGTAACCGAGTACAACTACGCAACATCCCGAAGGACATTGACAAGAAGCAAGATATACAAGAAAGAACACCATCACCAAATGTAAATAGTAGACCAAGAAGAATCAAGAAACTATCATTAAAAGCAAGAGAAAATCTTGGACTAAAATAACTTTCAAAATAAGTTAGAGACAAATGACTTATAGAACAAGTTGATATTTTGTTGATGACATCTCAAAGAAAGGGAGATGTAGTATTACCCAATTAAATATCCCAATAATTATGACGTCACCAAGCCTGTAAATAAAACTAACATAGAATACAATAAAAGCCTCTTTTCGACATTACCACAATGATGATGATGATGATAATGATGATGATGATGATGATGATGATGGTGATGATTATGGTGATGATGATGATGATGATGATGATGATGATAACGACGACGACGACGACCCGATAACGACGATGATGATAATCTTTACTTACCAACGGTGGTTCACTACTTCCATGTATAAAAAGGTTTGCGACAGTGTAACTCTCCTCCAGCTTTTCAACAATGATCTGCAACGCTACTTTACTAACACCATGGGGAAGAAGAATGCCCTAAATAACAATAAATACAACAATACTGTTATATCAAAAACACTATTTAACGAACTCGTTTATAAAAATGATGGCAAATACCTTTGGTTCAGGACTGGCATACAGTACACTACGTTTATTCTCTGGGACCTAGCAAAAGTAAGAGGCTTTAAAGTACTATTTTCCAATCAACCAAAGCTGTCAAACTATAGGACATCAGTGTGTTTCAAACAAGTCAGTGTACCTGCGTAATCATTTCATATTTTGCTGGAAGATCAGAGTCGTTCATGAGTTCAATAGTTAACTCATAGAGATGGTTCAAAAAGCATTTACCAAAATCTAGTACTGGGGTGAGTAAATTAATTGATGGCACAATACATCTAAAGAAAATAAGAAATTGGAGTAAGATTCTACGTTTAATTTTTCCAGCCCTCTTGAGTGCGTTTACATGGAAAATTTCCAGCTGTCGTTGGCGAGACACCGGGTAATCAATGGCGAGATACCGGATAGTCAATAGCGAGATTAAGCCAAGGGGAGTTGGCCCTCCTCAAACAAATTTTACAAAGGATTTGACTGAGAGGCGGTATCTCGGCAAAGAGGCCTAACCCTACCAAAAGAGCTGGCTCGCCTCCATATAAACACCTCCTCCTAAGAGCAGTGAAAACCTCATAAGAGCAAGTGTAGGAAAAATAAAAAGTATCTGACAAAATGTTTTACTTGGCAATGATAGGTAATGACGCGATTTCTTCTCCAACACCTTCAACATCCACTACCAATGACACGTCGTATTTCTTCACAGTTGTGGAGACTAGGTCAATCTTAAAAGAATAGATTGAAGTGAAATATAAATTAAGTAATATAACGGTCACCTCAGACGTTTAATATCGAATATCCCCCCTGAATAGTAATGAGGTATGAAAATCGTCCTTACAATTAGTTCTAATCGTCCCTCGTGAATAATCATCTGGACGATGATGGCATGTTGGCACACTTCTATTGTTTTCGAAAACAACCCTTTCAGAAATATCGCAAATCTCAATTGAGCTTATCACAAAGACAAATTCATTGAGCGCAGTACCAACACTGAATCCTATAGAAGCTCCTATTTCTGCAGAACCATCAAAGACTGGAACTCATTGCCCAGCAATGTCCTAAATATAGATAAATTTTCACCATTCAAGAAAGCTCTCTTGGGAACGATGTAGATCCCAACGATGCAGATGTAGAACTGGTTGTCTCAGATAATAATAATAATCAACATTATTTAAACAGGGTATATCACAGCTGTCGCTTACGCTGATAAACTGGTGGCCCTTCATATTTTTTATAATTTATAATTTATAATTTTCTATAATTTATAATTTATAATTTATAATTTATAATTTATAATTTCCTATAATTTATCATTTATAGACCCTCCGCTCGGAAAATTCGTCGAAATATTACCCCTCGGGATGATATATATCATCCCTCGGGGTAATATTTAATCGAATTCCACTCGCTCCGGGTCTATAAATGATAAGAATGACCTTAGTATGAAGCGCGTAAAAATCAGCGAAAATTTCTGTGCTGTAAAATAACCAAATGTTTTGATTAAATTAACTGTATTTTGGTTGTTTCAACCGGTAAAAAATTGGTCAATTGATGAATCTTAAACAACTCAATTCAATCAGTTGTTTCAACCACTGTGTTTTTACAGTGTCCAATTCGTAAATATACCATTAAATAACTTACCTGTATATCTTGCGTGCTCTGAGGTGATAAAGTAGCTGAAAAAGGAGTAATTTCAAACTCTCTTTGCTTGTATTGCTGTGATTCACCGTCAATTTCCATTTCTTTGTTATAACTTTCTTCAATCTCGTCTGCTGGGACTTTTAGTGTAAACGTCATGGGAATCAGTGAAGTGTTGATAAGCGAACAATGTTTTCTATTTGGAAAACCTACAAAATACCCAAACATTGTCATTACTGGTTACTTATTAACATATTGAGGTGCCCAATGTTTTCGTGAAGGTAAATACAAATTTATTATATGGTTTTTAGTATACGATCGTCAAGCTTAAATCCTCAAATGGAGTCTCAGATGGAGGGCTTAACGATCGTCCATGAACATCAGTGTATATATACAACACACCAAAGCATTATTGATATATATAATGAATGGAACATAGGCAGTACATATCAATCGAACCAGTACATCATCCATAGTTCAATCGAGATATGGTCTGGAAACTCAGCTAAAGTCTTTGTTCTATCTTTTTGTTCGTCTTTATGCAATTTTGTGCACGGTGCACGGTCACTGAACCTATTGTATTTTAGTATAATGAAATAATAATCATCATCTTTATTGCAAATAGAAATATCTGCTCCAGGAACAAGTCTCTCGTATCCAATAGAATCGTTTGGGTTTAATCGCTCAACCGTGTTGTTGAAATATTAATAAACCTAAAACAAAGGATGTGCACGGTGTAAGGTACGGTTCAACAACAAAACGTAGCTCATTATAGTCGCTTTGAAGTTTGCCGAGTTTCCAGACCATATCTCGATTGACTATGCATCATCGTAACCTTCTCTCTTCATCTGAGTCAATCAGAAGGTTATAGGTTCGATTCCTGTCCGGGACTCAAAAACATTTTCTGAGGATTTGACCAAGGCCTTTTTAACTATATTAACTAAATAGAGGAAATACGAAAAATTCACTTTCTTCTCCCAGTGAAAATTATTTTAAAAAGGCACTGGCTCTGAGCTTGACGTTCGTCTATGTATCGTCTGTCTACCCCAAGCTCCCACATTCACTGCATCAGTGTGTGTGTATATATATATATAGAACACAATGTCCTTCGCCGCCGCTTAGTTAATTTGTGCAGTGATATAGATTACATGACATGCACTAAATGCATAATAAATCGGTTTTCGCATGATAGTTAACAAATTATTCACCGAAGTGGAGGTGAATAATGGTGAGCTTGAGAAATATTTATCCATGAGTCAGCATCGCGAAATCGCAAAGGGTGACGTTCCATATTTGGAGTTGTTTCCAGTTTTGAAAGCTAGAAGCCATTTCAAACCGGATAAAAGAAAAGCAAAAATCCAATGAATTCATGAAAATGTGATGACGAAGAAGAGTGTAAAACGAAAGCTTTTCTTTTTAAAAGATCAGTCATATAGCAGTTTCCAATTCGGTTAGTGCATGCAGTTTCATGTTTTTTGTTGGTTGTATTTTCTTTCATTTATATTTTTCTGGTATAAAAACAGGAATGTTGCCAAGGCCATTTGTTTAGTACTAGTTCACTTATCCAACAAACTCGATAGCTCACTAGTTTCTTCGGCTGTGCTTTTACGGCCAAGCTGTCATTTTCAATTTTTGCGTGTTTCTTGTAGTAAAAAAATAATTTAATACCAGTAAATGTTATCGAATTCCACGTAAAAGACAATAAAACTTCTTCAAAACGTATGAAAAATGTATGAACTAAATAATTTCCTTTTTACACATAATGTGAACAAAAGCAATAGTCAATTCCTTCAATCAAGAGTGTTTTATGAGCACGTTATTCATTGCTTTCTCAGCATTTTTTATTCGCCCTACGCAATTCTTTAAACTTAGGTAAAGTAATTTCGCAGGACATAGCAAATGTTTTCTACCTGTATGATTTTAACAATTGCTTTTAATGCCAAAAACAAATGTTCTGCACGAGAGGGACGCCATTTTGTTTAACAAAACAGTAAATAGTGCAGGATATCCCGAGATAGAGGAACCAATCAGATTACGGCAAAATGCATATACACTGTTTTGATACATACTAATGGAATTATCAAGGCCTCTCTTCAGCAGATAACACAAACTTTCGTGGCGTTGACAATTCTCCGTATCACGCACAAACCTCATCCAATAATTGTTCTATTATAAGTGTCGATAAGCAATGCATAAATAAAATAAAAGATCGTACCATAAGAGACGACACCGAAGTCTAGACGAGGAACGTTAAAATGAAAAGTCGGTCCAATAACATTTCCCCTAATGAATGAAACAAAGAATGATTTAGGAATAATTGCTCAGATCAACACCAAGAAAATAGATCAGACATTAGTTGTTTGAAGGTTAATAAACTCACTGAACATTGAAGACAAGTTTCTCCGGTGATCCATCGATAGCCCAGAAAAAATCTTCATTCAGGTTACCAAGAAATGCTGAACAAAAATCAATCTAAAAAGGGGAATTAACGGTTAAGAGAAGTTGTTACGCTTTTCTCAAGTCTCAATATATCCCGCGCGTTTTTATCACATTATATACACAGTATTTTATCACAGTATTTGTGTACAACGCTTCAGGCATGCGCCGTTGAGCGAACATTCTTCCTTCTTTCTTTCTGCAATTGCATTTGTCGTTCTGCACCTCGGTGATGTTGACGATTTTTGCGTTGTTTAACTTAAATTATGTAAATTAACGACTGTAGTTTTCATGGAGCAATTTGAGCTTTTAATGTATTAAAAGTTGTTTACACTCTCTCATGATTCGGCTGATATGATCTGGACGTCTGTTGCCAGTTCGGAAAGTTTCTGAAAATAAGTTTATTCAATCGTCTCAATGAGATAAATAAAATCTTTTAAAGTTTGATTTTGCAAATACTAAAAACAAATATCATGCATTTAAAGTCCGAAAGTGAAAACGACTCGTCGTTTCAGTTGGGCTCAAGGCGACAAAGTAAACAAATATACAGCAGTTAGATCAAGCTTTATATACCGAAATTGTAAGCCATAAATGTTTCTAACGCTGTGTCGCAATCGTAAATTATTTATTTTCCCTTTCGATTTTATTTATTTTTCTTTCATTTTACTTTCTTTATATTCACTGAAAAAAATTTCCAAATAGAACTATTATTTATGACCAAAATTCTTATTTATTGCGATCCCTTTCTCGTGCCTAGGACCAATTAATAAGGATGCGCTAAATTGTATGACGTAGTATTTAATATTATCGAGCGAGGGTTGTTGCGTACACGTGTTTCTAGTCTTTTTTAATCTAAACACGCGGGTACGGGCCAATCAGAGCTTGCCTATTAGAAGCAAAGAAATTTTATATACTCTGTCTAAATAGGGAATTTACCCGCCCTTATTTTGAAATCTGCTTATAATTTTATAAAAGAAATATAAAATAAGCTCCAGGCAGGACTCGAACCCGCAACCTTCTGAATGCTAGCCAGACGCTCTAACCATTGAGCCACTAGAACTCATATGGGGGACGAATCGTGCCGTGTGTTCACAATACCGTATACTTAACCTTTCCCTGCCATCTGAATCTAATGGTTCGAGCGTCTGGCTAGCATTCAGAAGCTAGCGGGTAGTCCTGTCTGCAGGAGTTAAATAACTTAACACAGCTTACACAGCAAACCGTTTACAACTTTACTTAATGCTTTTTCATGTTTATATGCTGCGATACTTAAAAACTTATGCAATGAAATATTCTGTTGTAAAATAACTCTGCGAGAGGATTCGCTCTACTTCGTCGAAGATGGATGTCTTCCTGTAGAGATTTGAGAGTCGGGACGATGTATAAATATGTATAATATGATGTTTGACTGTTCTGACCGTGTCTCAATAGCTCAGTGGTTAGAGCGCTGATGCGTTGATTCGGAGACCTCGGGTTCGATTCCCGGTTGGGGCAGTCAGATTTTCATATACATATATTTGACCAATAACTCTTGTTTGAAAGAACTCTTGAAACTATAAAGACTAACCATTTGCAATTCCATATCTCACTTCACTCTTGAGATATTAAGATTTGTTTGATATGTAAATGATCATACATTCATACTACATATATTCATATGACATGACACTGCATAATGACTTATTGAAAACGCTTTTATATCCTTGAGATTATGCAATTAAATCACTTGAAATTCAGGTGCATGTGCGCGGAGGTATCCAAATGACATCAAATATGCAAATCATCAAACGATTCCATGTGATAATGGTAAAGATATGCAGAATTTTTCAATAAATCATTATGCATTGTGATGTCATAAGTACTGTAGATGATCATTTCCATATTAAACAAATCTTAATATCTCAAGAGAGAAGTGAGATATGAAAAAGTTGTAAATGGTTAGACTTTATAGTTTCAAGAGTTCTTTCAAACAAAAGAGTTATTTCACCACTGAACGACACTTCTATTATGCTAGAGTTGATTTTACATGTCGATTTTTATATAACATATGGTATGTTGTGAGACTTTAGAAAAATCGGTGTTTCTCAAGTCTCACATGTTTGTGTCAGTGTATAAACATGGAAAACTATTTTATATATATTTAATAGTTTAGGAAAGACCAACCTTTGTTGCTTGATAACCACCAGGTCTTACGATGCCTTGAGATGGAGTGAAAGTGAAGAGTGGACCAAACATTGAGCGAGATTGAATGTAAGAAAACACAGCATCAATGTCTCCCTTGTTCACAAGAACAATCTGAAAAGAAAACGGAAGGTTGCTTACATTTACGGCAGTACATATATAACTTAAAGTGCCCCTAACCTCAAAATGTTTTATTGTCTTGTTTGGAAGAACTTTTAAAATGATAAAGTTACCTCTTTTGAAGATTTTCGTTTCTTCGCTTTCTTTTTGAGATATATCAGTTTGTTTGATATGCAAATGTCTGGAATTTCGTCACACATGCATAATGACTTATTGAAGAAATGTGTATGTCTCTTTCATTCTCAAACAAAATCCTTTAAAATCAAGAAGTTTGGTGTTGTGGGAGAAACGCACACACACGTGTTATTCACACTTTAGTGTTTTTATTTCATGAACGCAAAGATATATAACATTCTCTGATAACTCATTATGCAGGTGTGACGAAATTCCAGATATTTGCATATCAAACAAACTGATATATCTCACAAAGAAAGCGAAAAAGTAAAAATCTTCAAAAGAAGTTACTTTATCATTTTAAAAGTTCTTCCAAATAAGACAATAAAAAATGTTGAGGTGAGGGCTTTAAGTCTTTCCTTTTTTCGAATTAATAGTTTTGTAGTTATCATAGCTATATATTAATTATACATGTAGTATAATTATTATATATAATAATTAAAAATATAATTATTTTTATAAGTACTTAACTTAAGTAACTTGAATAACGTATTGTTGTGAGCATTGAGACTATAATACTACTAAAGCGTCTTTATTATTATATTATTATTATTATTATTATTAATTTTTAATCACAGAAAACGATCTTAACGCTTGATATCAAGCTACTTCCCGTGGGGCCTTGACATAACATGCTTCACTCTTATGATCTCTATGTATCTAAAACGTTCCTTAAAATCCTTGCTGATCCCAGTAAACATGCCCTCTGCAACAATTCTAACAGATTTGACATCTCGATCACCCCAAGCCATTTCTCCAAGACCTTTGGTAGGGTACCCAACGCACCAATTATGATGGGTACGACTTTTACGGTTTTACACTTCCAAATTCGTGTAATCTCCCGTTTCAGATCCTGGTAATTTTCAATTTTCAATTTTTCCTTGCTGTTTACTCTAGTGTTGAATGGGTATGCGATATCCAAAATCAGGCATGTTCCATCTTCTTTGTTCAGCACAACAATACCAGTTATGCTCAAGAGGGTGGTCGATCTGGACCCAAAAGTCCCATAACAATTTTATTTTGTCTGACTCGAGCACTGGTTCTGGTTCATGATTATACCATTTGGCCTTTCAAAGTCATACCGCTCGCAGAACTGCCAGTGGATTATTTGCGCAACCTTATCATGTCTCCACAGCCGGTACTGCGTATGGGCCAGCATCTTACATTCCACTACAATATGGCTTATTGACTCTTCTTTCACCCCACACATCCTGCACAGCTGCACGCAGAAGATATATTTTGCTTATCGATCCGATACTTTATGCTATATGTCCTTAGGGCTTGATCTTGCGCTGCCATTATCAAACCTTCTGTCTCTTTTTTCAACCTTCCTGTTTTGAGCCACTCACATATTGTATTAATTAATATTATCCTTAAAGCCCTCTGTTTACAAGAAGTTGTGTATCGCTTCGCTACTTTGGGAAGTGCGCTCGAGAGGCCTTGCTCCACGTTATGGTTAGATGCGATGTCTGCCTGTTGGTGTCGAGTGAAAGCGGCGAATTTAATATGTATATGGAGAAATCACTGACTGTTCTGACCGTGTCTCAATAACTCAAAGGTTAGAGCGCCGAAACGTTGATTCGGAGACCAGTGTTCGATTCCCGGTTGGGGCAGTCACTTTTTCCATATATGTATTTGACTATATTAAATCCTCTCTAATATTAATTATTATTATTAATTATAATATTATTGTTAATTATAATATTATTATTATTATTATTATTTAACAATTATTCGCCGAAGGCGAGGTGAATATCGGTGAATAAAAACCGACACGAAGTCGAGGTTTTTATTCACCGATATTCACTGAGCCCGAGGTGAATAATTGTTTTAGTATAAATACACATTTTGCCACTCTTAGGAACAGCATTTCCTTCAAAAATACTAGTTTCTTGACTTTTGTTTCTCCTGTAACTTTGACAAATCGGCTGACGGCCATCTTGAAAAAGCGCTGGAGGTGATTATCGAGAAATAATCCGAGGTACAGGTAGCTCGACCAATCAGCGCACGCAATTTCTATAATCACCTAAGTATTTATACTAATATTATTTAATAATAATATATAATAATAATAGTAATAATTATTATTATTATTATTATTATTATTATTATTATTATTATTATTAAACAACGAATAAATCACGCAGAACAAGATCGCCCCAGTGCCCTAATGTTGCTGTATTAAGCCGAACCGTTGTAAAATGTTGTTGTGGCAAGAAATGCAAAGCGACACGCGGCCTTAAGATACATCAGCGTAGCTGTCGGGTGATAAAGAGCATATGAAGAGCAAATGTCGAATAACACCGAAGACAACAATTCTAACACAACATGGATATAGCTAATGACGAAGGTTCCCCTGATCTGAAAAAAGGCATAATTCTTCCTAAAAAAGATTCCGAATGGTTAACGGCTATTTTAAATGTGCGCTCCAGTTAGACGATCCAATCAGATCGCAAGATGCAAATTCAAAAATCAAGCTTTTAAATGACGTTATATATAACTACTTTGCAGACAACTTTGGACAAAATGAAACGATACCTGACGAAAACCTGGTGACTAAGTATAAATGCATGATTTCCAATAGTTCCTACTGGATTTACAGAGTAGCTCCTCTTATCAAAGTTTGCTAAGATTACATGTTTCAACATTACAGAAAATATATCAATCCTCTTGGACCACTTTGTTTCGTACTTTACGCAGCATTGTCTCACTTTCCATTAGTAATGTCTTCTGCATAGCTCTCACTTCTCATGTCGTATCAACTTTTCGATTTGTTGTTGCAATTTGTTAATACCACCTGTCATACATCCTATTATTAGTGGTATTATCTCTACATGGAATCCCGGTCTCTTCTCTCTCGTTTCAAACGCTAACTGCTGGTACTTGTTTAATTTTTCCCGATGATTTACTTCGATATTTTGCTCCTGAGGATACGTCATATCTACCAGCCAGATACGTTTCTTATCCCTGTCCTCCAGTGTGAGGTGTGGTCTCCTGGCTTTACTATATTTCTTCAGTTTATATTCAAAATCCCACACCAACTTAAACTATAGCCATCCTCCATTACATGCCCTTTCATCCATCGCTGTTTGTTCCACAGTGTTCCTTCCTCTGTTATCCCATATTGCTTACCCCATTGTACCGCTATACTATCGTCAATACGTTGTTATGTCTCTTTACATATTCCGTCCCTGCTAATGATGTACACCTGCCAGAAGATGTTGGACAGTCTCGTACTGTCCACACAATCTACACAGTATGGATTTGACATTCAGATTTGACATTCATCCTTTTCCATTTCCTTGTTTCGATCATCTGCTCTTGCATAATTATGCTGCAGTCTTTCTTGGGTCGAGATTGCATTTAAGCCATTCGCTACACTCCATCTCCTGGTTCTTATAGTCATTACTTTGCATTTCCTTCTTCATTTATACTCAGCTTTTTTGTTGTTCACCATTCCTTTCTTTATTGCTTCCTTCAGCTTCCTTCAGCAAGTTTTCCAAGGGTCCGTCATACTCTCTCCATTGGTCATAATTCCTTTTTCATTAAAAGTTGCATTGTTCAACCATCAATACTGTTACAACTTGTTAACAAGGTTGAGCAACAATGATAACAATATCGAACATGCTTGTTCTATCATTGTTGTCTTTCCATGTTCCAACAACCGTGAGTAAGATAAATAGATCATCAGTCGTTCGTTCGTTAGATCATCTAACCGAAATCTGCTACTTGAGCCAAAATCCAAAACGGTGACTCATGGAGACAGAACATTCTCAGTTGCAGCACCAAAACTGTGGAATTCATTACCACAGGAAATTAAAGCATTGGTATTTTAAGTAGTTTTAAGCCAGCACTAAAGACTTTTCTTTTTTAAAATTAATAGTTTTTTTGTTCATAGTGGTAATAATGTAGTAGGCTTTATCTTATAATGAAACTGTAATTAGTTTTATAAGTAACTTTAAGAATATATTGTTGCAAGAGCATTGAGACTATTGTATAATGCTCCTAATACGTCTTTATTATTATTATTATTATTATTATTATGTTATGTATTTAGACTATTTTCAGAATTGAAATCGAGCAAATATTGGCCGAGATAACGTTCAAAAAAATCTACGTGGTTTTGTTGCTACGGGATTTGTTAACGACAGACACGGTCTGGGCCCTGGGGACCATGGATTGGGAAAAGAAACTCTAGGGGTGGGGTAGGGGAAGTGGTAGAAAAGGCGAGCGCGGGGATTATTGCGGATTCGTATTTCTAGTAACAGTATTGTTCAGCCAACAATGCTGTAACAACTTGTGCTATTTTTAGCTGTGTATGTTAGCTATACTGACTCCTCTGCAACGATCTGCATTCCGCCAAAAACATAGACTGTATTCGCATATGATACTATATATGTGTGAGTGTACGATATGGCATGATTGCCTTGGGAGTACCAAGGATTGAATACCGTGCTTGTGAGATTCTTTAAATATGTAATAACACATTCTGATTGGTTAATGAATACATGTATTTGCTTCATGTTTGGCGTTACTTGTACCAACCTCGTAGGAATGTTTAGAGTTTACAAATATATTGCCAATATCCAATGAATCCAGTGAGAATTCCACACGTGGTCCCACACCTTCCCCTCTGATCCTCAAAGGTAACCTAGATTCCCTGCCAGTCACATCGCAATAAACAGTCCGTGCATAACTACATAAAGACAAGTCATGCCTCACTATTAGTTACGCGCGTGTATATTATCAACTACAAATATAGATAAAGTCACACATAATGACTCTTACACGGGATGACGTCACGTAGACGAGGCAGCCTGACGTCCAGCCTGACGTCTGGGTGTTTTGATACGATAATTTTGGTGGTCTTTGTTCTATTGCCTTTGTCTACTTTGTTTGACCTGAATAATTGAGAAATATTAAATGCTCTTCAGAGTTGTTCATGTCAGCATTCGTCGGCATAAAAGCAGCTAACAAGCTTAATAATCCACCATACATCCATGGTATCTCTTACAAAAGGTATGAAGAAGCATATATCCAATTTAGCGAAAGCTATCACTTCTAATTTGCTGTAAAATTTGAAGACAGCATTCAGATTTAGATGAATAAATTATACTCGGCTGAATTAATTGAGTTTTATGACAAGCCAATCGCATTAATAGAATGGACCAGCCGATCCCAGAGCCATTTTCGCCGACATTCCGCCATGGAGGCAAAATGCCCTGGGTTACGAGGTTGCCTGACGTCAACGTGATGTCAACACTGTACGTAAATTGGTAAGGATATGAAAAGGCTATTTTGTCACAATCAAAACATAAATTGTGGAAACAGATTATCTGCTTTATAGAAACAGATTATCTTCTTTGTGGAAACAGATTCATTATTAGCTGCTTTGTGAGTTTTCCCAGAACAATTGTTGCTTCCAGTAAACTATTTCGCTATTCTTCCGTGACTCGTGATTTGCGCGAGGAAAAAGGAAAAAACACGTACACGCAATTATTTAGAGCTCTGCAAAAGTTTCGTCTCTGGTGAAAATCCTTGAAGGATCATTGAGGATCCTGTAAGGAACCAGTGAGGAAAGGATCCATCAATGAACCTTAAGGAAATTGATATAATTCTTCCAGGAACCTGCAAGGAAACAATCCTTCGAAGATCCATCAGGAATTTCTTAAAATCCTTGCAAAATCCTTCACTTAAGGAAAGGATCCTTAAAGTGTTTATGTAATGAAATTATTGGATTCTTTTTTTAATTGAAATCTAAATTTTCTAAATTTTCAATTTTCAAATTGCACAGCGATGACTGAAAAATCCGATGAAGCCAAAAAGTAAAAGTCGAAAATTTCGTTGCATAAAATTAAACACTTTAAGGAAAGGGATCCTTCAATGATCAACAGGGAATTTTACATAATCCTTACAGGATCTTGCAAAGAAAAAATCATTACAAATGCTTTAGTATGTCTATAATATTCACAGCTATGCATGGCCTGCGTACCTTTGTGCTTCTAACGGGGTAAACGCAATATCAATTTCAATGGACGAATTTGGCCAAATAACACCATCCTAAGAACAAAATACCACGCGGATTAATAAAAGCAGCTAAAATGCGGATATAAATGTTGGTATCTCACTCTTTTTGTATATGTATACAATATAACACAATTAAATATGACCCGCTTCATTTTCCTGTCTGTACGCAAAATAACGCACGCTGATTGGCTGCCTACTTTTCCGTACAGACCGGCTATTTTTGGCGGGAAAATTTCAAGGTCAATTTAAAGACAAACAAACAAGATTGATTTTAAATACGTTTTAGGAAATATTAACAACAACAAATTACTTTAGAACATAATTTAGTCCCTGTCTCGATGATTTTAAATACGTTTTAGGAAATATTAACAACAACAAATTACTTTAGAACATAATTTAGTCCCTGTCTCGATGATTTTAAGTATATTTTAGGAAAGATTAACAACAACAAATTACTTTAGAACATAAATCAGTGCCTGTCTCAATGATTTTAAGTATATTTTAGGAAAGATTAACAACAACAAATTACTTTAGAACATAAATCAGTGCCTGTCTCGATGATTTTAAGTATATTTTAGGAAAGATTAACAACAACAAATTACTTTAGAACATAAATCAGTGCCTGTCTTCATGATTTTAAGTATGTTTTAAGAAATATTAACAACAGCAAATTACTTTAGAACATAATTCAGTCACTGTCGCGATGATTTTAAGTATATTTTAGGAAAGATTAACAACAACAAATTACTTTAGAACATAAATCAGTCTCTGTCTCGATGATTTTAAGTACGTTTTAGGAAAGATTAACAACAAATTACTTTAGAACATAATTTAGTCACTGTCTCGATGATTTTAAGTATATTTTAGGAAAGATTAACAACAACAAATTACTTTAGAACATAAATCAGTCTCTGTCTCAATGATTTTAAGTACGTTTTAGGAAAGATTAACAACAACAAATTACTTTAGAACATAATTTAGTCACTGTCTCGATGATTTTAAGTATATTTTAGGAAAGATTAACAACAACAAATTACTTTAGAACATAAATCAGTCTCTGTCTCGATGATTTTAAGTACGTTTTAGGAAAGATTAACAACAACAAATTACTTTAGAACATAAATCAGTCTCTGTCTCGATGATTTTAAGTACGTTTTAGGAAAGATTAACAACAACAAATTACTTCAGAACATAATTTAGTCACTGTCTCGATGATTTTAAGTATATTTTAGGAAAGATTAACAACAACAAATTACTTTAGAACATAAATCAGTGCCTGTCTTCATGATTTTAAGTATGTTTTAAGAAAGATTAACAACAGCAAATTACTTTAGAACATAATTCAGTCACTGTCGCGATGATTTTAAGTATATTTTAGGAAAGATTAACAACAACAAATTACTTTAGAACATAAATCAGTCTCTGTCTCGATGATTTTAAGTACGTTTTAGGAAAGATTAACAACAACAAATTACTTTAGAACATAATTTAGTCACTGTCTCGATGATTTTAAGTATATTTTAGGAAAGATTAACAACAACAAATTACTTTAGAACATAAATCAGTCTCTGTCTCGATGATTTTAAGTACGTTTTAGGAAAGATTAACAACAACAAATTACTTTAGAACATAAATCAGTCTCTGTCTCGATGATTTTAAGTACGTTTTAGGAAAGATTAACAACAACAAATTGCAGTAAAACATAATTTAGTCCCTGTCTCGATGATTTTAGGCAAAAAGGCAAAAGAAATAAATACAAACAGACATGAAGTCTGGTTAAAAATAGCATGTAAACTTGAACAGGCACTTTCCTAAACAAAACAGCGTTAAAATGACGAGAAAATAACCAAAAGCCATCTAATAAATTCGTTATTAACCTCGTTTGTTCGATCAATAAATAATCATTATACAGGTAGCACTAACAGTACTAATACTTACACATGGTTCAACTTCTATCACATCGTCTTTGTAAGCAAGTTTATCGCCATCAATCTCCTAAGCAATACATAATTTCTAAGTCACCTTTTTATTATTATTAAAGAAGAAAGTCAATCCATAATCCATATTTCTTTCCCTTATCATCAATAAAAAGTAAACATATAGTTGAAATAATGACCGTGTTCTGAGTTTCGAAAGTACATACCATCCTATTGAAATTCGTTTTCAAAAAAGCAAAAATATTGGCTAAAACGGATGACTCGAAAGGACCTTCACATTTTCAAGAATTAGTCTAATGCTGATCCCAATCCTAACCTTGATCCAACCTCAAACGTAACCCCAACCATAGCTAATCCTAACCTAACCTAACCTAACCTAACCAGAAATAAGGACAAGACAAAAACAGAAAGGTCCTTTTGACACATCCCTTTTAGCCATTTCCCAAAATATTCGACAGTGAAAGCCGCCATTTTGAACAGTGTTAAAGTGCCCCTGACATCAAATTTTTTTATTGTCTTATTTGGAATAACTTTTAAAATGATAAAGTAACTTCTTTTGAAGATTTTCATTTCTTCGCTTTCTTTTTGAGATATATCAGTTTGTTTGATATGCAAATGTCCGGAATTTACGTCACACATGCAAATGAGTTATTGGAGAATGTTATGATATCTTTGCCTTCATCAAATGAAAACACTAAATTGTGAATAACACGTGTGCATTTCTCCCACAACACCAAACTTCTTGATTTTAAAGGATTTCGTTCGAGAATGAAGAGATACTAAGTCATTTGACGTAAATTTCGGACATTTGCATATCAAACAAACTGATATCTCTCAAAAAGAAAGCGAAGTAACGAAAATCTTCAAAAGAAGTTACTTTATCATTTTAAAAGTTCATCCAAATAAGACAATAAATAATGTTGATGTCAGGGGCACTTTAAGCAACCTGGCACTGTACTTCTGACGTCAAAAAGTCCAACTTTTTGTTTACAAATGCAATATTAATGGCTGCTCTTGAACCGTATCGTTTCAAGCCAAAACACGTGCCTAATCCCGATGATAAACATTCTGAAAACTTATTCCAGAACAAGTTGGACTCTTTGACGTCATAAGTACAGTGCCAGGTTGCTTTGTTTTGACGCTTTTGAAGACGAGTTTCAATAAGATTGGATATACTTTCGAAGTTCAGAACACGATCATTATCTCAACTATATGTTTATTTTTTATTGATAAGAAAAAAACATGGATTATGGAGTGACCTCCTTTAAAACTTTATTAAAGTCTGGGTATACATGTGCCTTACTAATCGGGGAGACGTTTATGTCTAAGGAGTTATGGACATGGACCAGACTAGCACGGTTAACGAGGTTGAGTTTTTTGATCGATCACATGGATAATATCATGGCTACCTCGAAATCCTTTGTTTCACAAGGGACGATTAATCTCTAAATAACCGCATGATCAATCTCCTGCATAAAACATTAGGTACGATTGGTAACTAATCATACCAAATGTTTATGCAAAAGATCTGTTTTATTTTACTCAAATTGCACTGCCAAACACGCTACTCATCCAGCTTATATATACAGTATGCTAAACACTCTAAAACATTTCAATAGAATAACGAACGAAGACATGAACTCATGAAGTGAACCATTACTTCATTGTCGAATTCCCAATACCATTAATAGCAACTCACAAAGTTTTATTCCATTTCAACTTGTTGAATTTCCTATTGTCTCGGTAGCCATAATATTACAAAGTATAGCATGGCATTACGATTGGTTTGTGATTAAATGTCCCTCAAGCCTCGGGAGGTTTAGCTCGGGAAGCTATTGAGAAAAAAAGCGGTCCAACCCTTCATCCATTGCAAGTATCTTCTCGGGTCCATCTCTGTATATTGATGCCAAGAATACCCTCACAGCTTTGTATTGTATTAAGTTGTCGGTATTAAAGGACAAAAAATAAGTACTTTTTAGATCAACGTATGTGGCCTAAATAATGGGAATATCGTAGTTTGAGGTTGTAAAAATGCTCGTAATGCGCATTAAAGGTGAGTTAGGGTTCTCGGTCACATGACCTGTGACGTCATGTGCTGGGTATAGCGGTCAGTGTTAGCGGAAATGGAAATAAATTAAGCTTTTTCTCAACGTTATTTTAGTAATCGTTATTGCAACATAAATTTGGAAATACATAGCACAAAGTACGAAATACAACACATCCCAGCATATGACATCACGATCATATTCAAAATGGCGACGTTTTTACTTTTCACATAATTTATTCAACTTTTAAAATATGTTGCTAGCATTTTCATAGCGCCAAACTACTATATTCCGAGTAGGTAAGTTATATACTTAAAACTTATAAAAAGTACTTTTTGTCACCAACGTCCTTTAAAATCGGCGTTTTGACTCCATTTGACATTTATAGTCAGGCGATAAATTAAAAGATGGTTGACCTTGTCCATGTCATTTAAATATTAATTTCTTGTCAGCCATCTTTATTGACAACAAAACGAATACGCGTAGGTTCAACCAGAGCACTATAAAACACAGTGTTTTATAGCGCCCTGGTTATGAAACGATTACATGGACATTTTCATCTGGTTAACCGGGGCAGCCTGGTCCATGTAATGCGCACCCAGATAAAAGCATAATCATTTGAGGTTGGTTAAAAAACTCGGCTCATAGGTGAAGTTTCATATAAATCCCGAAATGACGTCACATAGACTATGGGTAGTAAAATTCGAAATAAAAATCAGCTATTATTTCTAAAAGAAAACATTATCGTTAAGAAATAGAAAACATTTTCCGTGTTTACATACAGTTATATAAACACGAGTGGAAGTTTGGGAGAACGAGAAATCATAGTGGGAACACGAGCCCGTAGATTTCGAGTTCTCCCAAACTTCCACGAGTGTTTATATAACGTATGGGAACACGGATAAAAATGTTTGCTATTTCTTTTATAAAATAACCCGTAGAAAGCAAATAAAATGTACAAATATCTTTTTTATCAACACGTAAATTCTCCTTACTGCGTATGATGGCGCCGTGATGTCTAATTGATGGCGTATGATGGCTAATTGATGGCGTATGATGGCTAATTGATGGCGTATCACGATGGCGTAATCCATCCATGTTATATAGCCTGGTATAAACACGGTAACTGACCAATCACAGCGTGCGTAAGACACGACTTATTTTATAATAAGAGTTAGGGTCAGTATTAGGTTCATGGTTAGGGTTAGGATTAAGGTTAGGATTGGGGTTAGCACTATGTTTTAAATACGGGATACTTATATGAAACGTCAGCCGATCATATTCTACGAGGAGCTACCTGATTTTTTGTTTGAAAGGAACGTTGTAAAATTGATAGCTCGTCTCGTATGGTCACATCTTGTGTACACTCCATGAAGAATGCATCTTTTTCTATGCCTTCTTCTCGTGTGAGATCCATTTTACATCTAAAAGAAACATTATTGCAAAAAACTGAAACATTTCATTCACTGCCGTCCACTGAGAAATTTATCAAAATATCTTTTCATAATAGCCAGAAATTGGTTACAGTATGCGGTAGAAATCGCGGGCGCACAAGGCCAACAAAATGGCAATACAGTAGCTGTTTTGGATCAATCAACAACGGTGTTTAAATTTTATTGGGCATACACAAATATATTTTTATAGTATATTTACCTTCCGAATATGGAAGAATATGAATTGGTTTTGTAATTTCTCTTGCTCCCTTATACAAGACAGTACCATTCTTTTATGGTGGAATATGCCAATGAAATTGTCAGTGCTACTTACCTTTGCTACTTAGGTTTGAAAATATGTATTTGGGGCTATGTCAGACATCACATCTAATTTTAATAGTTATCCGTTTTTCAATTGCTCAGCGGTATTCCTATTACAACAGATGACCAACAAAATCGGCGACTAAACAAGATGAGAGTCGAAGACGAACGAAACAAATTGTTTTCGGAGAAATTTTGCCTCAATAATAGCTCCAATTTTCTATGTTCCATTTGACGAAATTTCCAAGATTTAGTTGGAAAAAGCAATGTTTTATGGCCAGATTTGTTAAAAAATACATGTAATCTGTGAGCTCAATCTGCCAGCTTTCGAATGGTAAGCTGGGGAAAGTTGGGAAACTGATCGTTACGGATTAAGGATTTTCACTCACCTGAAATCATCTCACTAATCATTACGGATTAAGGATTTTCACGAAGGTTAGTACAACAATTTATACAACAACCGTTTGTGCGATTTCAATAACGCAAATGGCACTAGTTAAACTGATTTTATGTTCGAAATTATTAAAATAAAAACATAGTTCGAAGTGTGCACAATCTATTTTCGTGCTGGGGAAAATTGTGTTTTGTGCGACAAGGACATAAAATTTAAAATGTTATATTTTCCAGTCATTCTCTTGACGTTCAGCCGCCACCATATTGATGACGTAATAATGTACATCGCGCATGCTTTCCGCCATGTTGTATCCAATTTCTGGCTACGTGTGTTATATATTTATAAATCTCAAACTCGATAATAGCGGAGCGCGTTAATGCTATTTATAGCACCAAAACTCAGACAAATAAACCAAAATTGAAACTCAAGGGATTCCTAAATACCATTTTCTATTGTTGGGAATGCAAGAATAAACAAGAATAAATTATAGACTTAGACAAACATACATACTGACGTCATTACCGCGCTTCGCCATTCATGAATCGAAAATAAAGGAAATCAGCACCGAGACGGAGGTTTGGATATCGGAGGAAAAAATTACATAAATTAAGCCAACTTTCACCTCGATTTTCTCTTAAAATACTGATTTGTTTGAGATGTAATATGAAACACTCGGAAGAGTGTTTCATCAGGATATCCAAACACCTCGAAGTTTGTTAAAAAACCTCGGCTTCGCTTCGGTTTTCAACCAACATCTCGGTGTTTGGACAACCTGATGAAACACCCTTCCTCGTGTTTCATATATTATATATACGTACATTGCTGTGGTGAATGTGGGCGCTTGGGGTACATAGACTACACATGGACGATTATCAAGCTCAAATCCTCCCGCAGTGCTGTAATTAAAGGCCGGTAGCCGGCCAAAACGGCCGGCTACTTGCACATCTGGGGCCGCCTACTTTTGTCTCAGCAAAATTTATATAAGTTAAATAAACAAAACGTTGCTATCAACTTCCACCATGCAATCGTTTCAAGATTTGATAACATTTTCTTACTTCACGACTACTGTGGATGAAACAATATTGGCAGCATAAGAAATGACATCTAAAGTGAGTACCTCGTACGTCCGAGTACTAAGTCAAGGCTTAGTCCTGAAATGTGTTGTTTTTTGTGAATTTGTTTTTATAGGACGTTTTGTAATCTTCAGAATTCTGTAAAATCACCTCCCAAAATGCAGGAAATGGCATTTCAGGGAATCTAGATTTCAAAATTTTCCCCCGGACCCTCCTAGAAGTCTCGCGCCTTCGGCGCTCCGAATAATCGGATTATAACATTCAAAAATTTGCCGGCTACTACCACATTTTGGCCACCTACTTCTAAATTTAATTACAGCACTGCTCCCGAACAAACAAGGATTGAGTCCCGAACAAGGATTGAGTCCCGAACAAGGATCGAACTTACAGTAACCTTCTGATTGCCGGCAATAAGAACGATCCCTGTCCGGAACTCATAAACATTTTCTGAGGATCGTCCATGTATCATCTACAGGATATACACACAGAGGGGGGGGGCATAAGGTCGTCGCGCCGAAGACGCGACGAACCACTAGAGGTTTTCGTGGGGCTTGCTCCCCCGGAAAGTTTGAATTTTCTCTGAAATGAAGAGTCTCTGAAATGGCATTTCTTGCATTTTGATGGAAGATTTAAGAGATTTTCTGAAGGCTATAAAATACCAATTCATGATAAATCTTTGGTGTAAAAAGGGCTCTCGATCGCCAATAACAAACCAAAAAATACGAGGCCTCCTGGCCATAAGTGCGGAGCCCCTGTGCCTAACAAAGCGCGCGAATTGTAGGGGTCTGGTGCATTATTCCCTGAGAAATCTTGAATAGACAGAAAAGATAATTGCCGGTGGCTGTTTGCAGTCGCGAATTCTTTGGCAACAGACACAAGATCAAGGGCTTCTGTACGTGCTGTATGAACATACATCAAGAATAAGTTGTTGAGACGCTAATGAACAGTAAACAAATCTGAATCGCCCCCGGATCCGTACTATTTTAGCGGGAATTAAACATATTTAAGATTACCTTCTTCAGTTAACGCACGCGTTGGAGTTCGAGAAAAGAAAGATTGGATATCACACGTGCATACTAGCCCTCCATTTCAGAATTTCAGGGGGGGCTGCAGCCACCCAGCTCCCTTGCTTCCTACGCCGGTGACATATGATAATTATATAATGTAGTATACATATTAAACTACCTTTCTTTATGCTGCATTTCTTCAGTCAAAGTTGCAAACCTTGTCCATTGAAAGTTTACAATATGTTCACTTCTATTGTGAAGGATTGCAGTTCTTAAGAAAAGATACAATCATGTATTAGTAGTATTGATTAACATTTATGACTGATTAATTCAAACAACACTTTCATCTTATTAGTTGCACAATTTCTGTAAAATACCTTTGAGATGTACATGATATAAATGTGTTCTCCAACTTTAAGGTATTTTTATCAAGTCGGACATTAACATCAACTGCAGATCCATATAACGTGATGTACACATTTTCACCTGGAAAAAGACAGCAGCCGAATTAAGGCATGTTGTTTAACGTTGTCTATCCAGTAAATAAGTCCGAGCTATTCAATGAATAAATTCGCTATTACCCCGTTTACACTGGCGAAACTAGCCCGGGCAAACACAAATTGTAAACACAAATACAAATTGTAAACACAAATTGGACTCGGCCTGGGCTAAACTGCTAGTGTAAACGGGGTATAAGTTTCACATGGTCGTGTAAATCTTCTGAATTTATTGCCTAGATTGATAGCGAGTTATATCAACCGGATATCGCGTTATCCACCGGATAGTGACTAAATATTCGGACTTAGTACCCTGTCCTTTGTACACTTATTTAGTTATTTATTGTGTTATGTATTTAGACTCGCTAATTCCAAATCTGTTTTCACAATTGAAAACGGTTAAATATTGATCGAGATAACGTTCAAAATAATATACGACGAAGCCGAATAATTTATTAATTTCTAAGTACATAAACCGTTTTTACGAAGGGTATGCACGTTCTCGTAATATAATAGACACGTGTATGTTATGTATTTAGACTCGGTAATTCCAAAACTGTTTTCAGAATTGAAATCGAGTAAATATTGGCCGTTCAAAATCTACGTACGACGAACCGGCCTTTTGGAATTTGGACCATGGATGGGGGAAAAGAAACTCTAGTGGTGGGTTGGTAGAAAAGGCGGGCGAGGGGTTATTGAGGAACGTATTTCTAGTAAACTGTGCCATGGAATCCCGAAAATAGCACCCCTCCCCCGAAAGTAGCGACCCTTTTGAAAATAGCGCGCTTCCGCGTAATACAGTGAATAATACGATTAATGTTCCATGTATCTACGACGTTGAAATTCAACAAGAGTTAACGGAGACCTTCGAAAAAGCCTAAAAAAGAAACTCAAACGGCTGAGTGAAAAAGGCTGACGGTAGATTAAGAACATTTTAACGAAGGACAGTATTACATGGACAGGGGCCGGTTGTTCAAAGCGCGGATAGCTTATCCAGTGGATACGTCCTATCCAGTCGATTCATTTTCTATCCATTCAATAGTTTTCTGAGAAAAAATAGCAGAGGAATATGTTGTTGAAAACATGGATAGCGGTATTCACTCGCTATTTTTCTCAGATGCATGGCAATTTCACTGGATAGAAAATATATTCACTGGATAGCATTTATCTACTGGATAAGCTATCCAGGCTTTGAACAACCAACTCCTGTACTTTGTGCCACTTATTTAGTTATTTATAAAATCATATTGTTATATAGCTCTATTTTTTCCTTGCGTAATACACGGTATCATTGGTTGATACATGGTCACATGACATGTAACAAACAAACTGTTACCCAGGACGGCGAGCGGGCAACAACTGGGATGCCAGAGGTAACATTGCAATGTTCCCCTCGTGCGCACTTGATAGACTCGTGACATGATGATGCAATGTTTTTTTTTACTTGGAAATTCCCAATCCCGTGTGTAACATCTTTCGCTTCGCAATCCGCTGAGTTGACAAATGTTTATTTTTTCTGCTGTTTCTTTATAATACCATTTTTGCTCTATAACATTTCGTCTCGGGAAACATCGAGTTTCTCGGGAATAAAATTTCACTGTTACCCCGGGGACTAGTCATTAAGTGTTTATTGTTGAACTGTGACAACGATCCCGCAGAATCCCGAAAGTAACGCTCCCCCAGCCCGAAAGTAGAAAACAAAATAGCGCGCTTCCGCGTAATACGACGTTGAAATTCAACAAGAGTTAAACGGAGACCTTCGAAACTCAAACTGCTGAGGAAAAAAGGTTGCTGACGGAAGTGTTTAAGATTAAAAACATTTTAAAGTTACTGTTACATGTTCTGCTCCTGTGGAAATGCGTTTCTTTATAATTATAAAACAGGCACGTTTGTGTTATTTGTTTGGTAGCTATTAAATAAATTAGAAAGAGTTGAAAATAATTTGATTTTTCTTCTTTACTCTGGTAAATTTTTGCTCCAAAAAAAGTTGACAGTGTTTATTTAAGTCATCGCTTGATTCAAAGTTTCAAATCTCAACGCGCCAAAAGTAAAGTGTAAAACTATCAAAGTTGTATAATGGCACGAGGAAAACAAATATGGTAAATAGAAATGAAGCGGTAAATAAAAATAAACCAAATATGATAAATAGAAATGAAGCAAATGTGGTAAACGGACAAAGAAGAATATTCCCATGTTAACGTACTTGGCCCACGAAAATAACGGCCCTGAAAATAACGACCCTGAAAATAACGAACCTGAAAACAACGACCCTGAAAACAACGAACCTGAAAACAACGACCCTGAAAACAACGACCCTGAAAATAACGACCCTGAAAATAACGACGCTGAAAATAACGACGCTGAAAATAACGGCCCTAAAAATAACGACCCTGAAAATAACGACCCTGAAAATAACGACGCTGAAAATAACGGCCCTGAAAATAACGACCCTAAAAATAACGACCCTGAAAATAACGACCCTGAAAATAACGACGCTGAAAATAACGACGCTGAAAATAACGACCCTAAAAATAACGACCCTGAAAATAACGACCCTGAAAATAACGACCCTGAAAATAACGACCCTGAAATTAACGACCCTGAAAATAACGACCCTGAAAATAACGACCCTGAAAATAACGACCCTGAAAATAACGGCCCTGAAAATAACGACCCTGAAAATAACGACCCTGAAAATAACGACCCTGAAAATAACGACCCTGAAAATAACGACCCTGAGAATAACGACGCTGAAAATAACGACGCTGAAAATAACGACGCTGAAAATAACGACCCTAAAAATAACGACCCTGAAAATAACGACCCTGAAAATAACGACCCTGAAAATAACGACCCTGAAAATAACGACCCTGAAAATAACGACCCTGAAAATAACGACCCTGAAAATAACGACCCTGAAAATAACGACCCTGAAAATAACGACGCTGAAAATAACGACGCTGAAAATAACGACCCTAAAAATAACGACCCTGAAAATAACGACCCTGAAAATAACGACCCTGAAAATAACGACCCTGAAAATAACGACCCTGAAAATAACGACCCTGAAAATAACGACCCTGAAAATAACGACCCTGAAAATAACGACCCTGAAAATAACGGCCCTGAAAATAACGACCCTGAAAATAACGACCCTGAAAATAACGACCCTGAAAATAACGACCCTGAAAATAACGACCCTGAGAATAACGACGCTGAAAATAACGACGCTGAAAATAACGACGCTGAAAATAACGGCCCTAAAAATAACGACCCTGAAAATAAAGACCCTGAAAATAACGACCCTGAAAACAACGACCCTGAAAATAACGACCCTGAAAATAACGATCCTGAAAATAACGACCCTGAAAATAACGACCCTGAAAATAACGACCCTGAAAATAACGGCCCTGAAAATAACGACCCTGAAAATAACGATCCTGAAAATAACGGCCCTGAAAATAACGACCCTGAAAATAACGACGCTGAAAATAACGGCCCTGAAAATAACGACCCTGAAAATAACGACCCTGAAAATAACGACCCTGAAAATAACGACCCTGAAAATAACGACCCTGAAAATAACGGCCCTGAAAATAACGACCCTGAAAATAACGATCCTGAAAATAACGGCCCTGAAAATAACAACCCTGAAAATAACGACCTAGAAAATAACGACCCTGAAAATAACGGCCCTGAAAATAACGACCCTGAAAATAACGATCCTGAAAATAACGGCCCTGAAAATAACAACCCTGAAAATAACGACCTAGAAAATAACGGCCCTGAAGATAACAACCCCTTGAAAATAACGACCCTGAAAATAACGGCCCTGAAAATAACGACGCTAAAAATAACGACGCTGAAAATAACGACCCAAAATATAACGGCCCTGAACCCTGAAAATAACGGCCCTGAAAATAACGACGCTGAAAATAACAACCCTAAAATAACAATACCTGAAAATAACAACCCCAAGAAAATAACGACACTGAAAATAACGACCCTGAAAATAACGACCAAGTCAACTATCTTAGTTACCTGTATCATAATGCAAAATCATATTGCTTTCGTATTCTCCAGTTTTTAAAGCCTTGAACTCAACATGAATCTGCATACTTTCACCAACAGCTAAACTACCTTTAGCAGGTAGGACTGAAAAAGGGCTATAGAAATATTGAATAAAAATACCATAAATGTCTTTCCTCAGTGTTCTCACAAATTACACATCAATGACAAAATACACAGTACATCTTCTTACCTCTTTGTAATCAATGAGAATTTTGCTTCTCTCTTGCCAATGTTTCGAACAAATAGTGTCTTTGTAGTGAGGTCTTTCACAGGACAGCTGCCAAAATTGACAGCATCAGGAAAATCTATCACAGCACGCTCTCCAATTGCTTTTACAGGGACAAGGAATTTTTCTCTTTCTGTAACACATATCAGTTCATGGAAATAGTCCTATAGGAATTAAATATCAATTATCTATCGCCAATTCGCGATTCTGATTGGTTAATCAATCGATTCTGATTGGTTAGTCAAACTGTCAGCGATAGCTGATGGTTGGAAAGAGCCAGCGGTCAATAAACGTCAACAATGGCGTCTTTAGATTTGCCGTGATGGGGAAATAAGGTAAGATTTAAAGTGTATATGACACGAAAATTAAGTTTGTCCCATTTGAACGAACTCTTAAAATAATGAAGAATATCAATTTACAGCTTTTTCCAAATTTCACTTAGTTCTTGAGATATTTTCATTTATTTGATACGTAAATGTCATCTTATGACATCACACTGCATAATGACCTATTAAAAAAGCCTGTGTATCATGGTAATTATTTGATGAAATAACTCGAAATATTATACCTCAACTATAAATTATCCAATCAAAGAGCTAGATTTGTACCACGTGACCAGTCAATTTAACCTCATCAGCGGCAATACCCCGCTCGTACCCAGTATATTGCCTATAACACGCGCGTAAACCAAGACGAGCCTGTAAACAATGAAGGAAAAACAAGACGTTTCTAGACGTTTCAAGACAACATTGTTTCGGTACAATATATCATTTATAGACCCTCCGCTCGGGCAATTCGTCGAAATATTACCCTCCTCGAAATATCCCCTCGCTCCGGGTCTATAAATGATAAACGTTCCACGTTTAGTGTTGTAGAATCGACACATGTAATTTCTCAGTGATATCAAGTGGTTTCGTTAAATTACCCACAAAGACATACTGGATTTATCAACAAGTCATTGTGCGGTGTGATGTCATAAGTACTGTATAACATTTACATAGTAAAATATGGAAAAGCTGTAAATTAATATTCTTCATTGTTGCAAGAGTTCGTAATTCAAATAACACAAACTTAATTTTCTTGTCATATACACTTTAAGTAAAATTAATGTCCTATAGAGAGAACAAACACAGCAAACAAATGAACAAATGAATGGGATAAAAGTGCCAATGAATCGAAAATTAAGTTTATCTTATTTAAAAGAACTCTTAAAACAATGAGGAATAACAATTTATAGCTCTTCCATATTTAACTTACTTCTTGAGATATTTAGACTTAAGTGATATTGAATAGCAAGTTGTACACAACATCGGAAAATCCTGTATATCTTAAAGATTATTGAACGAAATCACTTGAAGCTTGTCTTTAATGTTTTGTTTCATGAGCTGTAGCAATTACAAAGTTTTGAGTGATTTCTTTTAATAATATTGGAAATATATACATGATTTTCTAATGTTGTGTACAACTTGCTACGTAATAGATCAGCTCATTTAAATATCACATAAGTCTAAATATCTCAAGAACTGAGTGAAATATGGAAGAGCTGTAAGTTGATATTCCTCATTGTTTTAAGAGTTTTTTCAAATAAGATAAACTTAATTTTCGATTCATTTGCACTTTAACGGTAAGACGTTTATATTTATTTATTTATTTATTTTGTTTTCGTGTTTGAGCAACCATGAAGGAAAAGCAAGTCCTTAATTTCGTGCCAATACGAAAGTGGAAGAACTTTCGTTTATACGAAATAACTGGAAAAAACACATTTAAAAATTTCGCTCACTTAACTTCCAAATTTCGTTACGAAGTTCACCACCTAAGACTAACGTTCGTTTAGACATTCTTCAACAATTTTACATCAATTGAATAGAAATAGATTGTTTGAATACCGGACAAGATAATTTCTATTAAAATGCCTATGAAATGAAAAAATCCAGTTTCCATGTCTTTCCTTCTAAAGTAGATTTTGAATAATGAAGAAATCTGTTTAAATTTTTTCTTTATCATTCACCGTTGTATAGTTATAAACATTTGAAATTTTAGCATGATGACGTCACAAGATGGACATGCTATACTAGAGAAATATTAAAGTCTTGATATTTTGTGAAGTGATTTCACGAGAACTACGAAACCTGTAGCATTTCAACGACCACAATAAGCTATGTGATAAATTTTCGTGGTCACCATGGTAATATACTAGGCTCCAGGCCCCTGCAAGGAGTAAATAAAAACTTGCTCTAGTTTTAGCAGGAGGCATTGTTTAGACAAACACGATCATTTCTCATATTAAGGACGTCATGCCAAATACATAACCAGAACAAAGCCAACAGCAGGTATACAGAAAACAAGAAAATTACATTTTATGAAATAAGGATAAAAGGATCTGGAACGTAGTATGTTTCCATGGTAACTATACAAACATCAGTGATGAGTCGAGCACTTGAAGGTCAACATTGCTGTCATGTTTCATCTTTGTCCAAGTCATACTTTATGAAATATCAACATTTTATTATTTCTCAGGTATAGCGTGTCATTGCCTTGTGACGTCATCACGCTAAAATTTCAAATGCTTATAACTAGACAACAGTAAATGTTAAAGAAAAAAATTAAACAGACATCTTCGTTATTCAAAACCTACTTTCAAAGGAAAACATTATGGAATATCGATTTTTTTCATTTCATAGGCACTTATTGTTTTTGTCTCTATGGTTAGTAAGTGTAAGGGAATGGCTGACCGACATTTGTTGTTGGCAATCCAAATATGCATTTAGAATTTTATATTAGCGATAGTTAACTATTTAACAATTAGACAACGAGCCTCGTAGAAAACAAGGGCGAGTTGTCTAATTGTTTTAGTATAAATTTACTAGTTTCTAACTCACGAAATGACATTTATTTCACATTTTTCATGAAAAAAAGTAAATATTCTTTTGAGATCACGCAACTTTTACCCCATAACGGCCATAACTTTCTATCAGCGGATAGTAACTCCTGCGATAGCCAATGCAAACTGAGGACTTGTGATAGAAACTTGTCAATTTATACTAACAGCTAATAGAAAACTCAAGTTCGTTGTCTAATTATTAAATAGAGATTGCTTCTTACGCAAGCTCAGCTGATTGGCCCGTACCCGTGTTTAAATAAATGAATTTATGCAATAAATAAAATTAACCTCTGACACATTGTTGTTGTGTGTTGATTACGGAATTGGGATCTACGGTTTCCCCAGGGCAATTCCTATCGCTGGCCTTCTCAGCCTATCCCGGCGTATATCACTGGAAGTGACGGCATCGCGTCAGATTACCACGCCTTGAGTCGTCGCTGGACTTTGGCATCAGTTACTCACAGGACGGGCTGCCGTTCACATTTTTCGCACCCAGTTTGTTCCCCCATCCCTCACGTAGTTATTGTCCCTTCTTCTTGGCTCGATTATTGTGCTGCCACGCGCTGTTCCTGTTGCTTCGCGCGAGGGTTACCCATTTTTGCTGTTGTCCCCACAACTGTTTCATGCTTTCTCTCTTCCAGATGGTTTAGTTTAGTTTATTAGCTTTATCACTCTTTTAGGTGAACGGAATACCCCATCTAGTCCGGGCGGTGAGTGAGGTAGGTATCACCTGAGCGGGTAATTTACGGGAGTAGGATTTTCTAGGCCAGTTTTTGACGTAGAACGCGAATCTGGATGTTATTCAGGCAGACAAGGCTGCTTTTAAGAGTTATAGCCGGATATTGCACAATTTAGACTCATTTCCGTGTAAAACGGTTAGTTTTAAATAACTTTGTTATTATTAATAGGAATCCCAGAAAAACAGGTCTACTGGACCAGTTTTGTATGTAGAATCCAACTGGCGAGGTATTTTTTAGAAAAAATATAACTGAGGCTGTATTTGACTATATTCTGAATATAGCCTCGTTTTCATGCAAATATGTAATTTGAAATAAATTGTGATGCTTATCAAATTAACGAGAATAACTTTTCTACATTTGGAAGGGACATCCATATCTGAGTGTTACAATATTAAATATACGAGGGGTGTCTCAAAATTAACATTTTCTAGTTCCGAACTCGAGCTGTATGCGTTGTATCCATCATCATTTTCCCCATCACGCTCGACAAGTAGCTCCGGAACGTCGTCAGGATACGCTTCAACGATCCAATCGGTCTTTAAGTTAGGGAGCCAACTATGGAACTGTGGATCCTCCAATGCCATGATTGGGTTTTCTCCAAATTCTAGCCCCATAGCTAGTTTGCTCTGGCTGTGTGCTTTCGTAGACTGCTGCTACATGGCGGCAAGAGGGAATTGTCAACAACCTTGTGCTCTTTGCTCATCTTTCTCCAGAAAATAGCTGATCTTGCCTCGTTCACTTGTTCGGTTTTCTTTTCTCCATACAGGAAGCACACATGCTTTTCAATGGCACCAAATATCTCGTCAAACACATGGATCTCCGTCCCCAACCGGCTGAAAATGTCCAAGAACACTGGATCTTTGCTCTCTTGTTTCCAGCAGAAGGGCTTCCGTTTGCGTAAAAAACTTGCCACATAATCATTTCCAGTAAATGAATGGTGTCCAACCAATGCTTTCTTTTCCTGATTGGTAAGACTACACGAGTTCAGGTGAAGGAGCTTTCTTGTCTTGCCAGAACCGTTGTCGATGTAGACTTCACATTCCTGATTGGTTCCATTCCAAGTAAAATTATGGGAATATCAATATCACCAGAACTTGATCGTACCACACAGGTTATTGGTTGGTCATCACTGCTCCTTGCAACATGCTGAATCAAATACGCAATTTTAGTATCAGCCTCCTCGTGGTCTGTTGCTAGTTCCCTTACACAAAAAGAACCAGTTGCGCATCGTTTTCAATCAATGAAGTTAACGCGGCATTGAACAGCTCGCTTTTGGCGTTTTTTTTTCTGATTCCATCGCATGTTGCCATCGATAGTGGAACTACTGGTGCAAGCGGGTTACAAAATCGAAGAACAACGTCAACAACATCGTAAATGTGTTGAAGAATGACTTTATTGATCCCTTCAGGACTGACTTGGACCACGACAAATTGTACAACCTTGCCTCTGGTAGCTCCTTACCAGACGACGTAGCAGAAAGCCTTTTGTCTGTTCAAGAGCGGAACATTGTTAAGAGACAAATTCTTTGAGCGATTAAACTCAGAGAGTTCCGAGGAAGATCTTTATTTCAGTCCCACCATAAAACGAGTTCAAAGGAAGAGTTTTACGGACGTCAGTAAGAAGCTAAAGGTGTCTGCGAAAGGTAAATCTAAGGAAATCACTGTTCCGCGGGACATTCTTGGTCTTCTTGCTGCCAAGTCACAACAACAGAATGCTGCGATAAACATCGATAAAGCCCTGTGCATGTTACCCGCTTGCACCAGTCCGACTATCGATGGCAACATGCGATAGAATCAGAAGAAAAACCGCCAAAAACAAGCTGTTCAATGTCGCGTTAACTTCATTGATTGAAAACGATGCGCAACTAGTGCCCGACGATCCACATGCTCGCAGAGTCTATATTCTCGATCTCGCAGCCATTATTCGTAGCATGGTTAAGGTACCAAACACGTTTAAAGATGTTGCATTACGACTCTTCTCAGATCTTCCAAGGCAGTATAACATCGTCTACGTTGCATGTAATACGTACAAGGTTCGATCAATAAATGAGAATGTGCGTGTACTGTACCTGCTGATTTTAAGAAGTTTCTTGGCAACGGTGACAACAAAGAGCGACTGTTTGAGCTTATCGAAGAAATGTGGGTTCAAAATAGGAATCAACTGGGAGAGCGTGTTATATACTTCGCAGGGGGAACGCCTGCCTCAAGATAGCGCAAAACGGTTCTTTTCGTGTAAGGGAACTAGCAACAGACCACGAGCGAGGCTGATACTAAAATTGCGTATTTGATTCAGCATGTTGCAAGGAGCAGTGATGACCAACCAATAACCTGTGTGGTACGATCAAGTTCTGGTGATATTGATATTCCCATAATTTTACTTGGAATGTAACCAATCAGGAATGTGGAAGTCTACTGTACATCGATAACGGTTCTGGCAAGACAAGAAAGCTCCTTCAGATCACCTGAACTCGTGTAGTCTTACCAATCAGGAAAATAAAGCATTGGCTGGACACCATGCATTTACTGGAAATGATTATGTTGCACGTTTTTTACGCAAAGGAAAGCCCTTCTGCTGGAAACAAGAGAGCAAAGATCCAGTGTTCTTGGACATTTTCAGCCGGTTGTGGACAGACATTTGGTGCCATTGAAAAGTATGTGTGCTTCCCGCATGGAGAAAAGAAAACCGAACAAGTGAACGAGGCAAGGTCAGCTATTTTCTGGAGAAAGATGAGCAAAGAGCACAATGTTGTTGACATTTCCCTTTTGCCGCCATGTGGCTAGAATTTGGAGAAAGGCATGGTACGCAATTATGGCATTGGAGGATCCACAGTTCCATGGTTGGCTCCCTAACTTAAAGACCGATTGGATCGTTGAAGCGTATCCTGACGACGTTCCGGAGCTACTTGTCGAGCGTGATGGGGAAAGTGATGATGGGTACGAAGAAGACAACGCATACAGCTCGAGTTCGGATGATGAATAATAAAAGTACTGTAACTAACCAATTAGGAAATGTTAATTTTGAGTATATTTAATATTGTAACACTGAGATATGGATGTCCCTTCCAAATGTAGAAAAGTTATTCTCGTTAATTTGATAAGCATCATGATTTATTTCAAATTACATATTTGCATGAAAACGAGGCTATATTCAGAATATAGTCAAATACAGCCTCAGTTATATTTTTTCTAAAAAATACCTCGCCAGTTGGATTCTATATACAAAACTGGTCCAGTAGACCTGTTTTTCTGGGATTCCTAGTGATAATAACAAATTATTTAAAACTAACGATTTTACACCGAAATTAGGCTAAATTGCGCTATAACTCTTAAAAGCAGCCTTGTCTGCCTGAATAACATCCAGATTCGAGTTCTTCGTCAAAAACTGGTCTAGAAAATCCTACTCCCGTAAATTACCCGCTCAGGTGATACCTACCTCACTCACCGCCCGGACTAATCAGGCTAGAAGCCCAATTGATAGGGGTTCCGAGGGCCTACGATTTAAGGTCGTTATCCGATAAGACCCGAAAGTCTTACCATTTGCTAATATTATTGCAAAGGCAGCACTTTCTCCTCAATTATTTTTAAGACCCTAAGTGGAGGTCCAACACAGGATTTGAACCTGGTTATTACTTGTGCTATTACTACCGCTGGTGATCACCACTCTTGGCGATCTTCTCGTGGTTTTTACAGAAGAAAACTCAAAAGGGGCCCAACCAAGACGAGGACCCACTGGGTACTGCAGAATAAATGAACGCGAGGCAACGAGGAAGAAGACAAAGTTGAGGAGATTCTGAGATGGATGGTCCATATGAACGGAGAAATGAAGCAATTATACATCTTAGAGGGGCATTAGAACGTAGTCCTAGTGGGGAAATGGCAGTAAGTAGGTCAGAATCTTGCTTAACACTGGGCAGAGGTCAGCCTGGTAGATGAAAGTGTCTTAACATGTAGTGGACGAAAGGAGCTCAATAAACAGGACACAAAGCCACCTCAGGGTGTGAGTGCAGATGAGGTCATTAACTTGTGAGCATTATAACAAAGATGGTGAGAGACTGAGAGTTAGTGGCCAAGTATAATGCGTATTCATAAGTTCTATGTGACTAGAAACTGTGCTGACAAATATCTAGCTGGAATTGACTTTATATCGGCTAGGAAGAACAACGTGGGATCCAAAAAAGGACAGCTGTACATATACACGAGACTAGTATGGGGAACCAGCTGGGGATGATATGTACCGTCCCGAAAGTGGCACTACCCAACACAACACTTGTGAAGTAGTGCTCAAGTAAGATGATGTCGTCAACTCTGGGAAAGAATGCTTGGTCGTCGGCCATTCAGAGAGGTTGAATATTTTGCGGAGCCAACAGCATCCCTGGGGGATCAGCCTGTTCGTCCAATGTGCTACAATGTGCTACGTCCAATGAGTAGATAATGACAACGAGTTATGGCTACGAGTGATCAACGTAAGCAAAGTAAATAAAGTACTCAGAAAAAGAGAGAAAATTGCCTAGTTAGCCCAAGAGTTTCAAACAACTTTTCCAATCCAGCAAAGGAAACAAACTGGTCGAGTTACAGGATATCATCGTGATAGGCGACTACATCCAAACAACAGGTAGAAATTGACCAACTGGTGGTGGAATTTTCAGATGTATTTTGGCAACCAGGGAACAGACTCCCTTGGTACAACATTGTATCAAACTGAAATCAAGGCCTGTAAATGTGAGACCAAGACGGTTGTCACCCAGTGAAAGGGGAGAAGTAAACAAGGAGATAAACTACCTCTCCTCCAAATCAAGGTCTAGTCAAGCAGTCTGCAAGTGCATGGGCAGCACCTGTAATAGTGTTATGGAAGAAGAATGGCCAGATCCCACTGGCTATTGACTACCGAGCTCTAGACGCTCAATAATTTTATAAGTAACTTAAGTAACTTTAACAATTTATTGTTGTAAGAGCATTGAGACTATTGTATAATGTTCCAAAAACGTCTATTATTATTATCATAATTTCTCTTTACACAACTTATGCTGGTACAACCTGCCATCTACCTGCATCCGGCAGTTATTGATGACAAGAGGTCCTTTCCTACATATCCAATACTTTTCGTAGTATTCTAGCAGTTCCAAGAGTCCAGTTTTTTGTAGGGTTTCTACTGTGGTGTTTGATCTCCAACTTAGTCAGGTTACCTTTCACATTTTTTGTTACTATTCCCAAAGCACCAATGATGATCGACATAATTATCACCTTGTATACCTCTCCTTGACAGCATTTTGGAAGCTCGTATCTCAGATCTGTATATTTGTTGATCTTTGTTCAATCCTTGTGTCAAACGGGCATGCAACATCAACAATATAACAGGTCCTCCTCTTCTTTTCCAAAATTTCAAGATCTGGCTTATTATGTTCCATGGCAATCGTCTCTCTGTCTGGATTGTAAAGTCCCATAATATCTTGACCTCCTCATTCTCAAGAACTCTGCTCTCTGTACCCACGTAGTCCTTATATATTTTTCCGCCAATGGAAAACCATACTTTTGGCAGAGATCCCTGTGGATAATGGCAGCAATCTTGTCGTTTCTGACGTTCTTGTTGTCATTTTGTGCTAACAGGGTGCATTCAGATACGACATGAGCAATTGTCTCATCTGCTTGGCCACAAATCCTGCATGTTGGTGAAACGTAGCAATTGACTTTCCGGGCGGAAATCGTAGGCGAAGAATAAAGATAATCGAATATATTTACTAACGTTTCGTTGCTACAATGAATATATATATTATATAAGACTCGAGTGAGCTAATGAAGTGTTATATTACAAAAACAAAACCGGTTATAGTTCAAAATTTAAATTTTAAAATTTTAAAAATAACAAATTGGACGTGATAATTTGAAATAATATGAATAGTCAGAGTAATTAAGATACCAACTGTGGAAAGATGGATAAGTATAGTATGACAAGATTAAGTAACTAAAAACGGACGAATTAAAAGAGATTAAAATAACGACAGAGGTATGGAAGAGATGTTTTCGTTTAGTGATGGTTTAAATTTGGGAATAAGTAAACTTTCACGAACAAAGAAGTTCCAGATTGGAATTGGAGTGAGCTGAAGAAATTATAGAGAAATCATCAGACGAGATATCGTGTTTAGTGAACCGAGAATGTGCGAGAACACTTGATAGTGCTGAGACGGTTAGCTTTTCCCCTGTTAATGGCGAAATACCCATGCGCTCAGAGATGCGCGTATGCAGGAAGTGTATTTCGGCCAAACACGCCGACACTTCCAATGATCTAATTGTAATTCAATACCTTCGCTTCGTACCATTTTCCCTCTTTTTACACTTCTAAGTTCCAAACTCCATACCTATATCATTACTGAAGACCCTAACTGTCTGAACTAGAGAGTCCAGTTCTGTCACATTCTTGACATAGAGTTTGAGATCGTCCATAAACAAAAGGTGGTTGATCTTACTTCTGTCCTTCCCAAGTTGATACCCTCCTTGGGTTTCATTCAAAACCATTGACAAGGCGATCAATGTCAAGACAAACAGTCTCCTTGGAAAATCTCCCTATTGATTTTCACTTCCCCAAGTGTTTCTCCTCCAGATATCAATTCTACTTTCCAGCTACTCATAGATTTCTCCAATGTTTTCCTTACATTGTTGGCTACACCAAACCACTCCATGCATTGTATTATCCACGAGTGCAGTACCATGTCGTACGCTTTCTTGTAGTCAATCCATGCTATGGCCAGATTGGGTAATCGTCTTCTACAGTTCCTCATTATCATCTTATCTATCATTAATTGATCTTTTGTCCCTCTGCATCTTTTTCTTACTCCTTTTTGTTCTGTCGGTAGAATTCCTTTATCTTCCAGGTGCGTGTACATCTTCTCCTCAATTATGCCGGTTAACAGCTTCCACATCAATGGGAGGCAGGTAATTGGTCGAAAGTTTGTCACAATGTTTCTCTTGCTTTCACCTTTCAAGATCAAAAGGTTTCTACCTTTGGTCATCCATTGGGGTACACATTCTTCTTCCATATATTTGTTTAGCTGTTGTGCAAGTCTCTCATACAGTGTAGGGAAATTCTTAATGCAATACCCATTAACCGCGTCTGCATGGGCCACTACTTTTCCAGTTAGGGGTCTTCGTTATTTGTTTCTTGATTTCTCAATATCTTTCATCCACTTAGCATTCTCATTATGCTTCGCTTCCGATGCTCATATCTTACTCCAGAATGTTGTGCTTTCTTCCGCGTCAGGTTTGATGTCATTCCTTCTTTGCTTTCCCTCTAAGTTCTCAAATAATAGCTTCTGGTTACTTTCAAAAAGTCTATTCTGGAAACGATCATTTCTTGTCTCATATTTCCTGATCTTTGCATTAATGGCCTTGACCCGTTGTTTAAGTTATTCTATCACTGTTGAGATTCCTTTGTTATAAACAAAGTACAAACTCTCCAGTTTTTTTCTTCCAGTAGTCACTGCAAAACTTGTTACATTTCCATTTCTGGAGTCTGGTGATGTTCCTATCAATATCCTTTATTTGTTTTTTTCATTCTTCTTTTCCAAAATGGTTCCTGCTGTTGTTTACCTTTTCCCTTCTTTCTCCCAATAAGGTCTGCTACCACATTGGCACCCGCCAAGATAAGAAGATTGATTTCACTAGTATCTACATGTATAGTCTTTATCTTGCCTATAACTTGCATCATTAACTCGTTTTGTACTCTCTCTTACTTTCTTCCTCTCTTCATATCTCAGATTTGAATATCTCTTCATATCTCGGTTTCTCTAGTTTAGTTTATTCCTTAACATTTTTAAGATCTTCCTGCTTTCTTCATCAATCTCTCCATCTTCTTCCTCCCAAGTTCTATCTGTAGATTCATCTCCTCTTTCTTCATTGATGTTGCTCCTCGTTATCGATGTTGCCTGCCACCTCTTCGTGCATTTCCCTTTCTTCAATGTTATCCATTCCATCAATTTTTCTCTGAATCTCTTCTATTTCAATCGTTGGACAACCATACACCTCACTTGCCCTGCTCGTTGCTGTTCTGTGACTTTGGACATTCTTATCTCATTCCAAATAGCCAGCATTCTTTTACGGTATCCCCTTTTAGTTGGTTCACTCCTTAGGTAACATTCCATCAGTAGTTTGTTGAACTCCTTTGTCCATTCTGTTCGTTCTTTGGTTTGCGCAGGGCCTTCAACATAATCTCCATCCCCTTCTGCGCGATTATTTTGTGAATTTGAGTTTTGCATAATTGGCTACCAGGGCCATATTCGTTTTACACGGGAAGGAAAGTCCACCCAGGGTTGCCCGGTTCTATGGGCAAGGCTTCATACATTCAGTGGTTTTACAATTCCTGAGGTTTTACCGCTAGTGGCGCCATTCACCCATTAGCACGGTATACAAATATTGGTCTGGTCGCCACTGACAAATCACGATATTTTGCTCAACCTCGTCCAATAATTGTTAATGAGCGACTTCCGTCCCTTAAGTAAAAAATATGCAGGGTCGGCGGAGCTAAAGTAGGGTCGATCAGGTAACCGGAACCACACAATTTGTTTTATTTGTCCTCTCCTGTATACAGCAGAAATCTAACCCTTTCCTGCATAGTGTCTCAATTAATTTTGTGCCTGACTTATCCTATGTTCTAAAAGAAACAAGACGCCCGCTAGGCGTTAACTCGGGCTACCTTAGCCTGCGAGAAAAACAAGATACTTCCCAGCTACATACTGTAACTGACTACAAACACTTCCAAGCAAGCAGCTGACAAAAACACTTTGAACAGTTCGAACCACTCGATCGAAAAGAAAGAAGGCACATGCACTGGTCTAAAAGAAGGCACATTTCATCCTAACCCCTGCGGGATTTTCTCGCACGCCATGTATAAATTTTGTTGATCACAAATCTGAAAATGTTCATCGTAGATTTTGAACATTATCTCATTTCAATTCTGAAAACAGATCTGGATTTACCGAGTCCAAATACATAACATATACGTGCCTTCAGGTAATATCATGTTGACAGCATGTTTACCTGTCCCTTGCAAGTTGACATCATCAACGTTCTTTGTGCTTCTATTTACAGGATTTGAGCGATTCAATGAACACATAAGTCATGGTTTGGCATGCTCCATTAGCCTCCATCACGTTACGCATATGTCATGCACTTGGGAAGTTACAGTATAGGAGCACACAAAAATCTAGACTGTATGCATCCATACAGGAAGCTGATGTAGTAGTACAAGTATCTTTCACATGTCAAGTTATCATCATGGCTAACAAATAATTTCCCAACGCAACCCGGTGATAAATCAGACATAGTTTGACGCTAATCTGGCTTTAAAAAGTTTTTGAACGTAACTTTAAAAGTTACTGTCCATGACCCAACGTTTCGACCGTTGTAAAGTTAGGATCCCTATTTATACCCTCATAGAACCGATGATGACGTTATCTATTAACAAGATGCAAATAAGCTTCTGGTAATAAACCATGCCCATCATCGCGATTCAATGGGGCGTGCGTGCTAATAATATGCCAAGCCTCCAGACAACATCTCAGATGGTACCGCGGATTAATGGTAATAATTTTGGAATTTTCCCACACAATCTCATGGTAGGTTACGCACGCGTGCTCTAACAAAGCAGAATTTTCCTTTTTTGAAAAGAAAACAGCCTTTTGGTGTTCTTTTAAACGCGTACGAAACTGACATTTAGTCTGACCGATGTACTCCTGATCACATGTCATTGTACAGAATGGAATAAATAGCATCTTTCCTCTGTTCCTTCACAATATGATCCTTATATAGGTTTTTCAAAAATACCTGCATGACACAATGTCAAGAAAGGTTTTTGAGCAACTTTTACGTTGAAACCACCTAAGATTCTTTTAATTGGTTCCGTAATCCCTTGAATATACGGAACAACCGCAAAACCCATCACCGAACTTTCGTTCTCAGAGTTTGTACGTGGTGGAGTACTGTAACTGCAGGTTTTAAACAGTTTTTTATAACATCATTAGGATAGTTATTTGCCTTTAAAGCATTGAATACATGTTTTCGCTCACTTTCCCTTAGCCTGAGAAGATCAGACCCCCTCTCAGGCGCCGGCTTCCCCCGCCCGCTGAGAGAGGGGGTCTGATCCTCTCTCAGCGGACCTCTCTCAGCGCACCTCTCTCAGCGGGCGGGGGGGGGGGGGAAGCCTGCACCTGAGAGGGGGTCTGATCTTCTCAGGCTAACTTTCCCTTGAATCGGAACTGGATGGTATGCCTTGAGCTCTCAAAAACAAAGTTCTGGGGTGGAGAATCAAATGAAAGATATTTGTCAGTGTGTGTTGGTTTTTGGTATACAGCAGTTTCTAATTTCCCGTGGTCTGTTTGTTTCATGACTGAATCCAAAAATGATAAACATTCATTCTTTTCACGTTCTACTGTGAATTGAATTGAAGGCTCTATTGAGTTCAAGTGCTTCAAAATAATTTCCACTTCATTCTTGGATACCGCGGAAATGACATCATCGACGCATCATTTCCAAAACAAAGGCTTCACTGCTCTTTGTTCAATGTCTTACATCACTAAAATTAGCAATCACAGCAGAAACAGAATGGCTGTGCCAAACAGCTGTTGATAGTAAGTGCCATCATACACAAAACTAGTGATTAGATCCTCAACAGGCGACGATGTTCTTTGATCTAAAGTAACATCCTATCTTAGTCCATTGTTGGCAATTGTGATAGCAAGATCAATTGGTATTTTGGTGAAGAGAGAAACGACGTCAAACGATATGAGATTGTGTGGGAAAATTCTAAAATTGAGATTGCGTGGGAAAATTCCAAAATTATTACCACTAATCCGCGGTACCATCAGAGACGTTGTCTGCGAGGCTTGGCATATCAATAGGTTTATTACTAGAAGCTTATTTACATCTTGTTAATAGATAATGTGACATCATCATCGGTTCTATGAGGGTATAAATAGGGATCCTAACTTTACAATGATCACCCCTGATGAAGACACTAGATTGGAGTGTTGAAACGTTGGGTCAGGGACAGTAACTTTTAAAGTTACGTTCAAAAACTTTTTAAAGCCAGAGTAGCGTCAAACTACAGTATGCGGTCTGTATCATCATGGCGGATTGAGTCAGATACAAATTTTATCTTCATGTCATGCTAATATTTCTCTCAAAAATCATACCTCTGCACACGCAGTCATGTGATATCCTCTATATATACTGTACACACCAAGGGCAGCGGAAGCAGGGCGACAGTGGGAAAACAAAACGAAACGTAAAGTGTGGGGGCAATAGCCCAGCCTTATACCAATAATTTATGTGTATGAGTCTTAAAGGGCAGTGTCATGAGTTCACAACTTGAAAAATTCAGGCTGAACTTTTCAAGTTTGTATTTCCATTCATCATGCCAGTGCTCATACGAGCCATTTCTGACCTACTGTATGTGTTCTATAAAGCACTTTTTCGGCAATTATTTTTTATTAAGCCTTCCCAGTCCTATATGATGCCATATTTTAAATAAAACTTGAGACATGTGCATTTAATGACACTGCCCCTTTAATGGCATATTGACTATATATATAGGATGGCGAAAGATTAATATACATTCACATTATAGGAAGATTTTATTAAAAACAATTAAAACATCCACAATATAATCAATAATAAAAGCCGTGCACATATGAAAGTGATTCTACGTAGATTGTAAATTTTGTGATTTTTTCTCTTTATATAGGTATCCCTGAAAACTGGCCCCAAAATGCAGGAAATGCTGTTTCTGAGACTTTCTAATTCAGAAATTTTCCAGGGTGTGCATGTCGCCGCACCCCTAGATGTCTCGGGCCTAATTATGGCCCTCGATTCTTGTGCCTTCTGCCCTCGCCCCCTAAACAGCTGTTCTGCCGCAATTTACGAAGAATATTGTTGTGACTATGTTCTTGCTGTGGCCTACTGTATACGCAAACAAATAAGCTAGCATGAATGCCAGACTCTCAGAGAGCGTTAAGAGAAATAAGATTGTAAACAAAAGGTGTTTAGTGTCTTAATCGACTGCATGTTTACTTGAAAGCTAATATTTCGCTTACTATAGCTCAGAGCTTTACAAAGTTTACGAAGAATTGTATTACGAATATATGTTCTTGCTGGTCGTGTAAATAAATCTGTGTGAAAAGCTTTAAAAAAGCTACAAGCGTCGGCGACATGTATCTAGCGGATAATAAATATTTAATATGGGGATGTCTGGCTAGCAACCTCGATGTTATTCAGTTTCATATTCCAGGTAGTGGCACTTTTAACTTTATTTCATGTACATGTATTCATATTGTAATTCACAGATAATACAACATCTTCTTTATATTGATTCTATTAATATTATTTACGCAACATTTTACTGAACTACTACTGTTTTCAAACGGTCAGCTCAAGGTCGAAGGTCAGGTTTCCAGATATTGGAAGTCTGCCTCTGATTGGTCAACAAAAGGAATTTGCTGCTCGGGTAAGCAGCCGGTAGTTGAGGGGAGTGAGAACGAACTCGACTGACGGCTGCGAAGGAGACTATTGGTACACATGCACGTATACAGTATATATGTTCACTATGTTGCAATATTTCAGTCTTACTTTTTTTTGATCAGCAGTAAACTGGATCACAAACACCTTGTCCATGCCAGGAGCAACCTTGTGTCCAACATCTGAAGGACTGATTATTTTGAAATATGGAGAATCTGTTTGGGTAACTTTAATGAGACGTGCAACCTTCAAAAATGAAAGTGTTAAAAATAAAAAATATTATATTATACATTATAATAATATTATTTATTATATAGATGGGAGTGTTTTACTAAGAAATATGCAGTGACATATTTTCCATATCCTCACTAGTGAAGATATCGATCACGTGCTTAAACATTTTCCCACCTTTTGCATTGAATCTATATAATAAAAAGAAAATTACACGGTGGCTTGAAGATATGAATTTTATCTTCTCGTGGTAAAAACAATATTTTACTCATTATGTAATATCCTCTATATACATGTACTGGTAGATGTCAAGTACTAATGAAGTAACTACAACTGAAATTTATAAGTGTATATATGTATCATCTCATGTAGCTGTGTCAACATTTTGTCTACAAATTGAAAGCTCTAAAAGGTTGGTGTACAGTATCGCTGAAATAGTGAGTAGGAGCTAGGTCTAACATTTTGAGCAAAGGCCAGGGTTCTGCCCATGGTGGGCGGCGGTGCCCAGCACTCAGCAGTGCCGCCCGGCACTCAGCATGAGTGCCACCCAGAACACAGCAGTGCTACCTGGTACTGAGCAGGCCAAAGTGTATACTTCTGCCTAGCATATTTCATCCTATATTTTGATCTTTTAAGACAACCTTTAATGTATTTTACTAGTGAAAGTTTGGGTGAATTCAAAATCTCAGTGGAAACACTTGGCCTTATTGGGCTCAATGCTCCCCGGCACTGCGGTTTCTTGTTCCTCCCAAACTTCCACTTGACGTAGTTCATAGTTGCATACCTTCTCATTATTTCTTAATCTTAAAGGCACTTGATAAGTTTCATAAGGTTCAAAATTTTGAAACACAATATCAGATGGAAATGGCTGGAACATTGGTTCATCAATTTCTAAAGAAGTAAACTGATAAAGAAGACACATGACTTTAGCAAGTGACAACTGACACAGTAGTTTTCAAACAATAATTATTGCACTAGTTATTTCACCAAAAGGCATTAGAGTTCATATGTTTCATACCTTTTGATGAGTTGTCTCAGACATATCAAGCAACTCAATGATTTTTGGAATCCTCATTTCACTTGTTAACTTTAGTTTTTCTTCTGTTGTCAACTGCATTTCAGCAAGGAACGCTGATGGGGCTTGCTATATTAGTAATGATAATTATTACCAAAATGCTTGAGTCTATTAAAGGTTGTTAACATAATGTCATAATGTTATTGTATTGGGGACAGAGATTATTACAATTCACCTTGCAGTATTTATAAAGAAGTTGTCTACACGTATGAAGGCATTCGATAAAGTATGTTCAAAATTCATACAAAGTTTAATAGTTTTTCATTTAAAGCCATAGGAAGTTTCTAAAGTCCGAATTACCTTTTCTTCTTCAGGTTTCCCGCGTATAAGTTTTGGATTCCTGGGTAAGACAACTGGGCAATGCACCCTGCTTTTCGTCTTACATCCATCTTCTTCCGCATGCAAGTTATAGCTTTCCAGTTTTTTTCTGGCCGCCATAGCCGCAACCTTGATATAAATACTGTTCTTAAGCTACGTGGGTCCTTTTAGTTCAAGCATTTTATCCAGAAAAATAGTTTCTGGTCTCGTAAATTCACAAAATCCTGAACAGATAACACAAGGAGACTTGTCAACGCTTTCAGAGTTACCATGGAAATGGCCTGGACAAAAATCGTACTTTTTCTCGCGAATAAAATACCGCCGATATTTTTCGCCATGAAATGTTTAAATCCTAAAGAAAATCGCTCTTCTCTCTCTTTTTTTTAAACATTTAATAATAATCCATTTTTAGAGAAGACATATTGGTGAGCCATATTCAAGCAGTGTGCGTATTTTAGTGCAATAGACTGTAGTCCCCACGTGCACTCGCGGAGGTAGAAGACCTTTTGTTAGCCTTCTTTAGATCATTCTGATGCCACACCCCTAGAAGCTGAAACTCTTTCCAGGACTTGATCTCCAACGCGTAGATTTTCAGGTTGATTTATCACCTTACTAAAGGATATCCACATATCTTTCGTTTTGTTGGTATTCATTGACATACGATTGGCGCTCGCCCATTCTTGTAAGTTGTCCAGCACCAATTGCATTGTTGATTCATAACCCTTAGGGACGCTGTCAAACACCGTACAGTCATCTGCATATTTACACATGCTGATACGATCGCGCAGTTCTGCCGGTATGACGTCTTCAAAATCATCAATGAAGGTGTTAAACAATATGGGGGAGATCACGTATCCCTGCGGTACACCGGCGGGGCATGGTTCGACAGCCGACAGGACACCGGGGAGCTTTACTTGTTGTGTTCGGTCAGTAAGAAAACTAGCAATCCACAGCCATAGGCTCCTGTTGATATTCATATTCTTAAGTTTGACAGTAGAATATTGTGGTCGACCAAATCGAACGCCTTAGAAAAGTCGATAAACAAGGCATGAATGGATCTCTTTCCAGATGGTTTGTTTTCAGTTTCGTTGAACCAACTTTGGGAGATGTTAATTAGAGCTGACACAGTTGAGCGATTGTCCGAAAAAGCGTGCTGATTTCCTTTCACCTTCAGAGTATCTTTATTTAATAGGACCTGAATTCTCTCAATGGTCTTTGCGAGAACCGGCAAAACTGAGATTTGCCTGAAGTCTGTCTTAATTTCTTTAGGGGGACGAACTTTGGGCACTGGGCTGATGAGAACATGCTTGTATGGAGTAGGATATTTTGCTTGAGTGATACTGGCTGACATAGGTGGATCTAGGGGTGGGGGGTGCGCACCCCCCAGAGAAAATTAGCACCCCGCCAGAAAAAGTCAGCATCAACCAGTGTATATTAAAATTTTCATGATTTATGGCATTTTTGACATAATTTTATGTGGTGGTGGATGGGTGCACCCCCCTAAAAAATCTGCACCCCTCCATCAGATGAGCCTGGATCCGCCCCTGCTGGCTGAGATTATGTTATGTGTGACAACCGCTAATTCCTCAGTGAAGTGCTTTAGCGCCCACGCCGGATTCAGCTGTTTCAGCGTTTTTTTAACCTGACCAATACTTGGTAAACGGGGAGGGTGATCAGGTAGACCATCCGGTTGAATAGGCGCCATAGGGGAGGTGTAATTCTTCCATGGGCTAGTAAACACATCCTGTTGTTTATCAGCCATTTCACACAAATCCTCAGGAGACGGGCCACTTACGTTGGAATTCGACTCGCGTGCCCCACAAAGTGCAAAGATGGATCTGTACCATTTAGCTGGATTTGTTGTGCGTACATTAGCAGCTTTATCTTCATAGTATCGCAGCTTCGCCTTCGATATTAACTCAGCAGCCTTGATTTGGAGCTGGTGATATCTTCCGATGTCTCCTCGGACGAAAGCAGATTGTCTTTCTTTAATGACGCTCTTAATAAATAAGGTCATCCATACTTTGTCATTTGGGTGCATACTGCATACGTACTCTTTTCAATGGCACTGTTTCATTTAGCATATTTACTACATTTTCTCTCGAGTTTATATAACTGTATGTAAAGACGGAAAATGTTTTCGATTTATTACATATAACCTCGTATGATCAGGTGTTACTATCGCACAGAGACACAGAAGCCATTTGCTATCTAAAATAGCATGTCTCTTAAAAATGAAATGTATTTATTGTTTTAAAGGGACACTCAAAAGGCCCAAATACAAATGCAGTTCATATGAAAGATCTTACTGACTTTAGTTTATTTCCAAAGTTTCAGCATTCCTATCAATTTAGTTGAGAAGATATTGCTAGTTGAAGTTGAAAATTTGTGGATTTTGACGCCATATTGGTTTTGAAAATATGACGTCATTGAGTGATTCTTTATCGTCAGTGGAGTTGTTTTGATGGCGATCACATAGTGATAGTTATTGTGAATGGTCTTTGGACTAAAATTAGTCGAAATAAACTATTTAGTTCATCATGCAGGAAAGTAGAGGAGCTTCTTAGGCATAATACGAGACACGTCACTCAGTGACGTCATATTTGAGAAACAAAATGGCGTCGAAATTGGACAAACTCTCCCACTTAAACTAGCCACATCTTCTTAACTAAATTGATAGGAATGCTGAAACTTTGGAAATAATCTAAAGTCAGTAAGATCTTTCATATGAACTACATTTGTATTTGGGCCGGAGTGTCCCTTTAAGAGCATTACGGTCTTGATTGGTACACTCCCAGTAATGAAGTGCTTTGTCGCACAAATTGGAGCACTTTGCATCATATGCTTTCTACTAGGCTTATTATATTAGCTCACAAGAGTTTTTATTGTCAAACTCCGGAACATATTACTTCTTTATTTGTAAAAGCTGATTTTAAGTATAATTTTAGAAGGAAGCTAACATTTGTTGTGCCTAGACCAAGGACCGATTATATAAAAAAATCAATAACATTTGAGGCAGTTTCTTTATGGAACTCGGTAGACAATAATGTTAGAGCTATTAATGATCTGATTAGTTTTAAAAGTTTAGTTAAAAAGTTGTCTTTAAAAATTTAGATTTATTTATTTAAATTCGTTAGTTTACTATAGGTTCCTAGAGTAAAAGATTATAATTTGTGATTTATTTTCTCTTTGTATATATATTGTATTAGTTATGCACGACCATATCAGCTATGCTGTAATTCTATCGTGTTGAAATAAATGTTTATTATTATTATTGAGATTATTGTATAATGTTCCTAAAACGTTCCTTTGTCGTATTAGTTATAATAATGTTAAGGTACAAAAGGTACATCCCTCCAGCATGACCTGAACAATTTACAAGCCTGGTCGTCAATGTCTGGGATCATGTTCAATGAGACCAAACAATACAACACACTTACACGTTCAACAACTCCACCCTAGAAACAACAGAAACTGAAAGAGATCTTGGCGTCTGGGTAACAAGCAACTTAACATGGAATAAACAAGTAAACGAGCAATCTTCACTGGCAAATAAACTTCTCGGATACATCAGAAGGAACACTAGGTTCAGTGAGACACACGCTATATCTTGCTTTGGTGCGTCCCCACCTGGGATACGCGACACAAATCTGGGCTAATCAGAACCTGCCGAATTTGGAACCATCTTGTTGATAAACTGGACCTCACAAATAATCTTAAATCCTTTAAATTAGTCATGCTTAAGTATTATTTTTCAGCAGCCTTCGTTTGCAAACTATTTTTTTAACTACAAGAAATACATGTAAAGGTGTCTTAGATATGTGGATGGTATATGTAGTGACTGTATAATCATCTTTATCAAGGTTTCCTGACCAGTACAGTACAAGACAGAAAGTGGCTTGCTACCACAGGGTCCTATCTGGGCACTGAAAAAATTGTGTCTTGAAATTAAATGAAATTAAAAATTAATTGCACTGATTTTATTTTATTGCATTTTATTTTATATTACAGGACCCCACTGAAGAACACTAGGTGATGTGGGTATCCTGAAATATTATTATTATTAAGTGAATGTACTCTGGTAGAGAGCGAGGTTTGATCAATCAGAGCATTGTCATTTTATAAAACATATTATAAAATGCATATTACTTAATTTTTCTTAAAGTGTATATAAAATGAATTTTTGTTGTAGCGGTTTTTTATCATTTACTATCTATAAAACATAAAGAGAATAGAAAATTGCGCGGAGGGATCCGTAAAGCTGCGTTTTCGCTTCACAAAGTTGGTCAATACACGACTAGAAATACGGTTCAGAAGACTGGGAAGATTAAATATAGCGATGACCTCTTTGTTTACTTTACTTTACTTCGTAAAATTAGCCCGCCACACAACGATCTCCTCCAATATTCCTCTTACGTGTACTTCGCTTAGCCTGTTCTAGCCTGCGTAGTAGACAGTTGTTTGGGGGGAGAGGTTATATTCGGGGGAGGGGTTATTCGAGGGCGCTGCATTCCGCGAATATAACCCCTCCCCCCAAACAACCGTCTGCTACGCAGGCTAAGCATGTTCAAGCATCGTGTCAAGACATATAGTTTGACGCTACTCTGGCTTTAAAAAGTTTTTTGAACGTAACTTTAAAATTTACTGTCCATTTGCATTTGAATATACGGAACAACCGCAAAACCCACCATCGAACTTTCGTTCTCAGAGTTTGTACGTGGTGGAGTACAATATTTTGTACGTGTCAAGGTTGTTACATCACAACCTTGTAATTTGCTTATGTGGCCGCGCAGGTGACCATTTTGAAGCGTTCTAGTCTGCGTGGCGGCGTTAGAGGGAGGGGGAAAGCGGAAAGGCGAAGTGGGGAGGGGGAGGGAACGCCTGCATGAAAGACCCATGTTTTTGGATTTCCACCCACATGAAGAACTGTAAAAAACAACCAATCAGCGACTAGCGGGCTTTCCTCGATGACTAAAACATTTCACTTCGGGCCGAATCGTGAAATATCCATGTCTGAAACTCCGTAAAAAGCTTGACTGCATCTGGTGGAAACAAGATTTATTTTGAAAATTTCTTCAAGTACAGAGTTGATTCTGGCTGAGGCTTGTGAATCAATCGGCTTTGAATTACTACGCAGTAAAACTTTGTCCGAGCGGGTTTGTAGGTCTTGCGGCAGAAAAAAATAAGAAATGCTTTTTGAACTTTATAACTTTATTAAATCAGTATTAACACATGCGAAAGAAGGAGACAGCAATGTTCCACCAACCGATAACATGAATAGCCCTGATAGAATGAAGCGACATCTGACTACCGAACACCGTAACTCCAGAATGGGATTTGGTCAAAAATTTCATAGGCAAGACAACGTAGAAACCATCACTTATATACGTCTATCCGTAAGTCTCTTTATTTTGAAACGTCGAAGGAATTCTCCGAAGGCCCAGAGAGCACTGTTGAAACTCCTGAAGACAAGGACAAGGTAGAAATCACAATAATAGCTGCTTCCCCTGCCGACTGATAATCACGCGCTCGCACGAACGTCTGGTAAATCTACTAAATCCATAACCAAACTCTGCCAAATTCCGTTGGTAATACCATCAAAACATCTTTTCCCAGCAGCTCCCTCGTTGCAACTTTTGTTCCTGTTTTAATTACATGTAGGCTACGACCAGCAACGAACTGAAGATCGCTGAAGAAAATCACTCTACAAACACTGTGTTTTCTAAAGTCGCCATTTTTTTTCCTGACAGGAAACCCTGAATACTAATGAGTTGAGGTGGACGTAGAAATCCAAAAACATGGGGTCTTTCGGCAGGCCCCCTCCCCAACCGCTAAACGCCTGCTTCGCAGGCTAGAAGCGTTCTGAAACGAACTTCGCGGCGAAATAAAAATACCACAAAATTGCGTCAGATAAAGGAACCCTCAAATTCTGACTTTTGACGACTTAATGAGAATATGACTTTTTATTTTTCATTTCACATACACTTTAACAAGAGGATGCTGATACATATAGCCTGCACATTGTCTCACACTGTAATATAACATAAGGCAACAAAAGCTACAAACATGCCCTGGTCACAGCTAGTGTACTGACGCAGATTATTAAAGAAATTTATATGAAGAAACTGTTTAAAAAACTAGCTTAATTTTCGGTCTACCTAAAATGTCAATAAAACTAGTTGTTTGTAATTAAAATATAAATACAGTATATAAACATTATTAATTTCAAATTCTTTGACATTTTAGTAAGGCCAAATAAAAAATATATAGTGTGGTTCCAGTTACATCTTGAAACAATTTTAGGATAGGTAAGTCGGCATTATTTTTATTTAAAAAAACATTTTGGACAATAGCCGTCGAATAGCCAACATCTTGTTTTTTTCTTTAGTGAAATAGCTATGCATCACTCAGGGTTAAAAAAAGTTTAGGGTCAGATGGAAAAAAATAAAGTCGGTCGGGAAACCAGAACCATGCATTTATTTTCATTTGGCCTAACAACGAGCAATTCTTTCTCCTGCAAGATTACTTGCTTTATTTGTTCTTCAAGTTTATTCCATGGAATTGCCATCAGTAAAAAGTTCTTTCTTTGCACGTTTAGGCTCGCCATCCTCATCACATCTAACTCTTTTCTTCTGGTGGGCCTTTGCTGGGGTGAAATACCCAGTTTTGTCACCAGCTAGCTGATCAGGGAATGGATAGCCATAGCTCTTACACCATTGGCGAAAACATTTCTCCACCACATCCTTCTTCTCAGATTTCTTCGCATAAGCCCTGATATATTGCTCCGTAAACTTCTGCGGAAGCATTTCGCTCACAACATTCTTTCGAAGTTGGGTGGCTTTATTTAAGTCTTTGTTGTAGAATACAACTGACTCAATGGGGTCATTGTCTTTCATTCCAAAATTAATTTCAACAATGCTTGCAAAAACATCTTCTGTATCAATACCTTCATCAAATGAAGCTATTTCTTCAGAAATTTCTAATGCTCCGACTTCAATCTTGGACGATGGCTGAGTTTCCCCACAAAATTTATACAAATCTCGACACTGAATTTTCTGAATAATTTCCTTTGCCTTTCTGGTTTTCTCATCGGGATCTTTGCTGCGAATGATTTCATAAAGGATGCTATCAGTGAGGGTGGAATATTCTTCCATGTTATCAATGGCTTTTGAAAAACCAAACTTGTCATCAACTAGAGCAAAGGCTTCACTGATCATATCCTCGATGGCTTTTGTTGTTTTATGTTGATAAACACGATGATGGAGCGACCATCGAGTGTGAAATAACTCGTAGATATTAAACACAAGTTTATCGCGTGCACAAATCTGCAGCTGATTATCAACGGGCAAAATTCTGATATTTTGCAGGTAGCGGATGTGGTCGAAGTTGCTCTTTACTCCGAGGTTGAGGCAATCACGGGCAAAGTAATCAAACTTATCACAATCAATTCCATTTCTCTTATTAGCAACAATTTCAAAAAGAAACCACTTTGGATAAGAGACTCCCTTGAATTCAGCCATTTGATGAACTACATCTTTACCAGGATCTTTACCTCGAATAAGTTCTTTGATCAATGCTATTTCATTTGCTCCAATATTCTTCACCTCTAAAGCGGTCTTCAAATCAGTGTTGACTTCCAGCATGTGTTCCAACATCGCACAAGATGCATCTTCATGTTGCCAGTTGGGTAACTTCTTATTTGAGGGATTTAAGGAGATAAGCTTTTCCTTGACCTGTGTGTCGAACACGTGTGAAAAAGGACCATGGCCAATATCGTGACAAAGACCAGCTACTTTAACACATAGTACTTCTTCTGGAGTGATCTCAATCTCACCTTTGTGTATATCCCTCAGTATCTCAATCATTTTACCAGCCAGGAAAGCTGTACCGAGGCAGTGTTCAAAGCGATTGTGAGACGCACCGGGATACACCCAATATGTTGCACCTAACTGCTTGATGTCTTTAAGACGTTGAAATTGTGGAGTGTCGATAATGTATACCAGCAATGGATCTAGATCAATGTACCCATGAACAGGATCGTTGAACACAGTACCACTCTGGCTCATTTTATCTGAAATGATTACATTGAAACCAAATTATATAAAGGTACAGTATAATTAGTGTTAAAATATGATTTGATCCAATCTGAATTATACACATAACGTAGATCTTGGCAACAAAAAATAGAAATAAACAAAAAACGTAAAGGTTAGGACACACGAGGCGACAAATCCCGGGGACATGTCGCGGGGACATGTTGCATGGACAAATCCCGTCGTGTGTACTAGGCAAAACTTTGTCGCGGGGACAAAATTTTGTCCCCGAAACATGTTGCATGTATTCAAAATGATTTGAATTCGTGCGACATGTCGCGGTGACAAAAGTATGTCCCGGTGACTTGTCCCATCGTATGAACAGTTCGTGCAACTAGTCCCCGGGACAAAATTAAAATAAACCAATCACATAACGTTATTTTATTTTCCTTTTCCTTTTCTGACATGTCCCCTCGTGTGTCTTCAACAGGGGAAATGTCCCCGTGACACGCCCCCGCGATTTGTCGCCTCGTGTGTCCCAACCTGCTAGGCGGGGGTTAGGATCTTTGTTGTTTTGGGATCGGTTACCAAGAACAAGAGGCTGGTACGAGGGCAATGTATTTGTTCGTCAGAGCAACGAATATGCTCTTCATATGGAACCTCCCACCTTCCATATATTGAATACGTACGGTAAGACCCTATATAAAAAAGTGAAAAATGCCCAACTCTGCCGTTTGGGTAACAGGTTACCTAACCACATACTAATTAGACATTGGCTTTCTTTACAGTATTCTGTTACTTTAGAATGGTACCGTATAGTATTTCTTACTGCTGTCATTGTATTTCACCATATAAAGAGACTATGCATGTAGATATGAACCAGGCATCGGATCATAACAATAGTGTATATAGTAAAAGTGGTCATACTGGAAAGACACACTTGCTGTTGATCTGCTGCGGCAGGCCAGTACAAAAATCCACAATATTACGCAGGATATTACGGTAGATAATGTAAAGGTCCAAATGTGTCTTGCAGCAGAAATTTTCAATTTCTTATTCTGCAGACATCTACTTTGAGGAATTTTTCAAATAATACTAGTTTTATATATTGACTCCTCAGTTGTTGCAGCACTATGGGCCACATTGTGCTGCCTGTGATAATGTCAAACACCTGATGAAAATTATATTGGAAACCCTGTATATATATATATGTATATATATAGTACAATATCTACAGACACGTGTTTCGCTGTTCCACAGCTCATCAGTGTAGCTTATCATCAGTGTGTATATATATATATATATATATATATATATATATATATATATATATATATTATATATATATATATATATATATATATATATATATATATATATATATATATACTGGTCCCGGTTTGGTCTTAAAATGTATGTATTCCAACACTCGAAATTTTCCTTCACCACAAATCCTTTCAACATGTAGTTTGATCGAGTGAAATGCCAAATATTACCTATAATATACCCATGAGAATCTTATCCCGGCATTACCACTATATATATATAACTCGTGACTAGGCTCTCGGCAACGGCTTCCGTAGCTCAGTGGTCAGAGCACTGCACTAGCAATCGCAGGGTCGCGGGTTCAATTCCTACCGGAAGGCCGCTAAGTTGCATTTTTCGCAACTGGTCCCGGTTTGGTCTTAAAATGTATGTATTCCAACACTCGAAATTTTCCTTCACCACAAATCCTTTCAACATGTAGTTTGATCGAGTGAAATGCCAAATATTACCTATAATATACCCATGAGAATCTTATCCCGGCATTACCACTATATATATATAACTCGTGACTAGGCTCTCGGCAACGGCTTCCGTAGCTCAGTGGTCAGAGCACTGCACTAGCAATCGCAGGGTCGCGGGTTCAATTCCTACCGGAAGGCCGCTAAGTTGCATTTTTCGCAACTGGTCCCGGTTTGGTCTTAAAATGTATGTATTCCAACACTCGAAATTTTCCTTCACCACAAATCCTTTCAACATGTAGTTTGATCGAGTGAAATGCCAAATATTACCTATATATATATATATATATATATATATATATATATATATATATATATATATATATATATATATATATATATATATATATATATATATATTATATATATATATATATATATATATATATATATATATATATATATATATATATATAATATATATATATATATATATATATATATATATATAATTAAGATCCCAAATTTTTAGGATCTTAATTAGGATCCTGCCACCTGATCAGGATCCTGCCACCTGATCAGGATCCTGAACAGGATCCTATCAGGAAAATTTAAGATCCTGTCATTAATATTCAAGATCCTGAACAGGATCCTATGAAGGATAATCTAAGATCCTGTCATTAATATTCAAGATCCGGAACAGGATCCTATCAGGAAAATTTAAGATCCTGTTATTAATATTCAAGATCCTGAACAGGATCCTATCAGGAAAATTTAAGATCCTGTTATTAATATTCAAGATGCTGAATAGGATCCTATCAGGAAAATCTAAGATCCTGTCATTAATATTCAAGATCTAGCTTAATGACAGGATCTTGCTCAGACAGGGTTATGATGAAGTTAGGATCCTGTTCAGACAGGATCTTAGATTTTCCTGCTAGGATCCTATGTTCAAGATCCTGAACAGGATCCTATCCTGAACAGGATCCTTGCTTCAAGATCCTGAACAGGATCCTATCAAGGAAAATCTATGATCCTATCATTAATATTCAAGATCCTGAACAGGATCCTATCAGGAAAATATAAGATCCTGTCATTAATATTCAAGATCCTGAACAGGATCCTATCAGGAAAATCTATGATCCTATCATTAATATTCAAGATCCTGAACAGGATCCTATCAGGAAAATCTAAGATCCTGTCATTAATATTCAAGATCCTGAACAGGATCCTATCAGGAAAATCTATGATCCTGTCATTAATATTCAAGATCCTGAACAGGATCCTATCAGGAAAATATAAGATCCTGTCATTAATATTCAAGATTCTGAACAGGATCCTATCAGGAAAATCTAAGATCCTGTCATTAATATTCAAGATCCTGAACAGGATTAGTGTTTGTGGTTATCCCTTTACAAGAAGAATAACGATAGAGCAACTTCGTCTAGTTGTCTTGCCATTTGTCCGCTTGAGAGACTAGACAGTCGATAGTCAATGGTCCCTTGGAGCAGCGTCACTTATAGGTCCTTCGCGATTGAGATCTCACAATTTTTTCGAAGTTGTGTTATTACTTATCGCGCAACAAAAGACCTCTCCTATTTGCAATGCAATGTTTATTTTTTTACTGAAGCTTAATTATGAGGTTTGTACGCTTTTATGAATAGGATTTTTTTGGCAGGAGTTCCTTTCGCCAAACTCCCGCCTAAAAACTAGGCTAGTGATAATATAGGCTAGTGATAATATAGGCTAGTGATAATATAGTTCGAGTCGTTGGCAGGGGTGGATCCAGCAGTGTTTTCTTAGGGGGTGCCGGGTGAGTCGAGCGGCGAAGGCGCGAGGCCCCACGGGGGTCAGGGGACCGGGGGCATGCCCCCCGGAAAATTTTGAAAATTAGAACCCCAGAAATATCATTTCCTGCGATTTGAGCATTGAATTATGAGCTTCAGTTTGACTTAAAAAAAGGAAAAACCTTTGAAATTATACCATATATCTGAGCTAAATATCTTGTGTAATTTTCATGTAAGCCTGGCTGCAAAATGACTGGATAAATACAGCATGCTTACATGAAGTACAATTATACAATTATAGTAATAAAAGTACAATTTACTGCAATTATAGTAATACTGATTTTTTGCACCCCCCTTGCACCCCTGTTGACCAAGGCCAACAGGGGTGCGCACCCCTGTGCACCCCTCCCCTAAATCCACCCCTGGTCGTTGGTGAAAAGTTCGAGTTAAGAAACTAATTCAAAATTACTCAGGCCGCGACAATTGAAGAGAGTGGAGAAAACATCGGACGTTTGGGAACTGTTTTCTAGCTGCCATACAATGTTGTCGGCAACCGAGAGAGAAACTGCGCGCATTTCTCATTCCAACAAGGTTAGATAAATACGCTTGTTATGTTCATTTTAATTTGTATGAGCAATTACTAGTATAAAAAGCGGGGCGGGTGCGGATGTAGCCTGGTGCAGATAATGATGATTGCTGAGAACACAGAAAAATGCAAGTGAGGAGGTAAAACGCACACGAGAAAGCTATAATTTCACGTTCTGTCATCTGAAAAAAACTGTGGATTCCATTTCACATGCTTCAAACCATAAGACGTTTACATGAAATATTTTATGTGTCATATCCCACCAAGCAAGATAGCTATACAAACACCCCATGGTCATACCAGTTATTGACGTCGTGAAAACCGATTCCACTTCAGTTATGCGCTTCGAAGACATCTTTGCGTTTCTGTTTAAAGTTTCAAATGGCGCTAACGTTACTGTGCGTTAACTGTGTGTCTTTCATGCTTGAGGAATTCGAGCGAGTAAACAACGTGTGGCTTACGGCCTTACATTTGACTTAGAGTTAGTAATAAAAATAATAATGTAATAAAATTTTGTAATAAAAATAAAATTCTGTAATAAAATTTTGCCGACACAATTTAGATGACAGCAAAAGGAAACGCGGCGATTTACACCTCGATATCACTGAGATCGATAGTCTAACTCACATGTAATGAAGAATAAAATGCCAATAAAAAGCCGTTAAACAGATTGCTGCTTTATAATTCAGAATTAATTTCCTCCGCAATCCGAAGCCAGGTTATATACTGCCACATTTGCAAGGTATCAAAAGAATAAAATCTGCTTCCGTGCTCCTCCGTTCCCGCTTGACCGTGCGTGAAGATTGACTTGAACAACTTCGTAACAAACGGACTTTTCTCTGCCCTTCCTTGGACTTTATGGTGTTTTTTCCTGGTTAAATACAATTATCATTGTTTCAAACAGTTCGGTTTGTTTATTATATAGTTTGAATCGCTGTGGTCTCATATACTATATCAGGACGAAATGAATCCTAACTTAACGTTTTATTTTTACGCCGTGGTTAGAGGTCCGACAATTTGTAGGGATATTTTAATACGGTTAGGATTAGGGTTTTTTACACTTTTTTCCCATCAGATGGGTTAACTCTGAAACGACGTCAAAGCTCGAGATACCCAGAAGAAGTTCTTCCAGAGCTTGCATATGCTGACGACATCGCAATCATGGAAAACACATTGAAAGAAGCAGATGATCTTTTACACCGGGTAGAGGAAGCTGTACAAGATCCTACAGGATACTTCAGGATCCTGTACAAGATCCTGTAGGATATTTTAGGATCCTGTACAAGACCCTACAGGATACTTCAGGATTCTGTAGGATCTTGTACAGGATCCTACAGGATTGTGTAGGATCCTGATAGGATTGTGTAGGATCCTGTACAGGATCCTGTAGGATCTTGACAGGATCTTGTAGGATCCTGACAGGATCTTGTAGGATCCTGTAGGATCTTGTACAGGATCCTGCAGGATCCTGTAGAATCCTGTTTAGGAAAAATTTAGGATCCTATTTAGGATCTTACAGGATCATGTTCAGGATTTCTACCAGGGCAGTGCCTTACCCTGGTCTCCGAATCAATGTTTCGGCGGCGCTCTAATCTCTCCCAGTTGGGGCAGTCACTTTTTCCATATATATGTATTTGAATACAGTGGAACCCTGTTAATACGGTCACCAACGCGCCATAACAATTTGACCGTATTAACGTGGTGGCCGTATTAACGGGGTTGGGTCAAATTTCATGGCTGTTCTCTTTCAAGTGGTCATGACAGTTTTTATTACAATCGCACTTCTAAACAACAATTTAATTTAAACACACCCAAACATAACTAAATAAGAACTAAACATAAATAAACATAACTGAATTTCACAACAAGCAAAAACCGACTGCAATATGCAATGTCAGGATTTTGAAAATATCTGAAACTTTATAACATGACATGTCACAGGCTCTTTCATTTAAAATTAAGTCTTTAAGTCTTTTGTCTCAATATATATTTCCATTTGTCACTTGTCTGTCCTTTAGATTTTAGAATGCATGTTTGGTTGGAGTGGCCGTATAAATGGGGTGATTGTTAACGTTGGGATTTTACAATGTGGCCGTTGGCCGTATTAACGGGGGACCATATTAACGGGGTACTTTTACAAGGAAATCAGGCCTGGCCATTTGAGGCGTGCGATCGCGCGTGCACCTCCCCACGCGCCTCGATTCGTCGAGGTGCGCGTTTCTCCGCGCACCTCGTTTGTTGTGAGAACACAAAACCGTGCACCTCGTGGTGATCTGATGAAAGAAATTGGAGTAAGTCGGATTTCGATGGCAAGTTGTTCGAAAGACTCGTCGAAAGTTCAAGCAGTTGAGCAAACATTGCAAAAGTTCTGTGGCAAAGGATCTTGACATTCAAAAGACTTGACTATGAACCTTTGTCTCTTCATCGAATTGATCACATGCGTTGCGTCAAAGGGAATGATAAAGCCTGGTCGGTGAACGAACGTAAAGAAATTCTCAACCGTGCATTAGAAATCTACATGGAAAAAAGGCGCAAAGTTCAACTCGCTATATCAACACCGTGGATGAAGAAAACCCATCTAAAAAGAGACGACTTGAGAAAGACGTCATAGACATTGACAACGAGTGTAGATACGTCAAGCTCATCCGATTCCAAATTTGAAGACAGCGATGTTGACATTGAATTAAGTTGAATTTGAAAAATATTTTTGTATGTAAATATACATACATATATAGTAACTACTGATTTTGTTTAAATTCAGATGTTGAAATATTGTCTTTTTCCAAATAAATTTTTACTCAGTTTTGTCCATGTTAATCCAGTTTCTAGGCGTAGTTTTTGACAGTTTTATAATTGCTGAGGCGCACGATATCCCACGCGCCTGCAAAAATTCATATGGCCAGGTCTGGGAAATGTATTGGCGTTTTGCCGGGGCAAAAATAAGTGGCCGTAATAACGAGGTGACCATATTAACGAGGTGTCGAGGTGGCCGTAAGGTGGGGTTCCACTGTATATATAATGGTGGTACATATATATATATATATATACAGTGTATATATATATAATATTTGGCATTGTTTTCAAAATATACAGATGTTTATAAATTAGCATAGCATGACCAGTTGCTGTGGCCAGCTTTGCCACTGGTGCGGCCTTTCTATAAGCGACCTATACTAGAGAAACCTATCAGCCTATAGGCTTCTATTAGGGGCGGAAGTGTCGACTCACAGCAAATTATTTATATAAAGCCTAATAAGCGTTCGTTACCAATCCTGAGAGACCCCCGTACGAATAGAAAATTACTGCAAATAGAATAGCCACTGGATTTTTATAATAATAACCCATGCATGTATGGAGAATGGCGTAAATATTAAATGAAAACCCAAAGAATATTAACATGTCACAATTAATATAGCTAAATACCTTGGAATATCTTCTGCTTTATAGAGTTCCTTGCTCATTCACCATCAACAATTTTATCGACCAAGCACTCAAAATGGTAACCTGACCACGTATGAATGACAATAATTAGTTGTTTTTGTTTAATACCTGTCTAATACTTGACAACAGAGCGTGCTGACAAAAATTACAGACGCCATTTTTTTAATCTTCGGAACCTTGGGAGGCGGGCCGGCGCAGGCTAGCAATAGAGTGCCAGCAATGGTTGATGGGAAGTTTGCGCGCCCCCGCTCTGAGCGGCTGGGGACGAGGCAGCTTCGGAACATGTCGGAGCATCCCCGGTTATAAACCCACCGGATATAAGCGCACCTTCATCAGCAACTTTCAAAAATAAGAAAAAAGTCAGAGAATAAATTATAAAAGTAAACATCAGCGCAACTACGTTAAGACAAAACTTTTAATAGATAAAAGGTTTGAACAGGGCATTGTGTATCTCGGTACTGACAAGCTCACAAGCTGAGGTGAAATTATTAAAATATTCGAGGCAGCTACGTATCTTGTGTAGCAGGTTTTGCTATAGGCATACGGGGCGTAATTTTTCTCATTATGATATAACTTTATGATATAACATTATGTTTTTGCTCTTTTCTTGAGTAATAAAGTGTCAACATAGTTTGTCTGTTATGCTTTTTGGAACATTTTTTCAATTCTATACCGCGGTTATTGTACCCTGGGTGCCAGAGGCACGCGAGGATGCGATCGGTAATAATGACGTATTTAGAGTTGTAAGAGCGAGCCATCCGATTGGCTAACCATAATTAACTCAAATTCTAACCCCCCGCCTAGAATTTCATATTGGTCGGATGTAGCTAGGGATTGCAAAGTTGTAGCTAGGCGGGGGGGAGGCAGGGTTAGGATTAGAGTTCATTATGGTTAACCAATCGGATGGCTCGCTCTTACAACTCATCCATTACGTCATTATTACTACCTATTAGCAATCCCCCGGTTATAAACCCACTCAAAACCCCTTGTATAAGCCCAAGGCTTATAAGCGGGATTCTACGGTCTAAGAAATTATATTATCGAAGTAGCCTCCAAAATAAAAATATATTATTTACGATAAGCAAAGGCGATACGAGGTGATAGCCGAGTGTTTTAGACCGATGAAACACGTGGTGTGAGTAAACCACTTTATATTACACAAAGGGAGAGGGGGGCGGTGAATAGGAAGAATGTGGGTTATGAGCCCACAAATCATCCCGCTGACATTACCATACATTGTAAATATGTGTGAGGGACTGAAGGATGACGCAAAACCTAACCCTAAAAAGATCACATGGGGAACTGGAATTTCCAACGGTCGTGGACTGAGTCGTCTTCTGGACGATCTTTTTTAGTAGCCGCGAGAGGTTGGACGAAATGAGAGATTGTTAGGATCGGACATGCCTGTATGATATACACTGGATCGGACATGCCTGTATATTGACTTCATTCCTTTGTTTTGCCTTTTGTTTTGTCCTTATGTTTATGACGATCCTTATGTCACAGGTTTGACTTCATTCCTTTGTTTTGCCTTTTGTTTTGTCCTTGTGACGATCCTTATGTCACAGGCTTGACTTCATTCATTTGTTTTGCCTTTTGTTTTGTCCTTGTGACGATCCTTATGTCACAGGTTTGACTTCATTCATTTGTTTTGCCTTTTGTTTTGTCCTTGTGACGATCCTTATGTCACAGGTTTGACTTCATTCATTTGTTTTGCCTTTTGTTTTGTCCTTGTGACGATCCTTATGTCACAGGCTTGACTTCATTCATTTGTTTTGCCTTTTGTTTTGTCCTTGTGACGATCCTTATGTCACAGGTTTGACTTCATTCATTTGTTTTGCCTTTTGTTTTGTCCTTGTGACGATCCTTATGTCACAGGTTTGACTTCATTCCTTTGTTTTGCCTTTTGTTTTGTCCTTGTGACGATCCTTATGTCACAGGCTTGACTTCATTCCTTTGTTTTGCCTTTTGTTTTGTCCTTATGACGATCCTTATGTCGCAGGCTTGACTTCATTCCTTTGTTTTGCCTTTTGTTTTGTCCTTATGACGATCCTTATGTCGCAGGCTTGACTTCATTCCTTTGTTTTGCCTTTTGTTTTGTCCTTATGACGATCCTTATGTCGCAGGCTTGACTTCATTCCTTTGTTTTGCCTTTTGTTTTGTCCTTATGACGATCCTTATGTCGCAGGCTTGACTTCATTCCTTTGTTTTGCCTTTTGTTTTGTCCTTATGACGATCCTTATGTCGCAGGCTTGACTTCATTCCTTTGTTTTGCCTTTTGTTTTGTCCTTATGACGATCCTTATGTCGCAGGCTTGACTTCATTCCTTTGTTTTGCCTTTTGTTTTGTCCTTATGACGATCCTTATGTCGCAGGCTTGACTTCATTCCTTTGTTTTGCCTTTTGTTTTGTCCTTATGACGATCCTTATGTCGCAGGCTTGACTTCATTCCTTTGTTTTGCCTTTTGTTTTGTCCTTATGATTATGACGATCCTTATGTCACAGGTTTGACTTCATTCCTTTTTTTGCCTTTTGTTTTGTCCTTATGCTTATGCTCTGCACGTGTGAACCAGGCTTTACAGAGAATAGATCTACAGTGACTGCACTTGCTAGCATAACACAAGATTGGTATAATGCAACTGACAACGGTGGGCATGATCACCGTGTACTGGTAAACAATGGACACAGACTACGTCATACGCCTCATCAAAGTTATTTATTCAGGATTCAGAAGCAGAACAGGATCCAAAAAACTCTAACCATAACCAAAATAAAACTCTAGTCCTAACCCTGAAATAAAGAAATACTAACCCTACTTCTAAACCTAACATTTCAATGATGCAATATTCTGTGTTCCGGTACACCGTGAGCTGACCCAACGGGGCTGTACACGTCGTTTTTGTAGACTTTCGTAAAGCTTTCGATCTAGTTACTTGATCACGCGATCTTGCTTACAAAACTTGCTGGAATGGGAGTTAGCAAGAGCTTCTGGACGTGCGTACAAAGTTCTGTCGGACAGAACGCAAGAAATTAAACTCCATGGCGTATTGTCTGAAACAGGTCGTGCGATTGCCGGAATTCCCCATGAGAGGGTGGAGTTATATCTCCTACTCTATTTAATATGCACGTCAATGATATCGAAGAATACATTCCTCGGACGAATGGATGGAGTATAGTTCGTTTCTTCTGAATTTGGTAGCCACATGTAGAAAGTTATGAATCACCTGGAGGAATGGGCATTCGAAACAAGAAACTGAATGCCAAGAAAACGGAGGATGCGGATTTGTTTTAAGAAATCCTGCCCAGTCCTTGCTCCTGTCAGTATTTGTGGTACGGTGCTTGAGAGAACGATCTAAAGTGAAATGTCCAGGCCACTGTTTGAATATGCATCGCCTATTTGGGGTGGGCTGCCACTATATCTGGGGTAGTTAAACAGAAGTAATAGTTTTCAGTAATCAGATCAATTTTGTAAACTTGTACTCCAACCAAAATACAAATGAAGTTCATATGAAATATCGTACTGACTTTCGTTTATTCCCAAAGTTTCAGCATTAATTCCTATCAATTTAGTTAAGATTTAAGACACAGCAAAATCATGCTAATTTAAGTATTCCCAAACCAAATTTTCTTAAAAATAGTCTGACCTGTAATGGAACAGTTGCCTGGAATTCTATACCTGCTGAAATAAGACTATCAGAAAACATTGACATTTTTAGCAGTAAATTGACTTTTTAACAATATTTTATTATATAGTACTTGTTATATAGTACTTCGCTGTATTAGTTTAATATATAGTTAATTTTTATGATATTAAATGTAAATTATAGTTCTTAAAATTTTTACCTAGTTGCTATATGTATGTATTCTTAACTTGTATGTATACACAGCTCTCTGGAAGAGTTTTTTATGAAGAGACTCGTATTTAAATAAAGTTCATTCATTAATTATTTCCAATTCATTCATTCATTCAGTTGAAAATTTGAGGATTTTGACGCCATATTTGTTTTGAAAATATGATGTCATTGAGTGCTTCTTTATCGGGAGTGGAGTTGTTTTGATGGCGATCACATAGTGATAGCTGTTGTGAATGCTCTTTGGAGGAGAATTAGTCGAAATAAACTATTTAATATACACAGTGCTGTTGTGAATGTGGGAGAGCTTGGAGTAGACAGACGATACATGGACTATCGTCAAGCTCGTATCCTCAGAAAAATTATTCTGAGTCCCAGACAGTCCAAGCTCTGTGTCCAAGCTCTGCCACATTCACTACAGCAGTGTGTATATTAACACATCCAAACATTACCGATATATAGTGACTGCCGCATAGGCAGTACGTATATCAATCGCACCATTAAATCATTATAAAACTATTATCGAACCACTCTTTGACTATTGTGGAGTCGTCTGGGATGTCTGTGGTGAAGTTTCTACAACTAGGATTCAGCGGCTCCAGAACCGCGCTGCAAGAGTTATTTTTTCCACCGATTATGAGACTCCTTCAGTGGTGGCGCGTGGAAAGCTATGTTTACAAACACTACAACAAAGAAGAACTCGTCATAAAGCCATCCTGATGTATAAATGTGTTAACAATGAAGTTGAGGGAATTGATAATAATTTCCTGAGACACATGGATAGGCATAATTATAACACGAGACGTAAAGAAAATTTTGTACTTCCAAAACCAAAAACTAACTTTTTAAAACGCTCATTTAAATATTCAGCTATTGAACTATGGAACTCTATTCCATCTGATATTAGAAAATCAAATAGTCTTAATGTGTTTAAAAGTCATCTTAACACAACAATTTTTACTAGTAATTCTTACTAGTAATTTTTACATCTTGTTACGCATGTATATATTAACTCTATATATTTATAATATTTATAACTTTTTATTGTAATTTGTTAAGTCTTACTATACAGGGTCATTAGAGAGAACAGCTTATGCTGATAATGTTTCCTGTTTAAATAAAGCTCATTATTATTATTATTATTATTATCATTGTAACCTTCGCTCTCCATCTGAGTCTCGGTGGCTCAATGGTTAGAGCGTCTCACCGGCAATCAGAAGGTTACAGGTTTGATTCGTGTCCGGGACTCAGAATCATTTTTCTGAGGATACGAGCTTGACAATCGACCATCTATCGTCTATAAAGTTCATCGTGCGAGAAAGTATAGAGGATCGAGTGGGCAAAAAAGAAAACATAAAAACGAATCATTGAATAACTTTAATATAATTTCTTCATACATTCATTCATCCATGTAAGAACAAGGTTAAATACATTTCCATTTGTAAAAAATCTCTATAAAATTTCAACTTATATGAATAATAAATTCGATTGAATAATGTAACATTGGAAATATTTCCCAAACTGGAGACAGTAACATTGCATATGTACATAATAATTTAAATGGTTTTTTATCTTTTTGAATATAAAAGCGTTTCATTGGAATCTCTTTACATATAGAATGCTCTTTGGTGTACAGCTGAAATAGTATGTGGGAGGTCTAATGTTTTGAGTCAGAGAGTAAGTGTCCTTCACTCTCTGACGAAGGACCTTCACTCAAAATGTTAGACCTCTTACACACTACTTCTGCTCTACATCAACTTTTAGAGTATTCCATTTGTGTTTCTACACTACCTACGCAGCACAACACTTATATATTACTATTAGAATATCTGTACAGCTTGATTTTGAAATAGAAACACGAAAAACGTCTTTCATTATATCACTACATGTTGTCTTGTGTATTTATGCTGTGAATTCAGCTCCTTAATTTCCAGTCGCACTATTATCATGATTTACGTCACTGTGCAACATTTTAAATAACAGATCATTTTTATAAAAATCCCTTAAAGACGTCTCATTAATAATTCATTGAGAAAAAACAAAAGAATGGCATGTTTAACGAGTGTCTTTAGATATGATAAAGATAAATTTCTCGCTGCTTTTGATGGCTATAATAGACAACGTTGATTTTCAAAATAATTACGTGAATGAACGGTTGCAATTTTTCTTCTTTTAAGTTGTTCAATAAACTCACAGAACGTGTTTTATTGCAGGTCTAAAACATGCACCCATCGCCTTGTATTTTAAACCCGATAAAACACTGCTGCTCGTAGAAAGTAAAGATCTGTGTTAAATATACGGCAACGTGAAAAGCGGTAAATGTTTGTTTTTTCAAGAAAATGTGGACAGCAGCACTCGGGTAGACAGAGGCCTACGTTAATATGTCCATTCTCATATTTTTTAATTCAGCATTTTCTGTACATCACGCTAGCCTCATATGTCACATTTCACTCAACTCAATCTGATATTAAAGTAAAGTAAAGCGAGTCTTGTCGTGAACCATAGATGAAGAATATTGACCTAAAATGGCTATGTCATTTGGTTTTTTATATATATTTATAATCTTTGGCAGTTTCTAATAAAACTTGATTAATATTATCATCAGCTAAAGTTTCATCTTGATGTCTCTTTACCCTGTAAAGTTACGGTTAACAATTCACTGGGAGTATATAACGTCAACCTAGGGACGCCGAAAGCTCTCCGGATGCGTACAAATGATGTAAAGAACGCAAACATCAATATCCTTGAAACAAAAGATTCTTCGTGCATTTAGTCCCACAGTTTTTAGATTTCGGTAGAGAGGACGACAAAGTAGCTGATAAGTTATTTTACAGTTTTTGATTTGGTCCATTCGTTTCCGAGATATCTATCTTTAAATATTGTTATTTGCAATAACCGAGAGACGGAAAAAGTCGAAAGAAGCCTGAACGAGCCACCTGTGACGTATCTCAAAGAAGTCTAACTAATTTGAAAACCAAAACACAACACATCCATCTGGCATGTTGCGCGCTTCCATGATAACTACACAACGGAATACATGAGCAAATAACTCTGATGAGCGACTTCCGTCCCTTAAGTTACGTCACGTAAAGTAGTTACCAGACCTTTGCCATTTGCGAAAATCTCTCACGGGGAATTCAAAATAGCGCTTTTTGGAAAATGTTTGAAGAAATATCTCGGAAACGAACCGATCAAATCAAAAACTGTAAAAGACCTTATAAACTATTTTGGCGTCCTCTATAAAGAAATCTAAAAACTGTGGATGGTTTAATGCGCTTTGAGACTGAGAATCTTGGTTCAATACAGACGCTACGTTTTAGCAGTGCCAAAGTGTTTTGGAAGACATAAAACAAGCATCCAGTATATGAACACGGTAGTCAATTAACCGTGGCTTCTTATGAAGGGGAACTGTACCCAAAAAATTAATTACTTTTAAATAAAAGGCCTTTTATTATAATGTTTATAAATGTTAATAGTTTTACGGTATCTGCTCTTGTACTCGATAAATAACGTTTTCATTCTCGTATTTTATGCTTCTGGGCACCACCATTTTCGAGTTTTCTCGACGGCTCAGACTCGAGGTCCAGCGGGGGTTTCTTTTCAATTCTGACGTCACTTGAGTGCAAGGAACAAACGACTCAAGCACTCATGACGTCAAAATTGAAAAGAAAACCACCGCTGTACATCAATCTTGAGCCGTCGGACAAACTCGAAAATGGCGGCGTTCAGCAGCATAAAATACGAGAATGAAAACGTTATTTCTCGAGTACAAGAGCAGATACCGTAAAACTATTAACATTTCTAAACATTATACTTAAAGGCCTTTTATTTCAAACTAATTTATTTTTGGAGACAGTTCCTTTTAAATACCGCGAAGTTCTTTTATCTAGCACGAGCCAATTAATAACGTCCTGTGTACAGTTAGGACGACTTGCTGGATCGTTGAAGTTCGCGTCGTGCTTTACGATGGCTTTCAGGAGATGAATATAGTGAGGCGGAAAACTCGGTCTTATTGTGTCATTCACCGCTATACTTGATATATATCGACCATTAGATATCGAGTAGCGTAGCCAATGAGATTGCTGCATTTGCATTAGGCTATTAATACGTTTTTACTAATCGAGATTGGATGCAACTCGAGCGAAGTAACGTAAGTTAAATAAGAAACCTAAGTTGGTTCACATCAAGAAACAGATGGTCCCTCCACTTGCGTTTCTACACAGCAATGACCAACGTGTCCATATCTTCCACAGTTGAAACAATAAGGTTTGCAAAATCCATTTGATTGCTCGTTTAAATGAGTCTAGAGAAAACAAACGTATTACAATGTTTAGTTAGTACATCTATTGTTTTGAATCCAAGATGTAATATTTAAAGGCCGAGAAAGAGGACTAGACCGGGTTTTCAAGTACTCGGATTTGTTCCAGTCCTCGGCTTCGCCTCGGACTGGAACAAATCCTCGTACTTGAAAACCCGGTCTAGTCCGATTTCGAGGCCTTTGAATGACTTCTCAAAATCAATTAGTGTAATCCCTAAGTGTAATCCCTAAGTGGATTATTAATGATAAATGTAATCCCTAAGTGGATTATTAATGATACATGGATGATTTAATTTGGTGCAGAAAATTTATGTCTTCAGTTATTTGAATAACAGCATGCTAGCGTTTTCATTGCGGCCTTAAACTTTCGGTATGTATTCATCCTCGATTAGTTCTTGACGTCATATTCGCAGCACCGGACTGAAAATATTATTTCTTGCCCTTGGACTGGAAAAAATATTTCTAGTCCTCTGCCCAGTACTTTACTGGCATTTATAGTGTCATCACGTGGTTCAATTTAGAAGATCTGATTGAATAATTTGCTCATGAATTATTAATGAGTTTGAGAATGATATTGTAAAATAAAATGATGATGATGATGATGAAAATTATGAAGATGATTACGATGATCATGATCGATGATGCGATGACGATGAAAATGATGATAATAATGATTGTAAGGACCATTCGAGCGACCTCAACCCCATTTCAAACTCATGTTAAAAGTGATGATATTTATTCACGAATATGTTCACAAACGCTTTGAGACTACAGGAATATAAAAATTACAATAACGAGAATAACGCTACTATATTTACAAATTACAAACATAGTCAACCCTTCGTAACACGTAGCTGTGAATGTATGATGTCTACATTAACAAATAACCGCTAACCCCAAAACAACAAAGATCCTAACCCTAACCCCCCGCCTAACGAGTTTTCTAACCCTAACACCCCGGGTTTTCATTCCATCCGTATCCTACATTAATAGACTAGTGAGAGAGACTAAGCATGTGGGATTAGAAATTGACTGTTTTGTATTATATTATTTGTATTTAATAACTTTGCTGCTTTAAAAAAACTATACATACATGCATCATCAAAGTACTACTATATACTGCTAAATACAAGAATGTAGTAATTAGTTAAAAACAACTGGTGGCCAAACAGGGCATTGCCCCAATTGAACATGACTACCAATTTAAAAACCTATTAATAGAGTTTATATACCTGATATTTGCTACTATATATATATATATACATATTAATGTACTAATGGAACACCCTACAAACTACTTATGTGGAAGTTCATAAACATTAAGTTCACTATAAAATTTCTTATAAAGTCTAGACTTAAAAATACTAAAGCTGTCAATTGTTTTAAGATCACTATCTAACGAGTTCCACATTGTCACAACTCGAGGAAAATACGAGTTTTTAAAATATTCAGTTCTACATTTTAGATCAGTGAAATTATTCACGTCATATGACCTAATGTTATATCTAGGAGCTGGTCGACTTTGTACATAATCTGGTAATTATATATCCAATTGACCTGCTCTACATTTATGAAAGAATAACAAGTCTTTCATACTTCTCCTGACATCAAGTGGTAGAAGGTTGAGTTTTATCAAACGTTCTTTATATCCAGTGTCAGGGTAATTTAAAATGAACTTTGTAGCTCGTCGTTGTACCGCTTCCAACATAAGCTTCCAACATAAGCTGTTAAACGCATGCGCTAACTATCGTTATTTTAGCGCGAGTTGAGTTAATGTAGACATCATACATTAACAGCTACACGTTACCAATGTAGACTGTCTACATTAACTAGGTGGAGACTAGGTTGACATAGTCACAAATCACTTACATATTAGTGACGGACGCAAGACTGAATAACAAACAGCAAACAAGTCTCTCTGGGGCCGTTTAACGCCAAATATGTAAATTTGTAGATGCCTGTCTCAGATACTACAATGATGATATTGATGGTACTATAATGATGGTGAAATTGATGAAAATTATGACGCTATAATGACGATGATGATGATGAAAATTATGATGATGATAATAACGACGGAAATTATGAAGATGATGATGATGATGATGATGAAAAATGACGATAATAGACCTTATTCAAAAATGGCCGCCGAATTAATATTCTTTCATATGCATATAAATTGGCCCTTATGAACTCGTTTTCATGTACGAAATTACTTTAAAACGAGGTCATAAGGGCCAATTTTAATGCATATAAAAGAATATTAAATTGTCGGCCATTTATGAATAAGGTCTATAAAGATGATGATGATGTTATCAATGATAAAAATGATGACGATAATATAATAATGATGATGATAACGATGAAAATGATGATGATGATGGCGATAATGACGATAAAAATGATGATTATGACGATATTGATGACCATGACGACGGTAATGACGCTAAAAATGATGATGATGATGGTGAAACGGATGACGATAATGACGACGATGACGAAGCTAATAACAATATGTGACGATAATTTTGGTTTCGATGATTATGATAATAATAATAATGATCATGGTGTTAATGACGATGACGTCATAGATATTTTGATTATAATAATAACAATGATAATCAAACCTACTTCTTGTTTGCATCCGTTCGTTTTATTAGAATTAACATCCATTTTGTGTTCTCCACTTTGTGAAATATAGTTACAGTTTTGATCTGGTATATTCGTCTTCGAACCTACGCCATTCATTGTCTCATAACCTGCTACTGTTTTTGAAGAAGTCGTAAAGTGAGTGAAGCCATTGGGGACTATGAGAAGACCATTTTGTGAGAGACTAGAGTGAACATTGTTTTCACAATAACCATTTCTATGGATACCTCGAGATGATGACCTTGAAATAAAGAACAATACAAGTGGGAATGCACCTTCTAAGAATACTCGCATAATTTACCTATTTGTAAAATAAGTAGCCAGCATATATATATATATATATATATATATATAAAGTTTTTTAAAGTTATCTTGATCAATTTATATATATATATATATATATTACCGGGCGGAAATCTTAAACGTAAAATGAATATATGGCGAAACGTTTGTAATAAAACATTTTCCTGCTCGAAGTTCGCTGTCGTCTCTTTTTATTCATTCATATACTTTATCGTGACAAAGCGTCTTGTATCCTTGGATCCTTCAAACAAGTGACATTTATCGTTGGAAATCCGGCATTGTTTATTCTAACTTATATATATATATATATATAAGCGAAAACGTTTGTGCCTTCTGGTTGTCGAATGAAATTTTATCTATATATCCATTACATGGCTTGGCTCGTGAGCGGTGTTAACACAGCTTTGCTGCAATCTGATTGGTTCCTTGATCGCTTGAAATCTTTTGAAAATACGCTCTCTTTCGCTCTCTATTTATCAAACATCTTGACGTCATCAGTACACTTTGGAGCTAAATTCGGACCCAGTCTCTGTGATAATTTTTTGAAAAATTGGTCGATTTTGAGGCTTAACGTCTTAATTTTTTTTAGAAAGTAACAAATATGAAAGTGTGTTCTAGACATACCTAACAACGAAAACGGGAAAAAAACATTACGTTTCATAGGCACTTTAACTAGGTTTCTAAAAAACCTGAAACTCACTTTAATCTACTAATGTTTGATTTTAACGTTTCTCTATCTGTTCTGGCCCTGGCCATGTCCATTTTGTCAATATCGCTGTCACAAAGACCCAAAACCTTTCAAAGAAATCATCATACAAAATGTATTAGAAAAAGATTAGATGTGTGAAGTTGATTGTCCAGGTTATTGTAGTCCTGAGAAAGACTATTGTTGGTGACTGACGTTTCGACGGCCTCAGCGGCATCTTGACTGCGGTCATCTTCAGAGTCAAGATGACCGAAGCTGAGGCCGTCGAAACGTCAGTCACCACTACAATAGTCTTTCTCAAGACTACAACAACCTTGACGATCAATTTCACACATCTAATGATACTCCTAGGTTCAAACCATTTACTTTAGAAAAATATTGTAAAAATGTTAGCTGACCCGGAAGCAAGTGTGAGAGACTATATACACTATTGTTTTCCTGAGCTATACCAGAGAACATTGCATTTTCACATTCGAGAGTTAAATAACTCTGTTTTTAACGGACTTCCTCAAGTAACGAGTCACCTCAGCTCTCATGGTATTCACTCATAGGTACAATCGAAAAATGGACGAAGGTTACAGGTTCGTTTCCTGTCCGGGACTCAGAATAATTTTTCTGAGGATACGAACTTGACGATCTTCCATGTATCGTCTGTCTACTCCGAGCTCTCTCAAATTCACTATACAGCAGTGTACATATTAACACCATTATTATACCCTCGCATAGAATTCACCAATCACCTGTCTCTATTGGCATCACGTGGCAGCGCAATATTTTACTACTACATATTGGGCAGTAACATTTGGACTATATACACGGGCTGTTCACGTGCAAAGCAACGTCACTCGCGTGCCTTTTATCTAAATCGAAATTTCATTGGTTGAAGTACTTTCTCGCGGAACGTGATGTGTTTTTCGAGTCTTTTTATTATTCTTTTTGATGACCAGCAACCTTTACATTTTGACTGCTTACGTGCGAAGAAACATATTTGTGTTAATATATTTTGTTCGATATAATAAAACACCTATTGGATTCGTTCAAGTCTCAACTTGCAATATTAGGCTCGATCTTCGGTCTCGCCCAATATTGAATTCTCGACTTAAATATTTTGTAATATCGGGCTCAGAGGAATCCAATAAGTAATATTTCTCTAGTCTACGTGGCTCTACTCTAGTAGGCTTTCTTTTTTAACTAACGAGAAGGGCGGAAATTGCGGAATGATTGAGGCTAAAAGGTAGCCCGGTTGAAAACAAACCGAAACAATGTCAACAGGTACAACGAAAATTTTGCTTTGGCCGCCCCACCTATAAGTATAGCAAGCTTCCTACGCCCCTGGGTGCACTGCCGAAAAGTGCCTTCGTGCCTTCTTAAAAGAATCTTCGCTCGAAACGTTAGCGTCCTACACAGTATATCAAAGGCTTCTTACCTGTTCGTCTGTGAAATCTTTAAATACGTTACTTGTTTCCGTAGGGCATGTGACAACAGAAAAATCAAAATGGCGTAGCTCAGGAGATGATGAAAGGCTTGGTGATGTACTTCGACCTAAGGTAAATGACGTAACTGGTGATCCAAAGGGTGACATTGAAATTAATGACGTCAAAGACCCTTCACTGGATGATTGGTTTAAAGCTGAACATGCGCTACAAACAGGCGAATTAATTGATACAGCAACAGTAAGAGGAGTTTGTGGTGCAATTGTAGATATCTCGTCCATTTTACCAACGGCTTTCTCATCTTCGACTATTGTTTCTGAATTTACATGATGTTGGTGTCCATTCATAGTCTCACTGTTTATCTGTGGTGAGCTTGTCGTTATAGAGACTAACGTTTTGGTTACGACTTCTTGATTTTCACTTGTTAAAGCAACAATTGTTTCGTTTTCTTGGCTATCTATTTGTATTTTGTTTACTGGTGATATAATCAATCTAGACGCGGGTGAGGTTGGTGATTTTGAGTTCACTTCTGGTGGATGATTTATAGTTTTGACTTCATTTCCGTCTTTGTTCGACGTCGTCGTTTCTTCGAAAACATAAATAATTTAAAAATAATTAATAAATGAGTAAATTAATTAACAAAATACCTAATACATAACTAAAACATAATTTATAAATAATTAAAAAGGACTAAAATAATTAATAAAACAACTAATATATAATGCATAATTTATAAATAATTAATAAATTACTAATAAAATAATTAATAAATTACTGTTTATCTAATTTCTACAAAACAAATTCAATAATTTCGATTAATTACCTAAGTGAGTATTTTTTGGACTGGTGATATTTCGTTTCGTTGACTGTTTTCCATATGTCTGGGAAATTGTCGAATTTTTACAAGAAATAGATGTTTGGGATTTTTCTAGTGAAAGGAACATCAAAAGTTGTGAAAAAATGATCATGAAATAAAAATATTGTACGTAATATGCAATATGTACATGCCGAGATATTTTACCAATATGTATATTAGACTTATTAGTACATGTTATATATTATATGCTTTGATGTGTAATGTGTGTGCGTAACGTGTGATGTGTGATGTGTAATGTGTGACGTGTAATGTGTAATGTGTAATGAGTGATGTGTAATGTGTAATGTGTAATGTGTGATGTGTAATGTGTAATGTGTGATGTGTAATGTGTAATGCGCAATGTGTGATAAGTGATGTGTAATGCGTAATGTGTAATGTGTGATAAGTGATGTGTAATGTGTAATGCGTATTAGTGTAATGCGTAACGTGTGATGTGTAATGTGTGACGTGTAATGTGTGATGTGTAATGTGTAATGTGTAATGCGTAATGCGTAATGTGTGATGTGTAATGTGTAATGTGTGATGTGTAATGTGTAATACGTAATGTGTGATAAGTGATGTGAATGCGTGATTCGTAATGTGTGATGTGTAATGTGTAATGTGTAATGCATAATGTATGATGCGTAATGTGTAATGTGTGATGTGTAATGTGTGATGTGTAATGCGTAATGTTTGATGTGTGATGTGTAATGTGTGATGTGTAATGTGTGATGTGTAATGTGTAATGTGTAATGCGTAATGTCTGATGTGTGATGTGTAATGTGTAATATGTAATGTGTAATGAGTAATGAGTAATGTGTAATGTGTGATGTGTGATGTGTGATGTGTAATGTGTAATGTGTAATGTGTAATGTGTGATGTGTGATGTGTAATGTGTAATGTGCGATGTGCGATGTGTAATGTCTGATGTGTAATGTGTAATGTGTGATCTGTAATGTGTAATGTGTGATGTGTAATGTGTATTATGTGTAATGTCTGTGTAATGTGTGATGAGTAATGTGCGATGCGTAATGTGTGATATGTAATGTGTAATGTGTAATGTGTGATGTGTAATGTGTAATGTGTAATGTGTGATGTGCAATATTTAATATGTTATATGTAATATTGTTACGATTTAATGACAGTTTAATTTAATATCCTGTTGTCTTAAATATGGCGTTATATATTTAATATATTAACCTTTTGGTGAATGTTTCCTTAACATTCCATGTCCTTTCTCAGGTTTGACATCGTCATTTGCATGCATTGTCTCTTTTTGTTTGGAAACAACGCTTTCTTTTTTATCTTCACCAGCGTTGTCGTTTGATTTCATTGTGTTTTTATTTGGTTCATCTAAATCTCTTTCGTTACCATCACTGAAAAAGTTTTCCACCCATTCATTGTGTAACAGTTTGTCAGGAAGCTGTGCAAATTCCCTGAAAAACAAGTTTAATGTTATCAAATCTTGAATAAATATAATTATAGATATAGGTATAGGTATATATATATATAGATATAGATATAGGTATATAGATATAGGTATATATATATATATATATATATATATATATATATATATATATCATATATATATATATATATATATATATATATATATATTATATATATATATATATATATATATATCATATATATATATATATATATATATATATATATATATATATATATATATTACTACAACTGTGAATATTGTCTAATTGCATTATTTTACCGCTTACCTCACATAATTTGATATATCTGGCAGGATGTCATTTCCTTTGCAGAATTTAATTGGTCGACGTGCTACATGGGAATTACAAATGTAATTAACACAGCAAAACTATGAACAATGCAATAATAAACTGGCAGGACAATGGCAGTGCATTAACAAAACTTACGAGGAAGGTAAGGAATGCCTCTTCTTCCCGGCACCTTGACTACGTCCTTTGTATACCGTCGACGAAGCTAGAAAAAAAAGCAAGTAGCATACGCACGTCGTTTGGATGTGGATGAGCAAGACGTCAAACGCGGGGAATGGTGCATTGTTGGATATATAAAAGGGCCTAAATGATATTAGTTTCGACTAGGTTAAATGTAAATAATACGATACGTTAGCCCTGGCCTCTCTATAAGGAAGATACTAGATGCCATCGACCTAAACCAGGTGCGCCAACAATCAGTCATCACGTGTCAGCGGTATATTAAATTTCTGGTCGTTTTCAACGTGGGCCGTGTTTAAGACATCGTTTCTTTATTTTCCGTAACCAAAATGCGGCTAACAAGTCAAAATATAGCGGGATTTAGGGTTAGGAAGACACTTAAGGCGGGGGGTTAGGGTTAGAAAACTCATTAGGCGGGGGGTTAGGGTTAGGATCTAAGTTGTTTTGGGATTAGCAGTTCTATGATGTATATCATAGAACTGCTAATCCCAAAACAACTTAAATCCTAACACTAACCCCTGACGTATTAACCACATTTTGGTTACGAAAAAGAAAGAAACAATGTCTTAAACATGTCCTATAAGAAATGAACAGATCAACAGAAATTTTATATACCGCTGACACCTGGATGACTGATTGTTGGCGCACTGATTGTTGGTTTAGGTCGATAGCATCTAGTATCTTCCTCTCTATAACGTTATCGAAAACCGAGTTACGTAATAAAAACACGAGAGAAGTGTAGGCAGCAGCAAGAGCAGCCGAGGCGAGTGCTTTCCCAACTTCTCGAGTGTTTTTATTTCTATAGTTTCGATTGTCTATATCGATTTTCTATAGTATATATATATATATATATACTTTATTTCCACTTTTCTTACCTTGCATTGAAAGTCAAATAATTCTCCGTACGCGCGATGAATTTTAATCACTTTTCCGTTGGACCACGTGACCTAAATAAAAACAGACATGGTCATCTTAGCTACAGTTACAATCAGCGACAAAAATTGATAATGACAAGATCGCGCATATTGTTACCCCATATCCCAATTCAATGTTATATTTCACAATTATTGACTGTCTCGTGCATTTTCTTTGTCGAATTTGGTAAAACATGCCGCGCGGCAGGGTTTATTTTAATGAATTATTATTTATCATCATCATCATCATCATCATCCGGCCTAGGCCTAGAATCCTTGAACAACAATCCTCCAGCTGTTGCGAAAGTCCATGGCAGTTCCCAGATTCTCAATGTCGATATCAGTGTCTCTCGTGATCACGTCAGGGTATAGGTCAGTTTGCGGCCTTTTGATGGGATTATTATCAGGGAATTATCAGAACACGAAAATGTATAAAATCTAACTTTAGTAGTGCGTTAAGGCCGCGAACGCGCGAGTTATCTTCGGGGTTAGGATCAAGATTAGGGTTAGGAAAATAGGGTTAGGAATAAAAACTTGAGTTCTGAAACCCATGTTATTTATGTAAGAAATTGTCAAAACAACTAGGTCTTCTTAAACATATCAGTCCATAATGTTAAAAGACGACAAAGGGAATTAAACATATTTTAATGGTGTTATTAAACCTACATTGATGTATGGAAGTCTAATATGGGATTGTTGTAGTCATGTGGAATGCCTCACAAGAGTATTGAAGTTACAAAAGAGAGCTGATAGAATTGACACCATCTATTTTCTACCTTTTACAAAGGAATCTTTGATAAAAAAAACTACTTTGGCTTTTAAACGTGTGAATGCCTCTTATTGTACTCGTAGTTATTTGGATTCGCTATTAGTAAGGAATTCCGATGTTCATAGTAGAGAGATACGTTTCTCAAAATTCAATATATCATGTCCTAGATAATACTGAAGGAGGAAAAACCAGAAAGTCGCTACAGGACTAGAAATCTGATATATTGCACATATTTATATCTACTTTTATCTAATTTGTAGTACCTTATTAGTATATACTTATTTATTTATTTGCTGTCGGTCGCCTAGCGACAAAGACTGTTTTCATGAAACTAATTTACTTCACAGCAGCTCTCCAGGCAATTCTCTGTTGAGTCAACTCCGCTTGATTGATGTTGATATCCCTCTTTTTCAAGTTCCTCTTTTAAATGGTGTCTTTATATCGGAGGCGAGGGTAGCCTCGTTTCCTTACACCGTCCTGAAGTTGTGAGTACAGGACCTTCTTTGGTAGTCGATCGGAATCCATCCGGGCGTATTGGTTTGGGAAGACCTGGGGGGGGGGGGGGGTGGTCCACCAGATTTTGACCGAGTCGTCCCCAGGCCACAAGTTACGGAACGCTTCCGTCCACCCGCCATCACGCCTCAAACTCCTAACTCTAAAAGCAGCCAGATAAGAGTAGTATTCAAGTATATATTTATAGATTCTTCAACTTTCTTGAGGTATACTGTATACATTTAATATTTTAACAGCAAAAATATTCAGAGTATGACAAAACTACGAATACAATATTATTCATATGGCAGTCCGCATTACTACTGTACTCATAGTCATTATAGACAATTAGTTTAAACAAGAAGGAAACAAGTAAACTTCTTTATACTTCTTTCTTTTCTCATAGTTCCTCCTCCAACTCTTCTTCCCAAAATGACCCAACTGAATTGACCAAAAATGCACCGACTGGGCGTGGCAGGAACGCTAACTGGGGGATCCATGGACCCGCGGACCCCCCTTCCCGTACGCCCCTGCTGTCCACTGTAAGTTCTTTCTGATGAGCAGGTCCTCCATGGAGGGTAGTCCAGCACGCTGTAGTACCTCGATGTTGGTGACTTTATCTTGCCATGAAATTTTCATGATCGCTCGTAGGTGTCTCATCATGAAGGCATGGAGCTTTTTCACTTGGCTCCTGTACAATGTCCATGTCTCAGCACCGTATAGTAAAGTAGACAGAACGATTGCACTATAGATCTTACACTTGACCCTGGTTGACACATGATGGTTGTTCCATAGTCGATTCCGTAACCTTCCAAAAGCAGAGCAGCCTTTGCCATCCGTTTCTGTAGTTCAGCAATTAGTCGGCCATCCGCGGTGACTATACTTCCAAGATAGGTAAACTATTGCACACAAAGTCCATCTATCTACTACATCTACCAATTATTATAGTATACTTAGTTTAGTTTAGTTTATTAGATTTATCACTCTTGTGAACGGAATACCCCAACAGGCTACAAGCCCAATTATAGGGGTTCCGAGGGCCTACGATTTAAGGTCGTTATCCGAGATGTATGTTATTAGACTGTTTGTATGTTATTAGACTGTTTGTATGTTATTAGTAATATGTTGTTATTAGACTGTTTTGTATTAAATAAAGATTTCGATTGTTATAACTTAATTATTAGTCAGTTTTATGTATTTTATATAGTATTATTTGTGTATGATCTTATTACTAGACGGCCTTGAAGTTATCAGTAATTTATTGAGGTTACAGTGTCTCCTTCAATATATTTATTAGCTTTATTTATTTTCATAATTCGTTACAGCATAATTTTATGTTTGTAAACCAATCTTCATTCACCATTTGCTCATGGTCCACGTGCGTCGAACGCACTTACATAATCTTTGATTATGGTCCCGTCCCACATGGCTACGATAAGTTATTGCTGAATTTAAACAATGGTATAATATTACTTGTGGGACCAGCTGTGCACAACTTGCTATGGTAATTATACCCTTATAAAGCGGCTCATGCAGTAACTGATGGTCCCACATGGCAACGATATGTTATTGCTGAATTTAAACAATGGTATAATATTACTTATAGGGCATCTGCAGGTGTCGCATTTCTTTAGTGGAGACTGCACTTCAGGAATGTTAATTGAATTAATCCGCTACTTCCGCTACTAACAAAGGCTGTTTTGTACACGAAGTCATGGATGGTTCGAATGAGGATTTATCTCAATCGAGTTATTCTGTTTACCATCAAACCGAAGAGATTCATTTTCAAACTGCTAGCGAAAAGGCCAGAAAACGGAAAAAGTACTACGCAGAGAGACGCGTCAAAAGTCTGCCTCTTTGAGCATTTTGAAAGATGGCGGAATTTACGAGATGACCTTCACATAAAGTCTAACAAAGAACTAGCAGGCATGCTTTTGGATTGCTATTTTGCTCAGAATAAGGATCATTTTCAAAGGTAAACTACGAATTCAACAGTCGTTGTATTTATTGCATTTATTTGTTTGATAATTTACCCAGATAACATGGACATGCGTTTCGGAGCAATTGTAAATACCCGTCCACTTTTGAAATCGCATTTAAATGTAGAAATACAATCCAGGATGGTCTAAAATGTCTTTAAATATAATGTCGAAGGTTTATATTGTGTGTAGTTGTTGATTGTTATCAAATTAAATGGGGTTTTAAAATAGAACGAATCAATTGTATATGATGAACTTTCCGTAATTTGACCCTTTACTAACTTCATGGTATTCTACAATTTAGCGTGCGTTTCTTCCATTCGCTCTGAGACACATTCCCCGACAAGTACATGTAAACAAATCCGAGCGCATGCGCAAAACGGACTGCAGATGCCCTTCAAGTTCAGTAGTGTCTGATTGTAGCTATGTGGGCCCATGCAGCTGTTAGGTGCATTAACCGCTTATAATGTTATAATTACCATAGCAAGTTGTGCAAACTTTGTTTCCAAAAATTGGCGACATTTTTGGCGCGAAACGGAAACAAGTCGCCCACTCGCGACTCAGTCGCTCGTAATATGGTCGCGCTTCGCGGCAGGAAAAGACAGTGGGGACGACTTGTAGCTGTCTACTCATTTTCTAAATATGTTTCCCATCACTTTCTCGGAATAGCATGCATGCCTCCCACAGCCTCTAAAATTTCCCACCAAATCATAAATAGGGACTTTCATAATTTTTGCTGCCAAGAAACGCTCTGGTGTTATAAAATTAGTGCCCAGTCTTATTAGTGACACAATATTTCACGTGGACATAATTTGATCATAATTTAGCGTAATGTTAAAATGAGCAGTTCTAAATTTTCCTTACGATGATCCCTGCTTTCTTTTAGAACATACCATAAGACATTAAAGTGTTTAGAAACGAAATTTTATAAATGTTCAGGATGCATTTAGAACATTTTGAACACAAAAATTCTTAAAAACGCGGTTATTATTCCTCTCGGAAATGGGCTAAGATATTGCATTGCTGGAGCTCCTAACAACACAGTTGTCTGTAAACATGCGTAACAACGAAAAACTGAAAAAAATCTTCGTGAAGATCGCGTGAAATTCCCATTTCCCGTGCTTCTGTAGCGTTTATAGATTGCATGTTCAATTTACATAAGTGGTAATTATCAACCTCGTACCCAGGGCATTTTGCCTCCACGGTTTATAGGTCGGCGAAAATGGCCCTGGGATCGGCTGGTCACATGACACCCAGAACATCTGGATATGATAATTTCTGGATATGATAATTGATATGATAATTTGTGATAATTTAGGTCATTTGGCTTTGTTTACTGATCTGTTAATGTGATAATGAATGATAAATATGCAACGCTCTGCAGTCTGCAGACTTGTTCATGTAAAGCATTCATCCAAAAAGCAACTAATTCATAATACATTCATGATTATCTCATATAAATATCATGGACGAACAAGTATATATCGACTGCAGTTCTTGACAATTAACCAAAGCTCTTATATTTCTTGGCGAGGAAATTTCTTAACATGTTGATTTAGATGAATAAATTATACTCTAGCTGAATTAATCGCGTTTTAATTTTTAATTTTAATTTTTTAATTTTTTTTAATTTTAATAACTTTGCCATATACATTACAAACATAAATACAGACATTAAGACAATAGGCTGGGTAACCGCAACAGCTAGTGCCAATTACTGCGGCCCCAAAACAAGTACGATATAACAGTCACTTTAAAGATACATAGCGATATACAACACATTAAATACAACGAATGTTCGTGAGTCGACTATGTCATATGTGTTGTTAAGTGCGTTAATGTGTAGTTGAATAGTAACTTCCTGAAGTTTGAGAGTGTGATGTTTTTTGTTGTAATAGTTTTTGGTAGTATGTTCCATGTTCTTGTTGTCCGAATTGTGTATATGATTTTTGGTATGTCGAAGTATTAGATTTTTTGGTTTGATATTTGTCGCAGTCAGGGTTGGATGATCTTGTTTTTTTGTGAAGTTGAGGAGTTGGTAGGGTGGTCTTGTTGAGGATGTTGATGCCGTGGTTAGTTTTGTAGAAAATTACAATGTCTAGGTATTCATGCCAGTACGTTAAAGGAAGGAGTTTAGTCGTAAGTAGTCGTTCTTCGTATTTAGATCCAGAATGAATTTCGAAGTCCGTCGTTGAACACGTTCAATTCTATATATTAGTTCTACTGACTGTGGAGCCCATACTTGAGATGCATAACGCAGCTGCGAACGGACTAGAGAAAGGTATAGTTTTCGTCGTAATGGCGAGTATTTAATGTTCTTGGTAGATCTTCTGATATACCCCAGTAGTTTGTTGGCTCTACTGGTTTGCTGAGCTACTTGCTTAGACCAAGTCAGGTTTCCTGTCGTCCATACTCCCAGGTCACGTTCACAATTTGTATTCTCCAAGATGGTATCTTTTAATTGGTATGGATACTCAATTCTAGTAAATTTTATGGTTATATGAAGGGTTTTGCACTTTGATATGTTTAAATGGAGACCGGAAATATCTTGGAAGAAGATATTTCGAAGTTGGAGAGGTCATTTTGCAGGGATGCTGCGTCAGCTTCTAAGTTTATTTCTTTGAAGATCTTGGTGTCATCGGCGAATGACATTTAGAACTAGCGAATAAGATTATAGACCTATTTTCATAATGGCACCCAAATTAAATATTATTTTATATTCATTTAAATTCGCCTTTCTGAAACTCGTTCGTGTGTCTGTAATTCCAAAGAATCTTTGCTTTGTAACGAGGCCAGAAAGGCTAATTGGCATGCATATAAAAGAATATTTAAAGAGGAACTGTACCCAAAAAATAAATTACTTTCAAATAAAAGGACTTTAAGTTATCTGTTCTTGTACTAGAGAAATAACGTTTTATTTCTCGTATTTTATGCTTCTGGACGCCGCCATGTTGGAGTTTGCTCGGCGGCTCAGACTCGAGGTCCAGCGGGGGTTTCTTTTCAATTTTGACGTCACTTGAGTGCAAGGAACAAAAGACAAGCACTCAATGACATCAAAATTGAAAAGAAAACTACCGCTGTACATCAATCTTGAGCCGTCGAACAAACTCGAAAATGGCGGCGTCCAGATGCATGAAATACGAGAATGAAAACGTTATTTCTCTAGTACAAGAGCAGATACCGTAAAACTATTAACATTTCTAAACATTATACTTAAAGGCCTTTTATTTGAAAGTAATTTACTTTTTGGGTACAGTTCCCCTTTAAACTGGCTGGCGGCCAATGAAAGAGATCTATGAAATAGAAGAAAAAGTTGAAGAGTGAAAGTCTAGGACCAGAAGTGCTGGAAAATGAGATAGAAGAGTCAATTAAACAAATGAAAGATGGAAAAGCAGTGGGTGTTGATGACATCCCAGGAGAAATGTTAAAGAGACTAAGTGGAACTGCCAGGAGGGAACTGATTTTTTTTTGCAAAGAGATGTATGAAAAAGGACAATGGCCCAAAGATTTCACTAAAGCAATAATAGTGACATTACCGAAAAAGACGAATACGATGGAATGTAAAGAACACCGGACATTGAGCCTCATAACACATGCATCCAAGATAATGCTGAAAGTTTTGGCGAGAAGAGTCGAGTCGAAGGCAAATCACTTCATTGGTAACACGAGGGATGCGATTGCAACATTACGTATGTTACATGAAAGATGCCTGGAACATGACCAAACTGTTTTCGTTTGTTTCGTTGACTATGAGAAAGCGTTTGATAGAGTTAACTGGACAAAATTTATGGAGATTTTGAAGAAGATTGGAATTGATTGGCGGGATAGAAGAATGATAAGTAGATTGTACATGCATCAAGAAGCAGTAGTGAGAGTAGCTGACGAAGTGACAGAACCAGCAACAATAGGAAGGGGGGTGAGACAAGGATGTCTTTTGTCACCAGTATTGTTTTCGATATATGCGGAGATGATGATGATAGAGGCATTAGATGGTATTGAAGAGGGAGTTCTCGTGGGTGGTGTATCAATGAAAGACATTAAGTTTGCAGATGACCAAGCTATGGTAGCTAGCTCAGAGGACGGTTTACAGAAAATGATGGATTCATTGGATGTGACCGGAAGAAGGTACGATATGAAGATCAACGTGAAGAAAACGAAATCGATGAGAATATCAAGGCGAGGAGGAGTAAATCTATGGAAATACAGTAGAGCAGGTGAAGAAATTAAGATATCTGTGAGCTTTAGTGACGGAAGATGGTAGATGCGAAGAAAAAATAAAGGCTAGAGTTGCGATGGCAAAAAAGGCTTTCAATAATAGAAGAGAACTGCTAACCCAGAGAATGGATAGAAAGTTGAAAAAACAAATCATAAAATCTGTTGTATGGAGTGTGGCCTTATATGGATGTGAAACTTGGACAATGAGAAAGAAAGAAGCTGAAAGAATACAGGCATTATGAGATGTGGATATGGAGAAAGATGGAGAAAATAAGTTGGAGAGACAAGATGTCAAATGAGAAGGTTTTAGGTTTGGTGAAAGAGAAAAGGACGATAATGAATGTAATAATGGAAAGAAAAAAAAGGTGGATTGGTCACATTTTGAGAGGAGACGGATTGCTGAGAGAGGTGATAGAAGGACGTATCATTGGAAAGCGACCAAGAGGAAGGAAACGTGTGATGATGTTAAACGGCTTATGTGGAGGAATCAACTATGCTGAACTTAAGAGTATGGCACAGAACAGAGAAGTTTGGAGAAACTACATGCCTAAAACCTGCCAACTGGCAGATAACCAATGATGATGATGATGTCCAGTCCAACTGTCTATATAGCGTATTCAGCTTGTTTATATCTTTGCGCATGTTTAGTCAGTACGTTGACGGTTGACTTGAGTGAGTTGATTGGTCATTATTCATTAACAGTTTATTACTTTCCTCTACGCCGTATATTCCGGCGCTCTCACCCTCAAAAAGTGGTGTCCTATGACTGCTATGACGGCGCAAACTTTGCTAAATAATTTTTTTATAAATAAGCATTTTCAGAAATGATTATATGCGCAACTTATATGCGCGATATGGATATGAATAATTCACGGAGACTTCCGGTGGTCTGGTCAGATGGTGAGTGCTCATATTAAAGAATTTTTTCCAGAGTTAGAACTTTTCACTGATCGCGGAGATCGTAATGACGTGAATACAGATGAGTTAGGTAGGATTGTCGCGAATGCTGTGGCGAATGTTTTGTCTCGCGAAGGACAAAATAGTTAAACAACAATTCCGCGAGGTCCACAACACAAACACGAACCGCGCGGGTTAGTGGCATCCGTGGTGTCATATATCTATCATCATTGAGAAGCATAATTCCGTATATTCGTTTAGCTGTAATGCTGTATGGTTTACATTTTTTAAAAATAAATGCAATTTTACGTCTTTTCTTACTCAACGCGCAGTCTGATTCAAGCACGAGGTGTCCGTCGAGCGGTTCGGTGAGTTCATAATTTGACGGCCACAACCACAACAAATGTGTCGGCATTGACGCAAAGTAGGTCTGGCCACTCTAACTCTAGCCCTATCCTAGCCTGTGTGCAGACGCTTGTATTTCCGGTGATTAATACCGGAAATACAAGCGTCTGCACGCAGGCTAGCCCTATCCGGTTTCCCGCGGCATCCACTTCAAATACTTTCAATATCTTGCGGTATCAATTGATGGGCCACCGAAATATAACTGCTATCTATAACTGAACTATAACTATTTCAGTGTTTGCCAAGTGTCACTTAACATGTTATTTTGCTTTATCAAAAGTAAAATGGTAAATATAATTAAATTAAATTTCCAAATCGAGTCTCACAGATTCTTCCACAGGTTGTTTTTTCCAAAATCTAAAATGATAAAATGATACAATCGATATCTTTCCTCCAAGTTTTCTTTTGTGCGTCCAACGCTGCCTGAAGTGCGTCGTTTCGAAGTGGATGCCGCAGGAGACGGATAGGGCTGGAAACGTGATGGCAGCTGGCCTACTTTGCGTCAATGCCGACACATTTGTTGTGGCCGCCAATGAACTCAACGAACCTCTCGACGGACACCTCGTGCTTGAATCAAACTGCGTGTTGAGTAAGAAAAGACGTAAAATTACATTTATTTTTTAAAAATGTAATCGAAGTTATGAAATTGTGGACCTCGCAGAATTATTGTTTAACTGTTTTGTCCTTCACGAGACAAAAAATTCGCCACAGCATTCGCGACAATCCTACCTAACTCATCTGTATTCACGTCATTACTCATCTCCGCGATCAGTGAATCTTCTAAGCTCTACTAACTGGAAAAAATTCTTTAATATGAGCACTCACCATATGACCAGACCACCGGAAGTTCCCCGCGAATTATTCATATCGCGCATATAAGTTGCGCATATAATCATTTGTGAAAATGCGTATTTATAAATAAGGCGCCATGTGTAAAAAATTATTTAGCAAATTTTAGCGTTCATTTTTCCATGGTTTATAAAGAAGCATTTTTCTGCGCTTCCATTATTTACAAACAACCAAGTTGGCCGAATGCTTATTTATAAATAAGCATTCGCGCAAGTTTGCTTATTTAGAAATAAGCATTCGCCCGAGTTTGCTTATTTATAAATAATCAAATATTTTATGTGATTGTTTGTAAACCATGGAAATTGAACACTAAAATTTGGTAAATAATTTTTTTACACATGGCGCCTCATACATGGAATGCACTCTGATTTGTAAGACCAAGTTTTGTATCATTAAAGTGTTTTTCATTCTGGCTTTGGGTTGTCCATGTCTAGTTTTCTATTCCGGAGTAGTAACGTCAAATACGCTATAGGCCTGGTTTCCAAATACGCTATAGGCCAGAGATAGATGGACACTCTATAACATCATCCACTTCATACGTAAATAACCGTCGGTTAATCATCCGTAAGAATGACAAGCGGTCCTGCATATTTACGTAGTCCCTGTAAGTGTATAATAGCGCGTTTTGTATATTTATGTGATTGGTGTGTAAACAGCCGAAAAAGTTAAATGTTTTGAATAACAATTAAGGGAGTTGAAGTAATGTTTAGCGAGCAGCAGTGTTTTATCTAGTCTGCGTGCAGTCTATAGCCGGAAAAGGATTTCCAGTAGAGACTGCAAATTGTAGCCTATACGTGCAGACTCCAAGCGAATTGGAGCGCAAAAATTGTTCTGGTCGCGTGGATTTTCGATCAGAATTATAAATGTACATGTATAACGCGTAAAAGTTATTAGTATTCAATAGGGGAATATTTAAAACGGTTTCTCTCGAATGCAATGACTATATGTTGGACGAAATCGCAAAAGAAAGGGGATGTAAATCTTCTATATGGACATTGAGATATTTATTTTGGATCTGAAATTGGAAACCTGTCGTTTGTTGTTAAGTCACTTTCAAAATAAATTTGATTATTTGACTGAGTTGCGCGACTTGAACGCAAATTTTCTGGTTGGATATCTGCATCAATTCAAAATGAAGAAGGCGGCGAATCGTTCTCTACGTTTTCCTGGGGATTCAGAGCTATCAACCGCCTGTGAATGTTCCGTGGCATTCGACAACACGCGTTCGAGATATTGTTCAGTGTTGTTTCACTTGAAGTTCAATGAAGTAAAGTGTTGTATAGGAAGAAGGGCCTAAAGACCTGCTAACACATATTTCGGCTGTACACAACCGTTAATCATGTTGATAAATTTTCATGTTACCCTGAGGATGATTCAGAACTAGCTTGATTTGTAGCTCTTGTTTCGAAAAAATAGAGCAGTGTCAGACAATAATGGTCCTAAACCAGCGGGAAATTTATAGAGAACAGCAAGCATGTCTTTACATCACGTCATCTAAGGACAGGTTCAGACGGAATTTGTGCAAAGCTGGATTAGAGTCGTAGTGCCGCAAGGTAATGCATTGCAGTTCGTTTCGTCCAGTGCCTATGCAATGAAAAATTCAGTTATAAAATAACTATTTTATTTGAAAGAACTCTTGAAACTATAAAGACTAACCATTTACAACTTTTTCATTTCTCACTTCATTCTCGAGATACACATGTCTATGAGATAGGAGACACAGGTTCAAATCCTGGGTCGGACCTCCACTCAAGGTCTTAAAAATAATTGAGGAGAAAGTGCTGCCTTTACAATAATATCAGCAAATGGTAAGACTTTCAGGTCTTCTCGGATAACGACCTAAAATCGTAGGCCCTCGGAACCCCTATAATTGGGCTTTTAGCCTGTTGGGTTATTCCGTTCACCTAAGAGTGATAAATCTAATAAACTAAACTAAACTTATATATCCTTGAGATTATGTAATGAAATCACTTGAAATGCAGGTGCATGTGCGTGGATGTATACAATGACATCAAATATGTAAATCATCAAACGATTCCATGTGATAATGGTAAAGACATGCAGAGTTTTTCAAGAAGTCATTATGCATTGTGATGTCATAAGTATGATCATTGACATAGTAAACAAATCTTAATATCTCAAGAGTGAAGTGAGATATGAAAAAGTTGTAAATGGTTAGTCTTTATAGTTTCAAGAGTTCTTTCAAACAAAAGAGTTATTTTACAACTGAATTTTTCATTGCATACTAGGCATTATGAAAACATTATAATTAAGACAACATGAACTGCAATGCGTTACCTGCGGCACGATGCGGCTCTAATCCGGCTTTGCACTAAATGCGTCTGAATCTTGACAAGGCGTGACGCCAATATGTTTAAACATATTGGCATATTGCTCAATCAGGAAATCATACACATTTCCATTTTTCAACAATTCAGGGGCGGATAAGGAAATGAAAAACATTTCCGACCAAAATCTGACGGGTGGTTAATTTAAAAAATCAAGAATCCGGGGGGCAAGTTACTCCATCCACCTGATTTTCAAATTTTAGCTTTGATTCTGTAAGTGTGACAGACAGTTTCCTCATTACCTTGCTAATTTCCTTGCAGTCCTAATTTGATTGTATTCTCTGTCGCCGCGCAGCGTGAAAACTATCGTCAATCAAATCAGATATCACACGCGCAGGAACAGCTGGGCTTCTGATTGGTTCTGACTTAGTGCGCAAAGCACTACCCTGACACTCACTCTTTAAGCTGAACTCTTGCTGAGGAGTGCTCGCTCCAAAACTGAGCACCCTTCAAAAAGGCGCGAGAGCTCATGATTGAAACGGCTTCTGTATTGCTTGGGAGCATGCCACTGCCAGGCGATGTTATTTGAAATTCAAATGAAATCAAACATCGGAAATATGTTTTCGACTACCGATTACACGCATGACTGGGCAATTTAGTTCATCGTTGTTAATAGAGTAAGACGATCACGCGCACAACAATTAGATCGCAAGTTGCGCGATGCTTTTTGTTTCTATATCTACCCTTCTCACCCCTCTGGATCCGCCCCTGCAATTATGATTCAAAATCGCACTTTTGAGTTGGAAATTTGAACAGTGACCTCAGAGAATATCAAAGAATCTCGGCTGGATATCTAGACATCAACACGATAATCAGCACAGCAGACTCACAAAACAAGTCAAAATACACCTCCTTGTATGGGGTCTGAATTTTAATTGTCTGCTTCCGACGATGTGGTGTCAAAGCCTGGGGATATTTTTTTCGTCCTTTCGTAATCGGAATGCTTTCATACGTGTCCAAACACAACAACTGTGGGAAAGCAAAGAACTCGAACCAATAGTATTGTTGCTGTACATAGCTCAACCTTTTAAGACAGTACATGTGGCAATGAGCCTAATGAGGGTAGTTTGTAGTATCGTAAAGTCGGTTAACATTATAATTTGTAAAACAAAACATGCACCATGCATGTACGCCTTATCTCGTATTATTTATCGAATAAAGATTGCTCATTCACATTTAATCTATTCACTATTGATTTAAGATTGGGAGTACTTTTCCTAATTTTGTGAGATTCGTTGATAAGTCTTTGATTTTAGAAGATCAAATAGATATGTGGTGATATTAAATATATATATATAATATATATATATATATATATATATATATATATATATAATATATATATATATATATATATATATATATATATATATATATATATATATATATATATATATATATATATATATATATATATATATATATATATATATATATATATATATATATATATATATATATATATATATATATATATATATATATATATATATATATATATATATATATATATATATATATATATATATATATATATATATATATATATATGTATATAAATATATAAATATATAAATATATAAATATATATATATATATATATATATATATATATATAAATAAATAAATAAATAAATAAATATATATATATATATATATATATATATATATATATATATATATATATATATATATATATATCAAATAGATATGTTCGCTATTTATTTACATGCTGCGATTCTCCGTAACTCTCCCTGAATATAATGTTTAGTATTATGTTAATTTTATAATGCCGCTAGACTTATTCATGACCTTCCTAACTACACCCTTACACTGTTACACCTACCACCGTTGACAGTTGTCTCTATTTTTAAGCGGTGAGTCAACCAACTGTCGTATGTATATATATATATATATATATATATATATATATTTATATATATATATATATATATAATATATATATATATATATATATATATATATATATATAATATATATATATATATATATATATATATATATATATATATATATATATATATATATATATATATATATATATATATATATATATATATATATATATATATATATACCAAAAATAGCGTGTAACATAAAGATCACTAGATTGGCGTAAGGTATAAGAGCGCTCAATACCATTATAGGCAGAGCGAAGTATAGTTTATTAACTTTTAATGCTGAGTCGCTACTCGGAGTTTCACGCTTACGCGATCTTCAGGCAACAGCGTAAGCGTGAAACTTCGAGTAGCGACTCAGCATTAAAAGTTAATAAAGATTCTTTTACAGATGAAACAAGTTGTAGCAGACCAGTTTTGAGGTAAGCGAAAATCTATTTGCTCTAACTATATGTTGTTGAGCACTCTTTGCATTTCGTAGACCAAAACCTACACGTATATATATATATATATATATATATATATATATATATATATATATATATATATATATATATATATATATATATATATATATATATATATATATATATATATATATATATATATATATATATATATATATATATATATATATATATATATATATAAGCAGCACGAGAGAACCAAGTTTTAAAAATCTTTATTTGATAACGTTTCGGGGCACAGCCCCTTCTTCAGATCTACAACATCTGACATGGGTGTACCAGAGTATTTATAAAAAATTGTCAATAAATCAAAAGAAGTCACATGGAGGCTTAGGAACAGTGGCGTAGCTACACCCGGGCCTACCCGGGCCTGTGCCCGGGTGAAACCTGCGTGTGCCCGGGTGAAATATTGCAGACAGATCTAGTTCTCATTGGGCAAAGTAATTAAAAAAACGAAGATTATGTATAAGTTTAAACTTGTTAAAACTGCCCCCAAAATGCAGGAAATAGCATTTCCGTGGCTTAAAATATCAAAAATTTCCCGAGGTAGCATGTTCACACCCCAGAGGTTTCTAGCATGTTTGGCGCTCTGAAATGCCACTACCAACCGAACATACTTCAAAATTGGTGGCTACGGCCCTGTGACTGTAATAACAAAAACCGACCAGAGAATGTTGAGACCTGTGCCCATGTTGTGCCCACATGACATCTGCTTCCTGGCTACGCCACTGCTTAGGAAGCAAGTTTAAGTCTATTTGTCTACATATTCTTTATTCAAAATGGAACTTTTCGTGTTTAAAACGCCTATGAAGCTAAACGTTGGACGCACAGATTAGGTGGCTCAGAAACTTTGAAGCATGTATAAACTACAAAAAATGTACGTATACTGCATTTCTACATTCAACGGTTTGCGGTTTGACAGCTCAGCGATGAATTCAAACTTTCTAACACGGGCACTGCTTTATAGTTTTTTAGTCGTACATGGAGATTTCAAATCATCATTATCTTTGTTTTGTGTGGTAATTTTATTGAAAATTACACCATTCAAGTCGACGGTAAATTGTTGACTCGAGCGGGATTTTCACCTTCTGGAATTCAGTCCGCTGCTCTACTAGTTGAGCTACCTCGTCAACTGGGAACAGTGTGCTAATTTTATCCATTTAAGTGTACTACGATCACATTTTTACCTATCGATATTTTTACGTATTTATAAAGCAGAGCTGCTAAATATTACTCGGTCGAAACCGTTTTGCGATTCGACGATGGCAAGTATTATTTTTCTGACTCCGAATCTGGAGTTGTTATGACCGCCATTAATCGATCATGCTCCTGCCAGCGTAACGAAGTGACGTCAGATTCTCTACACGAAGACTCCACAAGGTAATTCTTCAAGTATATACACAGTGATCAAGGTCGTTTTTTTCAAATTATTTGTCTGAAAGGCTGGACATTTCATCTACTTATCGACGAAAACAAGAAAACAAGTAACCTCGACCGAAATTCAGGCGTAGCATTGAGAATCTGACGTCATAAACAATATTACCTTTTGAAATTGCGGGCTCACTTGGAACAGCGTTCTTAGTAATGGTGGCCTAAATAATAGTGATCTCAGAGCTCAAAATACTTACTTCATAATTCCATATTTTAGGGTTTTTTTACATCGATGATCACTTTCGACCCTGAAATACTATTCTATGCTAAAGAAATCTAAAAAACGGGAGTGAATTTTCATCGTAGTACCACTTTAATGCTTATGATCGTCTGTCAGGATCTTAGCCAGCCAGCCGTCCAGCCGTCGTTTGGGCGGCCAGTTTCGATTTAAGACGACCAGTTACGAGTACGAGTACGAACTTTTCTGCGCAGTGGAGAAACAACAATGGAAAAGAAGTTAAAGAACCATGCGCAATGGTAAACTCGTCTTCGTCCTCAAATCTAAAGGTCTCTAATGACGGCTAAATTTACTATTTTGTCACCTTTTGGATGGCCAGTAAGAAATCTAAAGGACACCTTTCGCTACTCTAGTATTTTTGGTAGCTTTATTAAGTCAATTCGGCCATCAGCGAAACATTTATCGTGCACAAGACATGTATTTTGACATTCACAACCGCGCTGTTGACGAGTAGCGACGATTCGTCAAATATTCGTACTATTTGTCGGCTATTCGCACTATTCGTCGATTATTTGCACTTTTTGTCGCCGATTATTCGCACATTTTTGTCGACTATTCGCACTATTCGAAGCCTCGTATGTCGTGATTCTTGTCATGAATAATGCAGGAGAATGAATCGTAAGAATCAACAAAGAAAGTTGACAAGTTTATTTACTACTGGGGTAGAAAAATACCTTACGTAAGGTATTTTACTAACCATATATGATAATTTCCAAAATATTACAATTTTCCTTTACAATACCCATTGACAGGGAGATTCCCAGCAAATATGCAACTCCCCCGTCCAGGGGTATTCTGGCCTGCGATGGCCAATTTGAACACCCAAGTTTCAGATCCTGGCTAAGACCCTGGTCTGTAAGGATGTGTAGTGTTTTGATTGTATTTCAAAATCGTCCTCAGGGTACTACATGAAAATTGTTTGATATTATTTGTAGTTCTTGCTAAATAAATATTAAGAAAACACCTACCTCGAACACGTACTCGTATTTTTTGTCGTAAGGTCTTTGTTGAACCTTCACGATCCTCAAACCTTTTATGTGAACTACGAAAGAAAGTGAAAGTTGTTACGTTATATGTGAACGACAGTTTCCTGAAAGCATCAATGAGTTACAGAATGAAACTACAAAAATAAAGTTCTGAGGTTTGGGAATGTGCAGTCCTAATCAAGCTACCCCGAAGCGATTCAGCGCGGCGAAGGACCAAAAACTAATAATGGCGTCACTCACACATTCCTAAAATAAGGAAATCCTATAAATCCTTATTTATAAATAAGCCGAGTTTAGATTTCAGAACGTTCTGAACTTATTACCATTCACCATGGCAAATTGATGAGATTGCGGGGGAAGATTCGTTATAGGAGGGATAGGATTTCCTTATTGAAGGCATGTGTGAGTGACGCCATTGGCATTATTAGTTTTTGGCAAATGTGTTTATAAATAAGCAGTTTAGATTTCAGAACGTTCTGAACTTATTACCAATCACCATGGTTAGTATACGTTTTACAAAGCGATATTTAAATTTGTCACCATGGCAAGGTCGTTACGGTCTCATGTTTCCACTCGGTCGTTTGTGTGTTAAGCGGGAGTATTTCTCAACGTCCATAACGACCGTGACGACCAAGTGCAGACAACCAGGCTTCACGTTTCACTTTCTCACGAAAGACCTTCGCCCGAAACGGCAGTAGACAAACCTTTTAGAATTTTTTATTTGTATTTCTACAAGGCCTACGCAGTACAACGATTTTACACTATTTATTTTTGACACCGTTTTGTAAAGACCTTCAAAGTAAGAGTTATAGATCCCGGAGCGACGCGCAGCGTCGGATGGCTTTATATAGCATAAAGCCCGACATTCGAGGGATCTAACTGATTTAGTTCATGATTGAGGAGGTTTTCCAACAAAGTTTTGTCCATTTTATCCACCTTGGACAAAGATTTCCCTAGTTTTTCCTTCATTTCTTATCTAATTAGTATTCATGGTCTTTATGCTAGATAAAGCCCGCGGTACATCAAAGAAAACCGACTCAATCGTGTAATAATAATTAGTTAGTTGCCAGAGTAAAGCCGCCAACCCTACATATTCCAAATATTTCTTCCTCCCACACTCACACACACACCCCTAATTCCGCCCCTGTAATTATAATCAATAAAAATCGGATAAAACAGGATAATGGGCTTAACATTGGGCATAGTTATACAGTGTGTATCAAAAAAAACTGAACCTTAAAAAACGGTCTTACTCCTGGGAAATTGAAAACACGGTCTTATAATACACCTGGGAAATTAAGATAACTTGTAATCGTACGCGCGAAGGAGCATAACTGCAAAGAAACATGTTAAATATATTAACGTTTCTTTGCACCATGAGTTAACTTGTAATCGTACGAAGGAGCATAACTGCAAAGAAACATGTTAAATATATTAACGTTTCTTTGCACCATGAGTTATGCTCCTTCATACGTTTACAAGTTATCTTAATTTCCCAGGTGTATTAAGACCGTGTTTTGAATTTCCCAATAGTATAAGACCGTTTTCTAAGGGTTCAGGTTTTTTTGATACACACTGTACTTTAACTGTAATAATACCAAATACGATATTACTAATATAGATTCTACATGAAGTTAATAGTTGAATATCAAAATAGTTTATGATTTGAGCTTTGCGTTCATGTTCTATAAAGGTTTGTTTGTCAGAAATGCCAATGATGTGACGTCAAATAAATGAGTCATCATTTCAGATACAAATATTCTGTTGCGAGATAAATTTCACCTAATTCATGCGTTGATGATATACTTGAACACTATACTAGAGATTTTATCAACTTTTCCACCAGGGATTATTTTAAGGATTTTTTATCACTGCACAAAGTGCACGTTAAGCAGTGATGGAGGACTTGAGTACAGTAAACACCCACTATGAAGAACCTACATTTTTCCAAACCAGCCTGGGATAGGTTCTTATATATTTGATATCTAACAAAAAATCAGGGTGTTAGGTTCTTATAAATTGGTTTGTAATTATTTTACCATGCAAAAAACTGGAGAAAGACAACTCAATAAACCATAAAGCCACAATTCAGTAACTGATAAACAATTATGTCAATGAGATGATATGGATGAAATTAACTAGGCAGTACTTTCAGTTTTCTTTGTAGATGATAAGACTAGTGTATAACAATATTAAGGTACATCTTCCTTAACACTGAACAGTTCTATTACTGCTACAGCTCATAGCAGTACACTGTTACATGACTGACATGCTGTTGGTGTTCCCACTTCCACAGTGTAGATATCTAAAAAAATTTAGGACTTTGCTACAGTGGAATTATAAATTGATTTTGTGACATAAGAACCTATTTCAAATATCAGGCTCAAACAGGTTCTTATTGAGAGGGGCACAAAATCCCTAATTTCAGCCTGAGGTTCTTATAGGTAGAAGGTTCTTCATAGCGGTTGTTTACTGTAGCTCGGTAGCTCGTCAGTAATCAACTAGTCATACTGTCATAGTATATACATAAGCGCCCCTCCTGTTCCCAATTTTTAATGAGCTAATCCCTTTCGCACAGCAACATTTGCATTTTCAAAATAACAATGGTCAAACAGTAGCACACGATCGACCTGAGAGAAACCTGAAGCATGTTATGTGGGGTTGGATGATTGGCGCCGTTGGGTAGTCGTTTTGTTTATTATGACGGTGGACCTGCTATAGTACCTATACTCATGTATCTTGAAAGTTGAAATACCAGAAACGGTAGAAACTACTTTTAGTTAGCTTCTGGTCTGTAATGGAATATGGCTGTTAGTTTAAGGTACGCTTAACGTTATCAGAAGATAATGTACCAGGGGTGCTATAACTTATCGTCTTATTTGTGTATTTGCTAATTTAAATTTTGATATTAAATAGTACATGTTGGAATATAGTATGTACTGTGTCTTTGAACATAATTTCAGATGCAATCTTTTAACGAATAACACCCATTCTTAAATATTAAAGAAACATTTATCACTGCACAAAATTGCGTTTATCACTGCACAAATCTCATTTTAGCCAAATTCCTGACTTGACATCAGAAATCAACGCATGAAAGCTGAAATCATAAAGCCGATTTTCCACCAGGCGGATTTGTTCGCGCTATTCAATTTTCACACTTATAGAAAGGTCGGTATGACAGATGAGTTCAAAACGTCTCAAATTAGAGATGTTAAGAAAATACGACGAGGAAACAAAATAATTTGCCGTCCCTTGCGGAGTATACACGACGTTGCGTTTTTAGCAAGTTATAGCCCGCCTAGCAGGTTTTCGTAGGCTCCGTGCCCTCGTGCGATCACCGGAATGCCGACATCCCAAGATCTAGGTCAAACGTCGAACTTCACTTGTGCCGAACTCAATGCAAATGAGCTTAAACAAGACTATAATTACTGTCATTTTTAAAGTGTAAATGATGGGGAAATTACTGAATTCAAGTGCATTTTAATTTCTCCACCTCGTTTTTAATTTCTCACATATACGATTACATGCAATACAACTCTTTGTTTGAACAGGTTCTCGTGTCTTCCACAAGCTGCAATGAGCTACAATGAGCTACAATGGTGCGAGAATTTGAAGCCAGCTCAAAGTTGTGAAGTACATTGCGGGAACAAATGATGTCTGTTAAAAATTGCCGCTGACGCCACGTTATATACATGATGCATCGATTTTTAACGTTTCAGAACACATGCATGGGTCTCAGAACACATAGCCATCTCTCCTTATTGCAGGAAATGCTGTTTCCAACTCTTGCCTTTCGGCTGTGCTTGCACACAATAAACTGTCCGGTCACCCTATGACTTTCTATAAACTTCTCATAAATAAATCCATCTTTAAACAACAATATTAAATCTTTTCCTTTATCTTTGTTTTGATCTGTGTTATTATTTCATTTTTTATTTATTCAGTTTGAACTATATCACTCCTATTAACTTTCCTTTGTTAATATCCACTCTTTCACTCCTCTATTCTCATTAATATTCCTCTGCCACTTTCGTCACTACCTATTTATATACCATGAGTTAAGCTATTTAATATGTCACTGTAAAAAATTCATTTACTCTGAAGATGTTACGTGTCTAGTAACAAAACGTCAGTCACATCATATAGACAATCCAGAGTGCTGCCTCTGGATTGTCTATGGTCAGATTAAAATATATTATGTTTTATTATCTTGTTGTGCTTAATCAACTAATGCCTCTTCTGAATATAATTTGCTGGGCAATAATTTTCCCAACCAAAATTCGTTTCGTCCCGCCTGCACAGGTGTGTCAATTGCGTCTATTTTAACGTGATCTTTTGATGAAATACTCCGGAATTGGTGTGCACAAGAGAATGCGGCAAATTGTCCAGACTGAAGAGAGATTTAGAACTGTCATTAAAACGGCCCTTCGATAATCTTTTCATCACAGAATGATACTCCATATAAACACATAGTGCTATATACATAGATTAGATCATTAGAATAGCAACTTTCTTCACCATGCCAGTCTCTGTACAGTATAGTATAACTATATATTAGCTAGCTCAGTGGTTAGAACATCTCACTGTACATATGTAAACTTCGCTCATTATCGTGCAGTACTAGCTCAAACTTAACAGTAAGATACTGACAAACCCATGATGGCCCTTATAAGAATTTACACATGTATATGTAATCATTTTACACATATTATTATTACACGTAATCTTCGCTCATTATTTCCGTGAATTTCAGTGGTTAGAGCATCTCTCTGGTCACAGACACAGTTTGTAAAGCTATACTGTTCACCTGGAAAGTATATGTGATGAAACTGTTTATCTTGTGTTAAAATGTTTTGGTATACAGTCACAAATTATAGTAAACAGATATTGGAATTTTAGTAACCACATTTTAGCATCGTTAAATATCAAGTGCTTTTCACCAATCGACTTTAACGAGCAGAAAATGCCTATGTCCACTGTGATCGCGGGTGAGATGTTAGAGGTTATATACATATCTCACCCGCGATCACAGTGGACATAGGCATTTTCTGCTCGTTAAAGTCGATTGGTGAAAAGCACTTGATATTTAACGATGCTAAAACGTGGTTACTAGAATTCCAATATCTGTTTACTATAATTTGTAACTGTATACCAAAACATTTTAACACAAGATAAACAGTTTCATCACATATACTTTCCAGGTGAACAGCTGTATCGTTCTTTTGTAAATTTAAAATTATCATCGTTCAACATTGCCACGCATATATGTTGCCAAAGATACACTTAGACGATTTGAACAAGAAAAGCGAAAATTAAATACTTGATTGTTTTCACTAAAATTTAATCACAACACAAGAATTTTAATTAAACCTGCGTTCCCAAAAAACCCCAGAGGCAACCGCCGACAATTTAAAAAAATACAAAACAAAACAAGGAACGTGTTAAGAGCTCGTCAAAATCAAGACGAAATGAATCAGTAATATTTCGAGATTGTTCCAAAGGTGTGATAATGACTTTGGAATGAAATTGAATTATTATTGATTATACTTTCCGGCTATAAGTACGATATGTTTCAAAAACGTCTTGATAATATTTATCGAAAGACGTGTTTTTTTCCTATTCAAGGTTAGCAAACTATACCATACATGGTAATATTTGGCATTTCACTCGATCAAACTACATGTTGAAAGGATTTATGGTGAAGGAAAATGTCGAGTGTTGGAATACATACATGTTAAGACTTAAGACCAAACCGGGACCAGTTGCGAAAAATGCAACTTTAAGGCCTTCCGGCTGGAATTGAACCCGCGACCCTGCGATGCTAGTGCAGCGCTCCGACCACTGAGCTACGGAAGCCACTGCCGAGAGCCCAGTCACGAGCTCCGCACATAACGGTGGCGGCAACGCCGGGACAAGATTCTGGGTATATTATAGGTAATATTTGGCATTTCACTCGATCAAATATGGACGATCGTTATGCAAGCTCATATCCTCGTCCCGGACAGGAATCGAACCTGTTACCTTCTGATTGCCGATGAGACGATCTAACCATTGAGCTATCGAGACTCAGATGGAGAACACGGGTTACAATAATGTACTGGTTCGATTGAAATATATGTACTGTCTATGCAGCAGTTGTGCTTGATGATTGATAGTGTAACGTTGGCAAACATATTGACAAGAAAATATATCACGACTGCCACAAAAACAATTTAAAAATGGTTACTCATTCTTTAGCAGAAAAAGGCTCTCATGATTCTAGAATTATCAGAATTACACTGATGTTGAATGTTGAATTAAACTGATGCGAGTTGAGCTCGTCAGTCATGCTATATTTTATTTATATATTTCTCCAGCATTTAAGCATTTAAACATATTTTCTAAACAAAAACATCCGTCAAATCCGCCATCTGTCCCCGGAAATCTCATTTGCGACTTAATCTTAAACAAAGTCCAATCTTGGAAGGAAAGAGAATGCAAGTATAGAAAACTTGCTTTACGTAAGACCATTCTCACAAATGAGATTTCCTTATAAAGAAGAGGAATTAGTGATGTCATCTGATAAGAAAGGCCGCCTGTAACAGTTGAGAAACTACAAACAATGTCTGTATTCAAGGTCAACCTTGTGTCACGTTATCTCAATGATTCCAGACATACATTCTGCAGTAATAGTTCGCAACATATAGACATATAGACTTCTACATTCACGGGCGCTATTGACTTAAATATTTCCAAAAGAAAATGCGACATTTGGGAAGGATTATAATGTAGGATAATATCAAGCCTGGGTGGTTTCGCAAAGGAAAGTTGTTGATCTTACTGAATAAACATAGATCAGTCGTCTACGATAGACTCAAAAGAAACGAAGGCGTGCTGAGGATTTTCAGAGATATTTTGAGTCTATAGCGTGCTTCGCATTGCTTGTATTAAATTTAATTGAACACCAGGGGGTGAAGACAACATTTGTTTTCCAATATAGAAATCACGATAAATCAAAGAGACACTATTGCTATTGCTCGCAAAGAATATAAATAGGGTTGAATAAAGATGTCAAATAGAGATACAGATACATATATAGAAAACAGAGATACTGTTTTCGTTCAAGCAGTTGTCCAAACAACGGTTTAACGTTAGCAAATATATTGAAGTCTTAGAAGAAATCGTGGACGCAAGTTGCCAGGGGGGAAATAAGTATTGACAAAAAATGCAGTGTATTGCCAATTAAAAATCTCATTTATTTGTTGGCTTTCGTTATAGATATTAAGAATTATCTCCGCTATACAATTTAAATATTCATTATCAAATATCGTCTGGCTGGGCGCAGTATAATTCGAAATAAATATATTACGTTCTGAACACACCTTCTCTGTTTTCTTTGCTTTCCTTCGTTTCCTCTTTCGAGGCGATTGTTGCTACTGCTGCATCAAGTTCGCTAGCCAGACGTTCTGGAACTTTTGACGTTGTGTTTTCACTTTCAAGAGGGAAACATATATATTCTTTGCTTGCATCGTGAGAATCAACATCAATTTGACAACACTACACACATACAGACAGAAAGTAATGAAAGAAAGCATTGTGAACTAGGACTCAAAATATCCGAAACTATCTAAACTAAATCTAGAACTACACCCAGCTAGAATAAACAATACTTTATACCGGAAAAAAACTAAAAATACTGTAGGAACAAACAATCAATCCGAATACACCACCATTCTTACTGAATAAATTTAGCGTTGACTGTTTCATAAGTGTGCATATGGTTATAGTTTTCATCGAAATTCTTCTAAATCCATCTAATAACAACTCATTTTTATCCTACTCATTCACTGTAGTTCATGCAGTAAACAATAAAGATATATCTTAAATAATTTTTTTCAAACAAAGACCGCTTGTAGCGGCTGAAACATTTCAAACAGGGAATTAGGGAAACACATATGAATACGGCCGGGTAATACGATGCTGCCGCCAACTATAGGTGTCATCTGATGTGTATTTTACCGTCTATATATTTGCAATATTTATGTTACCAACTTAGCATGTAAAAATAACCCAATTAATTTGGCTTTCGTAAAACATCAACCTCGAAGCTTTAGGACACTAATCGATGGAAATATTAGATATCACTCGAAAAACACAGAAGTTACCTTAAATGAATGATCTATCGTTTCACGCAGGTCCACAAGTCTTTCGTGAAGCCGGTTTCGCTGCGAGAAGGTCATGGCAGGATGATTTGCGGCCAGAGTAAATAACAGTAATATCTCATCAACAAGTTCTTCCTCCATCGATATGACGCGCGAAAAGAACTGTGAGAAGTCGTAGCGTATTAAAATATCATAAATATTATAAGCTGGTATTTTATTTACAGATTTCAGTCGGGTTAATAGCACGCACAACTGACGGCGACAGTTAGAGTCGGTGATTTCCCGAAGGTGGATCAGGTTAGAGCAAGTTGTGTCGGACGGCACGGGGTTCGTTAGCACCATATTTCTGTGAAGTAGCTCTTCAAGGTAGGTCGCCAAATATTGTAACTCAAGCGGTACACAACATTCTAGCAGGCGACACAACACCTCGAGCCTGTTGTTCGACGCAGCATCTCGAAACCATTGAATAACATTATCATGAACATTGACCATTTCACGAACGTGGCGAAAACTAGCAAGAGAACCTTGATTACGGCGTCTCCTTCTAGAATAACCACCCAAGTTCTAACAAGATCATCATTTCATTTTGATCAATGATCCTATTGATACTCGCACCGGAAGTAGCTCTATATTTTTATTGAAGCAGGTCGCATTCTGTGCCATTATTTATAATCCAGTTACTATTTAATCCAGACAACATATTTCACCGGAACTCAACGCACATCAGCAGCTAAGTATACACTGTCGACGAAAGCGAATGGAATAATCGAGCAAACAATTCCACGGGAAGAAATGTGTATTTACTGTTCGCGACAACCAGCCTGCCCACGCGTGAACTCTATGTCATCAGCGTTTTTATAAACACCACACTGGCTACATTTCTCCCAGGAGGGTTACCGTGACGACCAGTAGAAATATATAAACTATGTGGTGCACATTGATGACGTATATATGCCTACTTTTTCGCGAATCGTAATGCGCTTTTTTATTTCATTTTCGAAGATAGAATGAGCGAAAGAAACACAGATATTGGACACAGATATACTCCATCAAACAAGTTCAAACAGGGAGGCATGATGTTGATGTTGTGTTATTTCTACCAATATATGAATGAATACACAAGAAAGAAACACCTGCTGTGATATTTCATTCGAGTCTTGACAACGCATAGACGATAAAGGTCATTTTTACATGACATAGCACACACACAAAGAACACATGAATTGACTCCTGTGGTGTCACCATGGATAACACCCCTAACAGTGAAATTCCAGAATATTAAAGCAAGGTGATCTCCACTCCGTGCAATCACTGTTTTACGAGGTGCACATTCCGTATATTATACAACACGAAGTACATTCGATGGTTGGTCAATCATTGGTAAACAATAGGGTGCATTCCATGTAGCAAGTCCCGACGATCTCCGTCGTTGGGTTAGACTTAGCTTGCTTCTTGGCGTACGATTTGCTTTCTTGGCGTATTGGCGTCATGTAGTCGTATTTTTCTTCAACGGCGTGTCGGTGTATTGGCGTAGTAGCAAGCGCAATGATTCATTCTTTTTTTATTGCAAATTTCCAATCAGGAATTCGATTTGGTGACGGAGTTGCGTTAACTTTCGTTCCAAGTACGTTAACGTTCGTTCTATTGTTGTTGAGATTAATTGGACGCATTATCGCTCATCGACTATTTTCGCGAGTTGACATGTTCAGGTGTCGACTTTTTTCGCGCTGCGACTTTTTTCGCGCTACGACTTTTTCGCGCGAAGCCAGTAGTAAAAAAGTCGCCTTCATGTGATTGTCGTTCTGAAAAAGCATTACAAGCTGAAAAGCATTACAAGCTGAAATGGCTGCATGCATGTTCGAGCATTTGGAAATAAATAAAATAAGAGTATACTGAATTTGAAACGGGAACATTTTGGAAACAATGGTTATATTCATTTAGTATTTTAGTATTCTTAGTAATAATAGTAAAACCATAAAAAACCCACATACCCGCATCACGACGACATCACCACCAAGGGCGTACACAGGATTTTTCAAACCGGGGTCGTTTTACCTCTCAGGAAATTATTACGGGATGGGAGTCAGGGGAGCAACACTGAAAGTCTGAAAACGCTTTTAATTTGAATTGTTTGTCAGTGATTGTATGATACGATAACATGTTCTATTACGAAAGCCTTCTACAGTTCTATTCAAATACAAGATCGGCAAAGTTCAGACCACGGGGGTGTTTAAGAGCTTTCTTATTTCCATGATTCCACGACAACTGAACAACTTGTCCTCCCGAAAGAGGTCATGGGTACGACTGATTCACATAATAATAATAATAATAATAATAAAGACGTATTAGGAGCATTATACAATAGTCTCAATGCTCTTACAACAATATATTCTTAATGTTACTTATAAAACTAATTACAGTTTCATTATAAGATAAAGCCTACTACATATATTACCACTGTGAACAAAAAACTATTAATTTTAAAAAAGAAAAGTCTTAAGTGCTGACTTAAACTTTACTTAAAATATCAATGCTTCTAATTTCCTGTGGTAATGACCGGGTCTATTTGTTATTACAGTTTCTGTCTTTCTGATTTACAATGTAGAAATTTGCGTTGCTTTTGTATAATTTGTTGCTAATTGGATCCAAAAGAGGGTGATCGCACCCCCGACCCCTCCCCCCCCCCCCTGCGTACGCCCCTGGTCACCACAAGTCCACGACGCATGTGGAAAATTCGAAGCAGGAAAATGCCAGGTTTTCCAGCCTGCAGGGTTTTCCAGCCTTGGCAGGGTTTCAAAAGTGCTGAAAGGTTGTTCGATTTGTTGTAATTATTGGTTTGTAATTTTGTTTCAGTCGTTTGGCAAACGTTCAGTCGTTTGGCGTTTGGTAAGAAAACACTAGTTGCTAACTAATGTATAATGAAACAGTCAATGAGTCAGTCAACGTATCATCTATAAAATGCTTCTCATTACATACAAAGCACTCAATGGTCTAGCACCATGTTACATTAGGGATATCGTAAAACCATTTACATCATCAATGAATTTGCGTTTATCGTCGAAAAGACTTCTTACAGTACCTACAGCAAAACTAGTGAACTATGGTGAACGTTCGTTTTCATATGCTTCCTAAGTTGTGGAATGAATTACCAGACTCCATTCGTAACAGTGAATCATTATCTACTTTTAAAATAAGATTAAAGACATATTTGTTTAAACAGTTTTATGACTAAGTGGTTTAAATTTTATAGTTGTTATAATATTTATAAATTGATTGTTTTGTTAATAGTCTAACACTAAGTATAAAACTCTGTATTAGTTTAAAACTTTGTAACGCATTGTAAAGCGCCATAATTGAGCTATAGGAAACGGCGCCATAGAAATAGATTATTATTATTATTATTATATTTTAGATGGAAATGGATGGCCAGTACAGATGTGGATCATTCGACAAATTTATACATTTGATTTGTGGGAAGCCAGTGGGTGAAGAGGACTATGGGTAGAGAAATACAGGTTGAATATTCTAGTGTATATAAAAAAGCGTGCAGCACGCATTATCTTAGCTGATGGTCTATTCTTATCCTTCTGTTTTTCTTTTCTCCAAGCTAAATTGGATTGCAATTTTTGATCTAATTAATTTAAGGAAGCTTCTTCTGCTATTTAATATACTAATAAACCCTAATGCCCCACCTTCCTTCCACTATCCGGTATTTGGGGATTTCGTAATCTTTGGGTTCTACCAAGAAGAAATGTAATATATCTTGTCGCTCTAAAATTTCATCTTCGTGCCTTTTTTCCCGTTAAAGTTGATTTACTATTCACAGGAAATGACGTCAAAGCATGGACACGCAAAATCATTGCATACTGATTCAACAGTGAAATACAAAGAAAGTTTGGCTCTGAACTTTAAATACACCTGTTTAGACAAATTCGCTCAATTCCCAATCTTTCATTGTATTTCACTGCTGAATCAATGTGCAATGTTTTTGCGTCTCTGCTTTGACGTCATTTCCTGTGAATAGTACATCACTTTAGCTGCAGGGTAAAAGGTATGAAGATGACATTTTCGCACGAAACAGATATTTTACAATCCTTCAGGCGCGGACTGGCCCACCGGGACACCGGGAGATATCCCGGTGGGCCCCTTGTTCCTGTCCTTGTGTGGGCCCCTGCTTATCTGAAGTAAGTTCTCTTAAGCGGGTAAACTAAAATAATTTTTTGGTATAAAAATTCTGTTTTGAGATTGCAAATATGAGTACAAGTTCCTCGGCTATAGAGATGGCTACCTGAGCAGGCCCGTAGCCACCGGTGCGACATTTGTGGCACCAATAATTTCATGGAACATAAATTTTTCAGAAATACTTAATAGTGACTGATATCTGGATGATAGAAGCAGTTGCACTGTTTCGAAAGCCATTTTATTATTAAACAGCCTGTTTGAAGCAACTGAAGGCATCTACTCAAGCATATCTCGTACCAGGCTCATTTCGCCTCGACGTTAGAAGAACGTTGCATATGCAGGTTACACCAAGTACGCGTCCTCCAAGTTTGTTTCAAGTTTGTTTCCAAATTTGGAACCCCTTCCAAGTCCCCCACTCGTTCCAACCTGGGGTCAGAGTAGTCTCACAATGCCGGAAACACCATTTTAGAGCCTCAATTTTCAAAATTTTCACGGGGGCATGCCTCTGGACCCCTAGAAGGATTTCTCGCACCAATGCTATCTTCGTGGCTACGGCTCTGCTGAGTATTGACATTTTATTATGGTGGGCCCCTCCAGTTGCCATTTCCCGGTAAATATTTTAAGTCCAGTCCGCGCCTGATCCTTCTCATTCCAAACATCACAAATATGTAAAATCCCCAAACCCCGGATAGGCACTTTAAACGTAGGCTCAATTTCCCATCAGCCACCGCGTACTGATTTTGGTAAATGTACATTTCTCTGCAGCGCCTCGTTTCTTTTTAACTCCTTAGACACTAATTGTAAACAGCTCGCCATGTCACCTGCATCTACTTCTGATGAGTTTTTCTTTAAGAATAACTACCACTAAACCGCACAAACTCCGTAATTACTTTCTTCAAAAACTAACTTGTATTGACCATCTAGAAGCCCAAGAAGACCTATTTTGCTTAAACTGTAAATTTTTATTGAATTGTAATTGTAAATGTATTTCAACTTAATTAGTTTACTTCATATTATTGGCCCCACTGTATATATAGTGTATTAGTTATGTCTGTTGTATTTGTAAATATTGTAGTGTATAAAAAAAATGAACCGGCATATATAATTAATTAACATTCCGTTCAAACAACTTACAGTATTGTCGTAGTTTAAAAGTCAACTTTATAATCACTATGCTCTAAATAATACTTTATAATCACTATACTCTAAATAATAACTTTATAATCACTATGCTCTAAATAATAATTACGACGTAGATAACTATTGCACTTGGAAGTCTACTTGCTTAAAATGTCACGCTTCACGTAACGTGCTCTCTTCTAACCCTTGTTGTTACTAATACTATTGTATCTTACTTTATAAAATAAGTCGTGTCTTACGCACGCTGTGATTGGTCAGTTACCGTGTTTATATCAGGCTATATAACATGGATGGATTACGCCATCGTGATACGCCATCAATTAGCCATCATACGCCATCAATTAGCAATGATACGCCATCAATTAGCCATCATACGCCATCAATTAGCCATCATACGCGATCAATTAACCATCATACGCCATCAATTAGACATCACGGCGCCATCATACGCAGTAAGGAGAATTTACGTGTTGATAAAAAAGATATTTGTACATTTTATTTGCTTTCTACGGGTTATTTTATAAAAGAAATTTTTTTAAAAACATTTTTATCCGTGTTCCCATACGTTATATAAACACTCGTGGAAGTTTGGGAGAACTCGAAATCGCGTGGAAACACTCGCCCTACGGACTCGTATTCCCACTATGATTTCTCGTTCTCCCAAACTTCCACTCGTGTTTATATAACAGTATGTAAACACGGAAAATGTTTTCTATTTCTTAAATGTTGCTTTTATATAATTATGTACATATTTAACTCCTTCTATACCTAATATATATTTATGTATACACTCTATGACATGTACTGCAGTTATTGTATCTATTGTAATTTATGTTCATTTTAATTTATCATTTAAAGGGCGTACTTAATTTGGAGCCTAGCTGTTGTAATGTCCTGCACCTTCTTGTATTAATTAGGTGAAAGTGTAATAAATAAATAAATAAATAAGTTTGAAAGCCCTAGACACCGGTGAGCCAATACTAATTAATTTTATGCCGGTTCGGGTTTTTTTTATACACACTGTAGTATGTTGAGGGCCGTATGTTAAATAACCTTAATGCCGGTTAATACGCCAATACTAATTAATTTTATGCCGGTTCGGGTTTTTTTTATACACACTGTAGTATGTTGAGGGCCGTATGTTAAATAACCTTAATGCCGGTTAATACGTAATATTATGGTTTCATAATATGGTTTATACATCGGAAGTATCAGGTATTTCAATTGCACTTTTTGTTGTTTTGGCCGGGATGTTTACCATTCATGGATATGTATGCTTTGCCAAGATTTCGTAGGATTTTTCTTCTTGTGGTTTTGATTGTAGTCGTGGTGTAATAGTTTGATAGCTGTCATCAAGCTTAATCTTTCATTTTCCAGGTCTTTAACCTTTGTATTTAAGTCAGACATGATGAGTGTAATATTCAAATTTCTTTCTTTTAAATCATCGTTCTCTTTGTTCAATACAAAGTTTTCATTTCTTAACTCATCAATACCGGGTCCTTTAACATAGTAGAGTGACAAAGAGTGTACTTGGTTTTAAACATACTCATTTCATTTGTGAGAACTTCAATTTTACTGCTGGTGTCTTCAATAAATATCTCAAGTTTAGATTTGAATTCGTTTATCGAGTCATAATTGTTTTTTCCCAAGGGATCAATTGTGTTAGACTCAGTATGTAAATCTTCGTTGGTTTGACTTTTATAATTTGAAGAAATTTTCATACCTTTTTCATTTTCCATAGTTGATAACAATTCTGCTTTAACATCATCAGCCCTCTCTCCTTTAAGAATCAAAGAACCATGTGAGGAATACCAACGTATAGACACTTCTTCATTTTCGTAGAGTTAAGAACTACCGCCAGGTGATGTCCATTTCGGTGGCGATACTTTTAGCGCATCAATAAGGTCACGGAGTCCTTTTGGCCAAGCCATTTTATGCTTCCTTTCTCTGTGATTGTTATGCCTTTTTCACCTAGTCAAGTGAGTTCGAGATAGGAAGGTTCACTTTTAAAATAAGTGTAGATTTATTCTCGGTGCTATACTCTTTTTGTGTGCAACCATCTTCAAGCTGTTTGTCAGCGAAGATAAGTCGCTGTTGGTCGGGCAGGATTCCTTCTTTATCTTGAATTTTGGTCTTTATACACTGAATCGTATCACTTGGTTCGGTTTCTAGAGCAATAGTCGTTCAAGTATCGACATTCACAAGGATTCTCATAGCGAAAATTAGGTAAAATACCCTCATTCACGCACGTCTGTCGTAGTGTAATGAATATTGGTAATAAGTTCAGAACGTTCTGAAAACTAAACAGCTTATTTAGAATTCTTAAGAAATGCCGCTCATTGTTCCAACTAAAGGTATTGGAATCTATTTTAATTAAGTTCCTTAATTATCCAATACTATGCAGACAAAAGGACTTTGTTTTCAGTGGTCACTATTTTAAGTGTCACTTCCCTATCGGTGACATCATCTCTTTTTTAAGCTAAGTTTCAGTTTCAGTTTATCAGTAGACGTAGCACTTGATAAGTTTTGTCCTTAAAGTATTGAGTATTGTATGGCGTTATTATTAAATCAATCAAAACACTTTGTGGTTTGATATTACACATGGTGAAATTAACCACAAAGTTTTTTGATTGATTTACTTGATAAGTTGTCTGCCGAAATGCATCGTGCTCTTTTATTTTAAGCCTATTTATTTCACAAATCTTTAAACAGTTCTTCTCAGAACTCATTTCTCATCCTTTGCTCTGACATTACGCCGCCATTATTAGATTTTGGTAAATGTGTTTATAAATAAGCAGTTTAGTTTTCAGAACGTTCTGAACTTATTATACCATTCACCATGGTTAGTACGTTTTATAAAGCGATATTTAAATTTGTCACCACGACAAAGTCACTACTTTATTGTTGTTGTTGTCATATTACTTCAAAGTAATCAAACCAAACTTTGACATAACGCGGGCTCAGCATTTCAATACGTTGTAACCAATAAATTATTGGCATAATTATTTTAGCATTGTAACCAATAAATTATTGGCATAATTATTTTAGCATTGTAACCAAAAAGGCCAGGTTTACACTAGTACGGTATGGTAAGTGATCTGAAGTAGGTTGGCCTACCGTTGCGAAATTTACGTCTGTTTACACTACAAAGGACAAAGCGAGGTTTTTCGTTGACATCAGCAGTTTTTTTTACTACGCACATGCGTATTGCCCGACATATTTTACAAAATGGCGAAGCGAGAAGCTGAACGTGCGGCTAAATCGAGAGTTGGCACCATGGCCGCCATATTGAATTCTAACCGAGCTGGGGCATTGGAACGAGATCACCCGAGAACCGCGTGAAAATTATATTCTGTATTTGTTGGTCGATTTTGTCTTTCAATTTCCTTTAAAACATTCTGTATATTTAATAGTATATGATTCTGAATGCATCGTTAGTTATTTCTTCAGCAGCTTATAAATCGAGTAGCATAATTTTCCGCAACTTCCTTGTTATTCGTTATATTATTTTCTCGAGTAAGTAAACGTTAGTCTTCTAGAAGCATCTCTAGTACTCTTTTGACAATGGTTCTTTGTGACACAACCTTCGACTTTGGAATCCTAATACCTCAAGTACTGGCCCTCAAGTCGAACCATTAGGTCGAAAGAAAGAGTACTACAGATGCTTCTAGAAGACTAAACGCTTTTGAGAGATGGAAAACGGTAAAGGGAGAAAATAATATAACGAATAACAAGGAAGTTGCGGAAAATTATGCTACTCGATTTATAAGCTGCTGAAGAAATAACTAACGATGCATTCAGAATCATATACTATTAAATATACAGAATGTTTTAAAGGAAATTGAAAGACAATCGAGAGGTTTAATGCTTGCATATAACCATATAAACCAGTTAAAATTGTTAAAATTGCTTCCGATAAACAACCAAAATAACCTGGCGACAATTTTTCCCGCTAACATTTTAAACGCGTATGCATATGTTTACACTACTACGCTACGTTAAATTTGCCTTAGCGATTCACACCCGGAGTGCTTGGCGTAGTGACTACGCTACGGCAAACCACTCCGGATTAGGCAGGTACAGTGTAAACACAACAAAGAAACGTATTGATTTTTAACGGATCACTTAAACTAGTGCAAATCTGGTAATTGGATTGAAATACGTTGTGATTGTAAGCGCATGCGTGTAAGTCAATTACTTGTCCCACATTCATGGTATATATATAACTAATTATTTAGGACCCCAAGTAGGGGAGTGGATCTAGTGGGGGTTAGGAACGGAGAAAATACGGCCGGGAGGTTACAATGCAATAACTTATTGGTTACAATGCTAAAATAATACCAATAATTTATTGGTTATACAACATGCGGAACGGCTGATTAGTCTCCCTCGCAGTCGTTGTTAAGGTCCACCCATTAGAACCTTGATGCAATATGTTGTTTTAAATGCTCCATCCCTATGACTTGCAAAAATATCAAATCCCCGACAATATCACTAAACCGATGCACGCTTGAATTTTCTTGCCATATTACTATTTAGCAAACGTTCGTCGAGGATGTTCATACCCTTTTGGTCTAGTGAAAAATCACTAAATCCTCCTAACATGACCAATCATAATTAAAAATGTAAAAATGCTCTTGCACAGAATTAATGGAGATTGGAGAATTAATTGTCATACTCAAATTTTCATTACAAAATTAGTTATATATCCAGTCCTACAATACCATTTAAACCTCTTTGGTATTGTCCACCCGAGGCAAAGACGGAAATTAATTGATATGTATTTAGGACTATATTTTTGTGAGGTATCTAATTATGATTATTATTACATTGAGTCGGTTTCCTTTGATGTACCGCGGGATGTATGCGCCATATATCCCTATGAATATGATAAGAAACGAAGAAAAAACTAGGACATTTAGGTTATGTTCCAACAATAGAGTCAATGATTGTAGTATGGAACTGCAGTTGTTTTTTAAATAATAAAAAAATTTATGATTAGAATATTTATAAAACTATAATTTTTAATTTAGATAAGTAATTTTACTAATAGGTAATAATGTAAATACTAATAGGTAGTAATTTTAATAAGGTAATAATGTAAATACACGACCACATATCACGACAACATATATGCATGTTGCTGCCATTCTATCATCGTGTTTATATAAATGATATTGTATTGCATTGTATGGCATTGTATTGCATTACATTGTATGACATTGTATTGTATTGCATTGCATTGCATCGCATCACATCGCATCGCATCGCATCGGTTCAAAACCTTACACGTGATTTGGAAAGTATCGAGAAATCTCTTTTGGCTCCTTGGCAAAAATTGGACATGATCCACACCTTTCTTCAACCTTCTTTAACATTCGCTCTTCGTGCTGGGTTCCCAAAGAAAGAACATCTTCGTGAATATCGTTCAAGTATTGTTTCCACCGTTCGTAGAAAATGTTCTCTTCCATCACAAGCCTCTACTTCCTACATCTTCGCCCATAAGCGCGCTGGTGGCCTTGGTTTTCTTGATCCAAGCAATAATTCATTCTGTCAAGATTTTATCCACTTCCGACCCAACTTTAATCCACATTGCTAATGGTGAATTAAATGAAACTGTCCGATATGCCTCCCGGTCTAATCCTACTTCTTCTCTTAAATCCAACTATCTGTCCTTGCTTTCCTGATGACCGTCTTAACAACATGCGGTACCGAATTCAATATTGTGGACCCGGGTCCGCAAATCGACTCGTAGCCTTGGTATTGAAATTAAATTCAGCGACAATGGACTTCCTGTTCTTTCTTCTCAAAACTCTGGTTCTGTTCAAGCTAAAGATGCCAGCCGTTTCCAAGACCGTTTCCAAGACCAATTTGCATCAACTCTATTGGCTCTCCCTGATCAAGGGAAAGTTGCCCGGGCTCTCACTACTGATACCTTTGCCAACGGATCTACCTGGCAGTACAATGGTCTCAACATCCGTTTCAGGGACTTGCGTTTTATTCACCGTGCTTGACTTAATTGCCTTCGTCTGAATAATGTCAAGAGTCGGTGCTCTAATGCCAGCCCAAAATGTCGCCGCTGTATTTCGGATGAGATCCTTCCTCATGTCTTGTGCCACTGTCTTCCAAACATGACCACGCGTATTCTCCGCAGACACAACACCATAATTGATCGTATCACCAACGCCGTTCGAAATGGAACTGTTACAACTGGGCGACCAACAAGTTCGTGCTGCCAACTCCCGTCTACGCCCTGACATTATTGTTGATGAAGACAACAAAGTCCCAATCATTGATGTCTGTTGTCTCTTCGATAATAGAGACCTTTAGATTTGAGGATGAAGACGAGTACGAAGACGAGTTTACCATTGCGCATGGTTCTTTTCCATTGTTGTTTCTGCACTGCGCAGAAAAGTTTGTCTTCGTACTCGTACTCGTATACTCAATCTAAAGGTCGCTAATGATGCTGAAGCCCATCGTGATGCTGAACAACGGAAAATTAATAAATATGAAGGGTTGAAGCAATTTTTCATTGGTCAAGGGAAGCAGTGCGAGGTCTTTGGATTGGTGCACTTGGTTCTTGGCATCCTGCCAATGAAAACGTCTTACGCCACCTTGAAATGACAAAACGCTATCGTTCTCTGTTCCACAAACTGTGTTGCACTGATGCAATCCAAGGTTCGACAAACATTTATAGGGAACATCTTGGGATAACGGATGACTCGTCAGAAGCAGCTGATCCTGAATCAACTGCTCATCTTGACATTTAACCGTCTCCTAATATGTTCATAATAATTACTTTAAATCACTACAAACCTTACTTATATCTTGAACTTCCTCAATGAACAATGGATGTTGTATATAACATCTATATCTTATGACCATTAATGGCACTAATTGTTATTTACTAGGATTTAAGCAAGGCCCATCACCTCTAAAGTTTCTTTAATTTGTAATAAAATAAATATTGCATTGCATTGCATTGTATTGTATTATAAGAAAGACAACGACGTCCAGAAATATTTTTCGAGCAGCTATAGTCGACCTCAAACTTGGAGCAGCTGGAAGGCAATTTGAAACCCTAAAGGGGTTTGCAAAACACAAGTGGAGCTCACATGAAAGATCTTACTGACATTAGTATATTTCAAAAGTTTTAGCATTCAAATCAATTAAGTTAAGATATCGCAAGTTGAAGAGTTTGTCCAATTTCGAAGCCATATTTGTTTCTCAAATATGACGTCACTAGTACTTCTATCTCGTATTATGCCTAAGAAGCTCCTCTATACTTTCCCACATCAGGAACTTAATACTTTATTTCGACTAATTTTATCCAAAGACCACTCACATGCAACAAGCTATCACTATATGGCATCAAAATCCTCGGACAAGGGTATTTACGCATGACAAGACTCTTTTTGCCCGAATGACAAGGCCATTTTTGCCCGAGTAGAAGTAATTTTCACACAAATGGGGAGCAGCCCACATACCCACCGCCCCGTCCACCAAATCGAATAAGTTTATATAGCATAGAGTAGCTAATGTGACGCGAGATAGTTCATTTAAGTAGCACTATATTAGTTTTTAAACAAAGATGTAAATCATCCGAGTTAAAGACAACCAGACAAGCATGGAGTTAGGTTTGGCATAGTTTAGGGATTTAGGACTTTTAGGATTATTTGTGGTTTTAGGGTTATAAGCACATCTCGTCCCTGGCAACTAGTGTCTGTTTTAAAGTCAATCTTAAGTAACAGCTATCACGTCTTTGCGTGTTTACGCCGGAACTACAAAAAATCGTTTTCTTTGTTTTACGTAAAAAATATTTTCGTTTTATAGACGGCGTCCTCCAGGTTCTCCGTCGTCTTTGTTAAAGTTCCCTAATCACGAAAGTAACGAGGATCATTCGTAAGCAGATGTCGCAATAGTATCACGACGCTTGGAGATGATGCACTGGTATGGGCAGCCCAGTGGCGCCGGCAAGAGGGGGCAAGGGCGCGGCCGCCACCCACCCAGTTCTCGCACCATTTTTGAGTTAAGTGCGAAATTCCACGAGAAACATGTAGGGGGATTAGTACTGTTCGCAAAACGGAAAGTTTTATTTTGAAGGACCTATTCGCAGGTTCCTTTCTAGGACGATTGTGCAATACTCTGAGAAGAAAAAGCGCGCACAAGTCTACAAACAAGCTACCTGAACACACGGACTTCGCCGTGCGTCGATAGCTGGATTTTCCGTAAAAAAGACTTGTGCTCTTCACATATCTATGTAATCTCAAATATACCAACAATGAAGCACACATAACTTCACAAATTCCAGCTGCTTACAATAAATGGAATGAAATAAAGGACTTTTCAGAGACAATGAGATAAAACAATCCTGCGACAAATATTTGAAGCCTGTGTACGACAAGCATGCCCATACAATATAATAATAATACAAATAATAAAGACGCTTTAGGAGCATTATACAATGGTCTCAATGTTCTTACAACATACATTCTTAAAGCGATAATTAAGTTGCCAATGAAGATCACTAAGCACAGGGAAAATGTAACCTCGAATTTTTTAACCCTTGCAACAAATCTGGAAGTCGCTGTAACTTGCTCAATTCAGCTTCTCATGGTCAAGTCTAGATGTTGTAAATGCCACGCCAATATGGCATGCAAACACAAATGCCAAAAACAACGATACGAACGCTAGAGGCGGTATGGATGAATATGCTAAGACGTATTATTAAATACGTCAATATCCAACAATGGATGAGCATATAAATACACCACGATACAAAATCGTGCCTATTAGAAGAACACGTATACATATGGACAGTTTATGAGAAACAGCGGGGACTGGACAAAGTTGATTTGAGAAAGATGATGATGAATGGTAAAGAGTTCAAGAGGTGGAATAGCACCACCACCACGATGATAATGACATATGGCTCCGCCCTCATCGTCTGCCACGCCCTCTATCTGCTATTATCATCGATGCAGTCTATAATCCCCCAGATAAATCTGCCCAGCAACAAAAAGATCTCATTCAGTATTTGGTGAACACCCCGTTGAGATATAGTTCGCAACTCTTATCCGGATTGCTGTATAGAAATTTTGGGCGATTTCAATAAACTTAGCATCTCGGATCTAACCTCATACCAGGGACTCAAGCAGATTGTCCAAAGCACAACTACAGGCCAGTCTGTACTTGATCTTATAGTACTAATTTTAGCCACTTTTATAGCAGACCAGAATCTAATGCGCCTTTAGGGTCCTCCGACCACAATATTATTAGCTGGAATGCACCAACAGTGACGAACAGTCAACGTAGTTCTACAGACGGGCTTGCAGTTAAGAAACGTTCTTTGCGACGCTTTACTAGGTCGTCCGCTAGATGCCTTTGGAAGGTGGGTTTGCAATCACAATTGGTTCAGTGGAAAAAGTGCACCATCTCCGAACTAGAGAGAGTGAGAGTTATCGTTTATTATTAAATATCATCAAATAAGAATCTACACTTCGCAGTCCGTGGACTGAATTACGTGAGACTACAATTATAATTTAAATATACAATGTTATAATATAATTTAATCTATAAAATCCATAAAAATCCATAAAAATTGTTGTAAAAATTTATACTTTTTCCTTGCCATCATAATGCATAATAAAAGATCCCTGAATAATCTATTCGTCTTCATTGATGGTAATTTATATTTAGATATAGATCTAAGATTGTAATTATTCGAACGAAGCGGTAGTAGTGAATCAGCAAGCTTATGTTGATTGTTGTTTGCAATCGAGCAAAATAATTTATCACATAAACTATTCCTTCTGCTTATTAAGGTTGGTAGGCCTGTGATATTTAGGGCTTCTCTGTAGTTAACATCAGGGTAAATTATTCTGAGCGCTCGTTTCTGTATTCTTTCAATCTGATCCGACAGGTAAGCTGGAAGACTGGTGTTAAATACTTGGCATGCATACTCTAAAATTGATCTAATGCATGCACAGAAGAATTGCACCAAGGAATATGAGTCAACATCAGCACGCTTAAGCTGTTTCAGAAGGTACAAGCGTTTCGAGGCTTTAAGCGTAATACAATCAACATGATCATTCCATTTAAGGTCTTGCCTGATGGTTACTCCAAGTACTTTAGCTGACTGTACAACTTCAAACACTCGTCCGTCAACTACCAGCCTTTCTGCCAGCCAAATGTGAACTTCCTCTAATTAGACCATCAGAGGTAATGTAAGAAAATGTTAGCTCTAAGTCCTTTCAAGGCTATAGGCCCCGATGGGGTACCAAACCGTATTTGGAAGGAGTTTGCCCAGGAGCTTGCCTCACCACTGACGGATATATTCAACGCCTCCTTTTCATCAGGTTCCTTTCCGACACTGTGGAAGGATTCTTATGTAACTCCAATCGCTAAAGTTACTCCGGTTACTGGGGATGGAGATCTCAGGCCAATAGCACTCACACCATGCTTATCAAAGATTCAAGAAGATTTCGCTTTGAAGTGGTTAATCGAAGATGACGTTCAGCACGAGATAGATCCACAGCAGTTTGGCTCCTTAAAAGGCTCGTCTACTACCTACTGTCTCTTAGATATGCTTGAGAACGCTCTCTTCCTTAGATCAGCGAGCGAAATATCTCAGAGTTTGCTACTTGGACTTCAGTAAGGCCTTTGACCACATCGACCACAATATTCTGGTTAGAAAATTGATAGATCTAGGTGTTAGAAGATTGTTAATTCTTTGGATCTGCAGCTTTCTCAGTAACAGTACTAACAGGCGTCAGGCCGCCAAACTTGGTTCCACTCTATCGAATTGGGAAATCACCCACGCTGGTGTCCCACAAGGAACAAAACTTGGGCCAATCCTTTTCGTAATAATGATCAATGATCTTGCTTTGATGTCTCCCTTAAAAGCAAACCATTGGAAATACGTAGATGATGTAACACTATCTGAAGTTATTGACGCTGACATCCCCTCCGTTGTGCAGTCTGATCTCGACACAATCTCAGCTTGGTCTAATGACAATAATATGAATCTTAACCCGAAAAAGTGTAAGGAGATGTTAAAAAGTAGAGTGCTGCGTAGACAGTGTTTTGAATATATAGCAAAGTGAAAAGGTGGTAAACTGCCAAGAATTTAGTGACGAGAGGTAAGGAGATGTTAGTTTGTCCACTAAAGACGAAGCCACATGTTGCACCACTGTTCATCAATGGGATTCCTCTCGAAAAAGTGTCATCTTACAAGGTGGTCTGGAAACTCAGCTAAAGTCTTTGTTCTATCTTTTTGTTCGTCTTTATGCAATTTTGTGCACGGTGCACGGTCACTGAACCTATATTGTATTTTAGTATAATGAAGCAATCATCCAATAGAATCGTTTGGGTTTAATCGTTCAACCGTGTTGTTTAAATATTAATAAACCTAAAACAAAGGATGTGCCGGTGTAAGGTACGGTTCAACATCAAAACGTAGCTCATTATAGTCGCTTTGAAGTTGGCCGAGTTTCCAGACCATATCTCGATTGACTATGGATTATCATTACGGATAATATAAAGTGGAATGATAATATTAATGAGATCAGGGGCGGATCTAGGAATTTTGTAACGTTAGGCATAAGTGATTTTTGAATCTTGGGTCTCTGAAATGGCATTTCCTGCAATTTGAGAGCACTTTTAAGCAAAATCTAAAGATCTTGAATCACATTTTTGAATAGCATGTCCCATAATTTTTAAGAAACATTTTGTCCAAATGAAAAGTTTTATTAAGTATTAAATGCTTGCATTTGAAAAACTAATAAAATAACAAGATAATTGGCCGTTTTTCTCTATGCAAGAGCTCATCATCATGTGTTTGATGAGTCCAACATGGACGGCCTGGCACATTCACTGGGCCTGGCCTAATTGAAAAGTATACCCTTTAGGGGATTTAAATCAGAGTTTTCCATCTCCTAGGTGGGCTAACTACCATGGCTGTTGAGTCCCACCTACCTGGTTTTAAGGTGTCAGAAACCTGCCTGTCACTTGGTTAGAAGAGGCTGTAAAAGCCTCAGACCATTTGGGATATTTCATGGATGTGAAGTAGCTCAGTTCTTCACACCATCCCAGTCATTCTAACACTATCTGACCCCTCCCCATGGGACCCTCACGTTATCATACTTTAATCTACTCTAAATTATCCAGCTAAACTAACTTACAATACTTACTACTATTTCTCGCAATACTTCCTCGTCATTGACATTGCTTTGGCAAAGCAGTTATCAGCAATTGTTTTAGGCAAATTGTCTTTGGCAATTAATGCACCAAGTTCTTTATGGTAATCTCCTATTGTTCATCACGTTACAAGAAGTTAGTAAATTTTATCTTCATGCCTTTTTCCCTGCTATAGTTGATTTTCGAACGACAAGATATATTATATTTCTTCTTCTTAGAACCCAAATATTAGAAATATGTAAAATCCGCTGAAACCCCGGATAGGCACTTTAATAATATATAGTTGATATAGCTATAGACTCATGCTTATTTTGTCTATTTATACTTAATTTGTTGACTGTCCACCTCAAGTATAAGTAAAAGCCTAAAATAGTAAAAGGTATCAACAACTTAGGAAGATATCATCAGAATAGAATCACTTTCCACTTTTCTTTTATAATGATTAGGGATGCTATTATTCTTAGAATCTTCATTATTATTCTTTAAATTTTACGATAATTAAATTACCATAACCATCATCAAGTTACTATAGTTTCAGTTTTAAGCTAGAAACAGATGTTTTGCATACTTATCAGTTATCATAATAGTCTGATAATAATAATAAGTCTTTATTTCTTAAGCGCCATTTCTTCTAGAAAACCAATAGCGCTTTACTATTATTACAAATAATAACTAAAGTACAAAATAACTAAAATATAGCCGAATTCTTAACTAATCCAGTGTGTATATAAGCACGTTTAAAAAGAAATGTCTTAAGACTATTTTTAAAAATGTTTAATGTATCTATAGCACTAATATCTACCATTACTGAAAAGGCTTTCATTCAGATTATATTTAGCTACCAGACGTCCCCTGGCCTGTTGGCTGAGCGCAACGATCTATACATACTGAAGCTTCTCAATAATATATTGTGGAAGTCCTGATAGCAAGGAATTACAAAAATCCAGTCTTGAGGTGACAAACGCACGAATTAGAATTTCACAATGTTGGTATAAGACAAAAACTTTCTAATGATATAGCAATGTTTCTAAGATGATGAAAGCCTGTTTTACAAATCATAGTCATGATTGCTTATTCGTAGATAGAGTATTGTCAAACCAGACTCCAATTTCTTAGCTAACGTAGATGCCTGGATCAGATCTGTACCGTGGCGAGCGTTAAACACAAGGAATTCAGTTTTATCATTATTAAGCCTGAGTGTTTGTTAATGGTCATCCAGTGATTGACATCATACATGCTTCAACGATATATTTGGAGTATTCAGGCTCATTAGTATGTGAGGGTTGAAAGGTAAAGCTGACTGTCATCGGCATATAAATGATAATTAATATTGTGGTGTTTCCTAATTACATCTGCAAGAGGAGCTGTATATAGGATGTATAGTATGGGCGCAAACACAGACCCTTGTGGAACACCAGAGAAGATCATAACTTGTCGAACGTTTATTTTTCACACAGACAAACTGACGTCGGTCAGATAAGAAAAACTTGATCCAAGCATGGGCCTTCCCTTTTATACCAAAAACGGCTTCCGAGTCTAGTGAGTAGTATGTTATGGTCTACAGCTGTACTAATTGCGGTAATCAATACCGTGAAGAATGTCATTCTGAACTCTCAGGAATGCCGTTTCAGTGCTTAGCAGTTTAATCGGGAAGCGGCAACTTTCTCCGTTGCCTTTGCTATAAACATAATGTTAAAAATAGGTCTAAAGCTAGAGAACAGTTCATTGTCCAGTAATTCCTTCTTTATTTTAGGTTTCAGGACGGATTCCTTGAGATGATTAGGTACCACTGCCTCCGTAAATGACAGGTTAATAATACTGCAGGTGATAACTAGGAAGTAGTAAGACATCAAAGCAGTCTTTCAAAATGCTGCCCAGTACTATAGGGTCCAGCATGCAGAATGTTTTGAAGAAATTCAATTCATGCATTGTATAACGGGATATTTAACAATTAGACAACGAGCTCGAGTTGCACACCGCGTAGCGCGGTGGCTATCACATCACTAGAAATCATAATTGAAAAGTGTTTTTTGTAGCCAGACTGAATTTATTCGTTCCAGTCCCCTCTCGGAATCATCATTTTGATTATGGTTTCTAAAACATGACGAATTTTTTCAAAATGGCGACTATATTATTATAACTAAAAAATCGTCGAAAAGGCTCAAACTCTTAGCATAAAGACATTCTATATATCAGATTTCTCTCAAGATAGAACTATCTAAGGGTAAGGAAGTTGTTTATCGTACAATTATTTGTATTTTTATGTTCGTTTTGATCGTGTTTTGGAAAGCTGTCAAGCGTGAAGAAAACATCGAGCATTGGATTTACAAATTATATCTAACACAGTTCAAACTGTCATTTTAAAACTTCTCAATTAAATATTCAGTTCAAGCCTGAAATTATACTAAAACAATCAGTCACACTGACTTAATTGTTAAATAGACAACGAGGGCGAGTTGTTTTAGTATCAACAATAAACAACTTTTCTTTAACGTAAAAAATTCTTACCAAACATTGTTCCAAATTTTCAGATAGTGTCACCTTTTTGTTTGTGGAAGTCTCCCCATTCAAAATGTGGAGTAGCTCGATGGCACATGATAAAAACAATAGCTCACAAAAAAAAACAGATTGTAATTACTTTGCTTCACATTTGGTATAGATATACTCCTTATAGGCATAAGCGAATTCATTTTCTTATTCGAAAATGTGAAACTGAACAATTTTCATTACTTTCGGGCCAATGTTTTCATGATTTCATCACTCGTATATAAATTTTAGCGGATTTTGGCCTATATATATTTCAGGTTTTGCTTGCAGCGTGAAGTCGTGGCTTCTGATTAGTCATGGGAATATTCCATATAGACCACTAGTTGGTTGATACTAAACTGTGATATTCACTATAGTATCAGGCATAGATAAGAAGCGATTTCTTATAGTTTGTACTTTTTCCATAAAAAGTCAGCAAACTTGTCAGCAAGTGCAAGGCCGTCATCATATATGAAGGTATAGTTTATCTTGCGATTTAGCATCTTGTCTACGGCTGTGAACAAAACAGCTTGGTTTGAACTATTTTTTCAATAAGCGCAGAGTAGTATATTAGACTGATCTATTAGTCTATTCACCAAATAGCATTGTTCAAAGGTTAATTTTCTGTTAATAGTGAGCTTGTTAATAGTGAGCCATATACGCTCGAGTCTCTTTCTCAGTTCTTATCTTGTCAGTATTATACCAAGGCCACGCTGCAGGTCTAACTGTAATAATGTGCTTTTTTAGTGACGCATGAAGCTCTAACAATGAAGATAAAGTGTTCTCATATAGTTCAACGAGATCAGTAACATTTTCCAGATTATTATAACCCATCAAAAGAGTGAGTTCATGATGTCAATCTATATTCACTGACTTCACCTTCCTGTATAGCTAATTACTCGGGCCTCCCCCCCTGGGGGGGGAGAGCACGAGTCTAAGAAAGGGCTCTGTTTATTACTCGGGCCTCCCCCCCTGGGGGGGAGAGCACGAGTCTAAGAAAGGGCTCTGTTTATTACTCGGGCCTCCCCCCCCTGGGGGGAGAGCACGAGTCTTAGAAAGGGCTCTGTTTATTTTTATTAAATGGCAATTATTGCATCATTGTTGACTAAATTAATAGACTAGTGAGCGAGACTATGAATGTGGGATTACTACACATGCGCAGTTAACGGATCCCAAAAATGTTTTGCCCCCCCGCATCCAATCTCGTACCCAGAGCCTGCGAACGCAGGCTCTGGGAACGAGATTGCCCCGCATCCCGATCAACCTCGTACCCAGGCTTTTCACCTTTGCGAAACTGAAAACACTCCATTGTAATTATAATATTTACTCATCTGATCACCTTTCTTTGAGTGCTCTTCACTGAAAATCTTTGATGTGACTGGCAAGTATCTTGATCTTATATACGCTCACAATCCCGCTCGCTTTCGAAATGGGTTGGTCTACGATTTCGAGAAATATGAGACTCAACAGTATGAAAATGGCAATTATTGCATCATCCCGTCCCTCTTACCCAGGGTCTTATCTCCGCTCCCCGCCCACTGATCTTCACACGTGTTTTCTTTCTTCGCTTCCTTTCCGTGGTTGTGTTTGACCAAGCTATTAGATGTCGCTGGCAAGTATCGTGGTTTTTTATACGCTCATAATGCTTACAAATGCACACGCCGATCGCAGCAGACCTGCACTAAAAGATGACGAGCGATTTCGAACCGGGTTGGTCTGCGATCTCAATGAACTTACAATGAATGCCAAGTTACAAATGAATGCCAAGTTACAAATGTATGCCAAGTTACAAATGAATGCCAAGTTACCTATGAATGCCAAGTTACCTATGAATGCCAAGTTACAAATGTATGCCAAAACTATGTATATGAATGCCAAAAGTACTAAACTAAACACGAATAGTATCTTGAAAACAATGTTATATGAAAACTGTGATTGCTCAAATGCTGTAAATAGAAGCACAAAGAATGTTGTCGTGCCAGGTGGTAAACAATGTGATGCCGTGTTGATACTAAATGAAGAGACTCGATACATGAACGTTGTATGGAAATACATTAAATGTGTTGAGGTAACTGTAATACTTGTAATTTGTTTTATTTTTACCAGTATATTTGTTTATTGTGTCATACAAAATATAGTCGATGCGATTATAAAAGAGTTTATATTTTCATCAAGTGTGTATATATTTATATCGACTGTCCAGGTTTTCTGTAATAAATCGGAAAGCATGTTGCAATCCGATAACCCTATTTCACTTGAGAATCAAAAATGTACCCAGCTATCTGTAGAAGTTTATATTACAAAGCCTAAGGAATGTAGATCTCGTTACGATAAATTTATTGCGATTGAAGTAAAGTACAAGCGCCATGTTGGTCGACGTGATCGAGAGCCTAGCAGAATCCCAGGTAAAAAACTTTCTCGCCTTTTGAAAAAAAGCAGAAAATTACGTAAACTGGTTCGAAAGCACATCAAAAGAAATGTACCCAGGTCTTCTCGAATTCATTGTTTTCTTTATGCATTTAGCCGTGAACGTAAAAGGCTCCTAAATGATCGAGTAAGGTATTTTATACCCAAAACTTTAAAACAAACAAAATGTCTGCCGAAAGCTTCAAATCGACGTAGAACAAAAACTGCTTCATTGAAAACTTCTGCATCTTATTTAAAAAATAATAAAAAGAGATACAAGTCATGTACAAAACCATTAGATCAAAATAATTCTGAAGCAGCAACTCGTACTTACAAGAACTTAAACCACATAATTAATTTCTGCACGTTTAATCTTAGTACAGACATTGAGAAAAATCCTGGTCCTACTTTTATTGACCCCAGTAAAACTATCCAGGCACCTTATAGTCAAGGAAATGTTGATGTATTTGGTCCTAATGCAGGACAGCAGTGTGTAGCCATGAGTTTGTGTGCTTTGATACATAACTTCAGAAACAAGTCAGTAACTTTCACAATAAGTCACCCAGAGCACCTGGTTCAAATTATGAACGTTGGCAATGAATTATATTCTGCATTATCAAGATTGTCAAGGCAATCTTATTTATTACTGACAGAATTACCTACAATGGTCACAGTGCTAAACACAACTTATCAACTTGAGTTCACTGAAAGTTACAGTGGTTGTTTACATAATGCTACTTTGAATGAAAACATACCATATGTCATGCCCTTAGATTGTGCTTTACAAACTTTGATACAAGAAGGTTATATTTCATTTCTCTTAACAATTGGAAGCAGTACCGTAGCTATTTATACAACTTCAATTGGTGTACTAAAAATATTTGATTCCCATGCTAGAGATTCATTTGGTATGGCCGATGGTTATGGCACATGTGTATTGTTAGAAGTAAATTCAATCAATAACTTAATTGAATACTTCAAAAACTTACACAAAACTGATGTTTTATTTGAGCTCAAAGGTGTTAAAATTACTGTTGCACAATTGACAAATTATATACATACCAACACATCTGAATCAAACTTAAGTTCCTCTTCTTCAGCAGGTGATGAGACATTTAATGATGATTTTAATTCTTGTGGACAACGTGTAATAATGTGCTTCTATTCTATCTGCTTTTCTACTATTACTGCATGTAATTACTGGAATGATCTTACATTGAGTGCTATTGCAGAACATGCCAAGTTGTGTTACCAGGAATCCTTGAATGATGGAAAAGAGTTTACAATTGATTATATGCCGCGCATTATAAATATATGTGGTGCTGATGTTGATGTAGTATTTAATGCAAGACACCAGGGTACATTGTCGTCTAATTCTGTTTCTAGTAAATATGCCCTTGAGAAGTTAATTTTAGACAACACTACAGAAAATTCAGGATTTTTGCTGTGGCTTGCAACCTATTGTCTAAGTTGCATTTTTCAGCATGTTAATAATACAAAACAAAAAACAACAAAATATTTTTTAGTCGCATCCAATGAAATGCAAACAATTAATTTATTTGAAAAATTTACTGATTCTTCTTCTGTTATTAATAAATTTTGCAATATTATTACACAAAAACTTAAATGTGAAGAAATACAATACAACATTCAATTTATCTCGTGTTCGTGTATATTAACAAAATCAGAAAGGCAAAAGATCATAAGAAAGCATAAGTCTACCAGACAAAAAAGCTTATTAACTGACAAAAATAAAGAGAACTGGCATAAATGGTATGCAAATTTGGAACCAGCTAAGAAAAAAAAGAGGTCTGAGAAATCTGCCTTATACTACAAATCAATGGATTCTATGAAAAAGAAAGAGCTCCTTGAAACAAATTCAGAAAAATATGAATCAATGGATCCTATTAAAAAGAAAGAGCTTCTTGAAACATATTCCAAAGAATATGAATCAATGGATCCTATTAAAAAGAAAGAGCGCCTTGAAACATATTCCAAAGAATATAAATCAATGGATCCTATGAAAAAGAAAGAGCTCATTCAAACAATAGCTACCAGTAGAGCAACAAAGAAGAACAACCCCTTGTTGCATGATTTGGACAATTGTATTTCTAGGTTCCAAAATAAAATAAAAGAAGGTCCTTATTATATATGTTCTGTTTGCAACCGATTACTCTACAGAAAATCAGTCATACTATTACAAAAATATAAATACACTAATGCCAATGATGCTCTCTTCACTAATGTAAAGTCATTTGATGATAAAGAATACATTTGTAAAACCTGTCATTCAAAGATATTAAAAGGCAAAATACCCTGCCAGGCAATATATAATAACATGTATGTTGACAAAATACCAGCTGAACTTTCATCTTTAGAAAAACTTGAACAAATTCTTATTGCACAGCGAATAGTTTTTGAAAAGATAATAGTGATGCCAAAAGGACAGCAAAGAAAAGTCAAGGGAGCCATATGTAATGTGCCTGTTGAATGTGATCAGACATGTAAGGTTTTACCACGGCCACCTGAAAGATCAGGTATAATAATGCTGAAACTTAAACGTAAACTTGAATTCAGAGGTCATGTGTATTTTCAAGCAGTGCGCCCACAGTTCATACTTGATGCTCTTAACTGGCTAAAGTTAAATAATCCATTGTATAATAATATAACAATTGATATAAACAATATCAGTACAAATCTTCAAAATTTAGGAGATGAGGATGCTTTGGGCACAAATTTTGATAAAAATGAAAATTCTTCAACCGATACGTGCGAGCAAGACGTACTAACCAATATTGAGGATACTGAAGAAAGAGATGACCCATTGAACGAGTATAGACAAGCAACTAATGAGACCTGTTTGCAGTCTGTATTACCAGATTATCCTGTTGCAACACAAAATAATAAAGGTTGTTCATTAGGGAATGAAGTGTACAATATTGCACCTGGAGAAAATCGACATCCTGTATCAATAATGACTGACAAAAAATGTGAAGAGCTTGCATTTCCAGCATTGTTTCCAAAAGGACAATTTGGCTACACAGATGATAGAATGATTAAATTGTCACCAGTAAAGTACTTTAATGCTCGACTTTTACATTATAGTGGAAGGTTTGCAATGAATCCAGAATATCTTTTCTTTGCACAATTTATAACAGAACAAAAAAAGGTATCTGACAGTATTAATATAGCCTTAAAAAAGATACAAGGGCAATGTGTTACTGCATTACAAATAAAATCAGATGTAAATAAATTAAAAGGTTTAATTTGTCAAGATCAGGCATATTTATTTTTAAGGCAAATTCCAGGCACACCACCGTACTGGCAAAAATTCATGTATGAAGTAGTAGCCATGGTAAAACAACTTGGGATTCCAACATGGTTTATGACATTATCATGTGCTGATCTGAGATGGTCTGAGCTGTTTCAGATTATAGCCAAAACACAAGGAAAAAACATAACTGAAGAGCAGATTGAAGCTTTGTCTTACAATGAACGATGTTCAATGCTAAACCTTAATCCTGTTGTTGTTGCGAAGCATTTTCAACATAGAGTTGAAACCTTTTTCACTGAACTTCTCCTTAGCTGTAAAAACCCAATAGGTAAAATAATATATTATGCACTCCGCATTGAATTCCAAATGAGAGGGTCTCCTCACTTACATGCATTGATATGGACTTCTGACTGCCCCAAACTTACAGCTGACAACAAAGAAGCTTATGTAGAGTTTATAGATAAGCATGTCCAAGCCTACCTGCCAGATAGTGAAACAGAACCAGAGTTACATGAGTTAGTTAAAACTTACCAAAAGCATAATCATTCTAAAACCTGCAGAAAATACAAAAATATTAGTTGTAGATTTAATTTTGGTCAATTTTTTACAAAAAGGACAATAATAGCAGAACCTCTTGGTACAGATCTAGATGAGGAAATCAAGAGTAATATTCTTGACCGGCGAACACATATTCTAACCTCAGTCAAACAGAAAATAAATGAAGTGTTAAACCCATCAAAGCCAGATTATAATGCAACATTAAATGAAGCCGATATTCTAAAATCAATAGGTATCACTGAGGTTGAATATTACTGGGCTCTATCAATTTCACCAGATTCTGATTTTGAGTTGCATCTTAAAAGACCTGTAGACAGTTGTTTTATTAACAACTATTTTGTTGCTGGTATTAAAGGCTTTGCAGCAAATGTTGACTTACAACCTGTATTCAATCACTACAAATGCATAACATATGTCTGCTCATATTTTACTAAAGATGAAACTGAATGTTCTCAAGCTATTACAAATGCAGCAAAAGAAGCAAAAGCTGCTAACATGAATATTAGAGATGGTCTAAAAAAAATTGGGGCTGCTTTTCTCTCCACAAGGGAAGTAAGTTCACAAGAATGTGTCTACAGATCAATGCCTGAGCTTTGGTTGAGGAAAATATTTCCCAAAACAGTTTTTGTTAGTACAGATTTTCCAGAAAAGAGAGTGCGTGTTGCTAAGACACAAGAAGAGCTTAATGAACTAGATGATGATAGTACTGATATCTTTAAGTCAAATATAATTCAGCGTTACAGCATTAGACCGACATCAGTTCCTGTTGTTGAAAACTTATGTCTGGCAGAATTTGCTGCATATTACTATAAAGATTATAAAATGGATTGTAGTGAGACAAAAGATTCCCAACCTGATGTTCTTACAGATGACGTGATTGAATCACAAAGTACAATAACTGATACAACACAATGTCTTCCCAAAAAAATAAAATTAATAAACACCAATGAACACATGAAATGTAGAAAAGTTAAGGCTGTATTAAGGTATCATACACCAAGCAAAAGAAAAGAACCAGAATCTTATTTTCACCATTTACTTATGCTCTATTACCCATGGCGAGATGAAAATAATCTGATGGCTTCAGATCAAACGTATACATCTACGTTCTATGAACCTGATGTCCAAGCTATTGTTGAGCACAACAGAGCAATTTTTGAACCTGACTCAGATGCTGTTAGTGAGGCATTTGAAGTGCTAAAATCTAATCAGGGCAATATTCATTCATATGATTCCATTAATGATCAAGAAAATGCAGATTTGCAAGGTGAAGTGCAAGATGACTCGATCCCACACGAATCATTTAATAAACAATTACCATCACATCTTGACCCCACACAATCTAATCAGCATACCACTGGAGCAATTACTTCTTACACCCGACCAACAGAGATCTCTGATGATATATTACGTGAAACTGTGAGGTCCTTGAACATGGACCAACGTCATGCATATGATACATTTCTTACATGGTGTAGGAATACAATGAAAAACATGAACAGCTTAAGACCTGTTGAAATAGAACCAATCTATCTTTTCTTAACTGGTGGTGGCGGTGCAGGAAAAAGTCACTTGATTAAAACAATATACCACACAGCAGTTAAAACGTTTAGACATCCTCCTATCAACCCTGAATTACCAACAGTTCTTCTCATGGCACCAACAGGTGTTGCTGCAATAAACATTGATGGAACAACAATAAATACTGGCCTTGCTATTCCTATCAATTGTGGTGATAATGTACCTGCAATGTCAGACCAAAAGAAAACACAATTAAGACTATCATTATCTGACCTAAAGCTAATAATAATAGATGAAATTTCTATGGTTGGAAACACTACCTTACTTCATATCCATCAAAGATTAAAAGAAATATTTGGCACCACAAGTTCTCTGCTATTTGCTGGAATTACTATTATAGTTGTAGGTGATCTATGTCAACTTCCACCAATACGTAAAAGATTTGTATTTGACAATTTCAAAAATGATTCTTATAATCTATGCCACCCATGGAGAGTCTTCAAAATGATAGAACTTGATAAAATCATGAGACAGAAAAATGACCAAGCATTTATTGAACTTCTTAACAGAATAAGAACTGCTACTCAAACAGAAGATGACATTCAGATAATCCAATCAAGATCAATAACCCCATCTGACCCTAATTATCCATCAGATGCACTTCATATCTGGGCTGAAAATGCTCCTGTTGACAAACATAACAAGGGAAAACTAGAAGAACTTTCTGGATCCTTATTTATTCTTAAAGCTAAAGATCAATATCCAACGAATGTAAGGAAACAAGATATCGATAGAGTATTAGCAAGAGGACGGTCTGAAACAGGTGGACTTGATTATGAAATTCTGATTAAAGAGGGTGCTAGAGTAATGCTTACAACAAATATCAGTATTCCAGATAGACTCATCAATGGACAAATGGGAACTGTCTTTAAAATTGATGGCAATCAAAATACTGAAAGACCAACTGTTCTCTATGTCAAATTTGATGACCCAAATGCTGGTAAAGACTTAACTAACACTTGTGGAAGCCCTTTTGCAAGAAAAAACAAAGTAGTTCCCATTGAACCTGTATTAGCAAAGATCAAAATAAGACCAGGTAAAGCATCTTCCCCAGAAATACAGAGAGTACAATTCCCTGTTACACTTGCTTGGGCATGTACTGTACATAAAGTTCAAGGACTAACACTTGAAAAAGTTGTAATCAGTTCTGACTTAATAAAACAGAGAGCATTTAACTATGGACAAATTTATGTTGCCTTAAGCCGTGCAACTTCTTTACAAGGTCTCTATATTTTAGGACAAATTGAGAGTAAACATGTTAAAGCAAATCCTAAAGTTCTTGAAGAATACCAAAGACTACGAAATGAATGTATGGTACCACATTTAACAACTGTACTCCAAGACAATTTCAATGTTTTAACCATATCACTTATAAATATAAGATCTCTCAAAAAACATAGTATCGATATTAAATTTGATTCAAGAGTTTTCAATAGTGACATCATAGCTCTTACTGAAACCCAACTACTACCTCAGGATTTTGACAATGACATTTTAAATAATCTCAGTCCTTTCAAACTCTACCGTCAAGACCATGATACTGATAAATATTCAAGTATGGCACTTTGCACTAGAAATACTGTAGAAATCAAACACTATGAATATTTCCCTTCACTAAATGCACTAAAATTTGATGTGGTTAATAGTCAATCCCAAGAAAAAAGAACTTTTCTTTTGTTGTATCGAAAGCAAGCCTCCAATATCCTACAATATGTAGATTGTTTGGGATACATCATTAATAGTTATACAATTGATATGATTTTTGGTGACTTTAATATTAATTACTTGAATGACAATCAAATTCAACCACTAAAATCTTTAATGGAATCTCTCAATTACACTCAGATTGTAACAAAACCTACGTTTATATCTTCTGGTAGCTTATTAGACCATGTGTATGTTAGATCCACAGTGTTTCAAATAATTGACAATTATGTAGTCAATGTGTATTATTCTGATCATGATGCTATCAAAATCATACTACAATATTGCAACTAGGGTATTAATTATGTCTGTCACATTAATTGAAATATTATATTATTAATTACTGGTACATTTAGTTATATATCCAATTCTTTCTGGCAATTGTTATCAAGCAAGTTTATCTTACACCTATTTGTACATCTATATAGTATATTCACAGACCATATTTATCAATAAGGGGTGGGCCGTTGGAAATCTTGCAGGGAGAGGGAGAGGGTGACAATTCCTGTGCAAGGGAAAGTGATCAAAAAATCCTGCAGGCAATATAAAGAGAATACACTGGCAAACTGTTTACAACTTTAATAAATAACGGTTACTCCTTTATTGTCCAAAAACAAATCCTGCAGAGTTTTCATAGGATGAAATGCTTAGAACTATTTTTTACCCCTCTCCCAAAGATTTCTAATAGTCAATCCCTGAATTGGTGCAGTTATGCTGCACTTGTACTTGGGATGATGCACCTATACTCGGTGCCTCTGTCCTGAAAAGGACTTAGAACACCTGGACAACCTGAACCAGATGGGACAACAAATTAATGTAAGTAAAAGATGTACTGAATCTCTATGTAACTGTTCTTTAATATTGCAAAGTTCCTATGCATGCATAGCTTAATTGCTTTTTAACCCACTTATTTTCTCTCTGTTTCATATTTCAGACAAAACTAAAGATCTGGTTGAATCATGAAAAGCCTCTATCAGCAATATTCACATTAAGGCATCATTGCCATTCCAGGGGTTGTACAACTGTACAGTTGAAGTTGTGAGTTACAGCACCAACCACCAATTTAATACTCTGGTATATATTAAATGACCTTATAACATTGACATAAATTAACACTGGCATCTAAAGTAAAGTGCCTCTACGACCACACAGTTGGATTTGTGAGTTGGACTAGCTATTAAACCGTCAACTACCAATTTATACATTCTATGCCTGCATTGGGACTGTACAGTATGTGACATGCTGTTGAAGTTGTGCCAGTTGGTCAAACCGTCAACCACCAATTAATTACTTAGTACTCTGCTGTTAAATGACTTTGACATAACTGGTATTATGTAATGGAAGAGACAAATTAACACTCGATTGTGGAGTAAAGTGCATCAATCATCAATACAGTCCACAAAGTCAACAGAGACAGAACTTCACTGGCATAATTCCCATCACTAGCATATTATGGCCATTGAAAATATCATGATTACAAACTAAGTGGAATTTGAAGTCACCATTCATGCAGCCAAATAATTACCATTATTCCAATGTCCACCAAAATAACTTTGCTTTAACCACATGCTTGAATCGACGGAGTACATTGTGATTGTAACATTGTCATTATCAAATCAAGTGACTGTACATCATGCAGCCAAAGATATTATCGTTCTTCCAATGCCCACCAACATAACTTTGCTTTAACCACATGCTTGAATCGATGGAATGCATTGTGATTGTAACATTGCCATTATCAAATCAAGTGACTGTAGATCATGCAGCCAAAGAAATTACCGTTCTTCCAATGTCCACCAAATTAACTTTGCTTTAACCACATGCTTGAATCGATGGAATGCATTGTGATTGTAACATTGCCATTATCAAATCATTCAAGTGAGCGTAGATCATGCAGCCAAAGAAATTACCATTACCGTTCTTCCATATGTCCACCAACATAACTTTGCTTTAACCACATGCTTGAATCGATGGAATGCATTGTGATTGTAACATCAAGTGAGCGTAGATCATGCAGCCAAAGAAATTACCGTTCTTCCAATGTCCACCAACATAACTTTGCTTTAACCACATGCTTGAATCGACGGAGTACTTTCATAAAGAATTTTCACGTGGAGTTGTTAAAGAAGATTATAAATAGCAAAAATGGTCTGAATATATCGAACATAAACAGTGTGACTGTAATGAACATGTTCTGTTGCCATGGCAATTACAAATCACATGAAATATCCAATGAAAAATTGTGAACACCATCAAAACAATTTTGCATCTCGAGACAAGTTTTATAAAATTAAAATTGTGAACACTACCAAAACAGTATATAAACAGCAACTGAAATTAACTAGAATATATTTACACAAAATGTCACAATACTGTGTCATGTATTTCACTTCAGTTTAATAATTGACAGCAAAATACCATATACAGTAAATGAATTATATGTTGTCCAGATCTAGGTTCTCCATACATGTATAATGTTAATAAATAAATAAAAAACCTTTGTATTATAAGACAAGTGTCAAGTGGGTTTTCTAATATGCCCATTGGGCCATATTGCATATTGCATAATTTATGCGCGCCATACAGGTATGTCCCTAATTGTCCACAAATTAAGTAGCCCGAGTTAACGCCTAGCGGGCGTCTTGTTTTTATTATTTTTATTTTTATTATTTTTATTTTGGCAATGTCGTGAAATGGCAATTATTGCATCATTGTTGACTAAATTAATATAGACTAGTGAGCGAGATTATGAATGTGGTATTACTACACATGCGCAGTTAACGGATCCCAAAAATGTTTTGCCCCCCGCATCCCGATCAACCTCGTACCCAGGCTTTTCACCTTTGCGAAACTGAAAACACTGCATATATTCATGCGCCATTGTAATTATAATATTTACTCATCTGATCACCTTTCTTTGAGTGCTCTTCACTGAAAATCTTTGATGTGGCTGGCAAGTATCTTGATCTTATATACGCTCACAATCCCGCTCGCTTTCGAAATGTGTTGGTCTACGATTTCGAGAAATATGAGACTCAACATAACTGTATGGAAATATGTCAACTGTTCTGAGGTATAAACAGTAATATTTTTATATGGCAAAGTGAAAAGGTGGTAAACTGCCAAGCATTTAGTGACGATATACTGACGTTTCGAGCGGAGCCCTTCAAGCTTTGTTGCCTGTATTGTTTATTGTTATGTTATACCAAATAAAATCGATGCTATACAGTTTATTGTTTCATATATTATATTCGAATTTTACCCTGTTTCACTTGATGTTTTACCTGTAAGCTTAAATGGTACAAACTTACTGATAACAACATTTTGGAGCACCGATTGTTCATATTATTATATGATATATAAATCTCTGTCACCTATACCAACTATCAAGATCAAGGAGTAAAGAGTTTGTTATTGTTTGCTGGTTATCAATTCATCTATGATGAGTGATGACTATGCAATGTTGCCATTGAATAACCTTGTTTCACTTGATATTTTACCTGTAAGCTTAAAATGGAGCTCCAAAATATTCTGGGTTATCAGTAAGTTTGTATCGATTGTTCATATTATTATATGTGAATGCTTACAAATGAACACACAGTATATAAATCTCTGACACCCATGGAAAGCAAGTTGGCTCGCTTAACCGAGACAGTAACATAGTTAACAAATGCAGTAATCTGTCTTTATATTACAATTAGCTAGCTGGCCGGCCCACTGGACTAGTCACTAGTATATAAAGCCTCTCAAATAATAAATATGCTAAAATTATGAATATGTTTACTGGCTCAAAATGTTATATAACTTCAAAGAAATAATGATTTTGAATTACATTTCTTTAAACTGTTTATAATAGCTTATGACACCTTGCTACTGCCAGTTAAATGGTTTGATTTACTGCTATGCCTTATACACCGAGAAAAAGATTAACTGATTTAATGCTTGCTCAAACTGAACCTGTTAGCCGGACTGACCATATGAATTGTTATTACATGAGCAAAGGCCGGCTTGCTTGCCAGGCTGACCCTGTTGGCTAGAACTGGATTAGGTCAGCAAACAGGATGGCTCATTTGGTGCTGAGCCAACTCACCATCATATAAAATCAAAGCCGTTGGCCAACACTATGTTATGGGTTTGCAATGATGGAAAATTTAATCACCCCTGCACTGACAGGTGTATCAGTATCATTACATGTAACATTGTACCTACAAATATAGACCTTAGTAAAAAATTGCCCCCCAATTAGTATTCTTTTATATGCATATAAATTGACCCTTATGAACTCGTTTTCATGTACAAAATTGAAAAGGATTCTTTCTTTAAAACTATACTGTAGGTCATAAGGGCCAATTTATATGCATATAAAAGAATACTAATTCGGCGGCCATTTTTGAATAAGGTCTATAGATTTGTGTATATTGAATTCAAATCGCTGAATTTGCCTACAATGTCTTTCAACAAGCCACTAACTCAAGTAGCCCGAGTTAACGCCTAGCGGGCGTCTTGTTTGAAATATGCAGTGAAACGCGGTTTGGGGGTCCCACGATGTACTGCCAAATGATCAGAAATTACTGGATCAGTAACCCTGAAATTGAAGACAAAATCATCATCTCTTCTGGTTATTATCAGATCTAGGGTGTGGCCATTTCGATGGGTTGCAACGTTAATTCGTCTGGGGAGATATATCAGTTTTGTGGAGCCAAATGGATGCTTAGACCCATTCTCTACCATAACTTTTCTTGAAACTCTGTCAAGTCTTTGTAATTCTGCAAGCGGCCATACCTGTGTCCACATTAAATATATGAGTACAGGGAGCACGAACTGGTTTGTCGCTGACTCGCTAGGACCTTGTTGTAGTCTGACAACAGACCTGACCATATGACGGGGAGTCTTTGTTGATATACTTTGGACGCGCTTTCCAATACTAAGTTATCTTCCTGGTGAATGTTCTCTAATACTCCTTGTAAAAATTTGTAGTGAGAACCTTTCAACCTTTCTATTACTTCAGATTCATCCCTTCAGACCTCACTAGGCAGCCGTTCTTGCATCTTTCACCTTCTTCATCACCGTCTCTGGTTTCCTTTCAGTTGACGCATACATTTTCTTGTCATCGATGTATATAAGGTCGGTGATCCTCAATTGCTTTCAGTTTCCAAGCGACAATATTTAAGAATAACGTGAGTAGCCTGCGACACAAGGCGTCTTTAGGTAGTCCTTTGTTGAAATTAATTAGTTTTTTTATCTCTAATGTCTCAACGCCTACATACTAACATTCCTCTTGCCTCTTTGACTGTCTTGACATACCATACCATCTACCATCAAGTTATCAAACGTTCCACTGCAGTTCTCTTTAGCTCCCGTCTGCTCACCCTGCATCAGGCCATATCTGTCTAAGTGATGATCAAGTAATATTTGGCATTTCACTCGATCAAACTACATGTTCTAAGGATTTATGGCGAAGGAAAATTTCGAGTGTTGAAATATATACATTTTAAGACCAAACCGAGACCAGTTGCCAAATATTACTTAATATTAATAATACCCAGAATCTTATCCCGGCATTACCACCATTATATATACAGAACTCGTGGCTAGGCTCTCGGCAGCGGCCTCCGTAGCTCGGTGGTCGGAGCGCTGCACTAGCATCGCAGGGTCGCGGGTTCAATTCCAGCCGGAAGGCCTTGAAGTTGCATTTTTCGCATCTGGTCCCGGTTTGGTCTTAAAATGTATGTATTCCAACACTCGAAATTTTCCTTCACCATAATTCCTTAGAATAAGTGAAGATCAACCGGTTTAATTCACTGTATTCAGGCATGGGCATGTGGTTTCCACTGTTGAACTCACCAAGTTTGGGTATAAGTGAAGGTTTACCTCCCGTAAACCACCAGCCAGGGTTCGTCCATTGCTTGCCCAACTCCCTCCACCTTTTCCCACCTTGCCCAACTCCCTCCACCTAACCTCCACCTTTTCCCACCAAAATTTAGCGACACGGTCTGGGCCGGGCGCGCTTCAATTTCGCTTTTTGGAGATCACCTTTGCAGCTTGGGCTGTGCTTAAGTTGAAGAGTTCCACCACTCCCGGAGGAAGATTAATCGCCAATGTAATTTTTTCAAGCCACTCGGTTGTTACTTTCCATGTCCTTTCACCTTCCCATAGTGATTTCCAGAAACCAGTCGCTTCAGCAATATCGTTAAATCTTAAACTTGCAGTATTTTTAAAATTTTATACATAACGAAAATTTTAAACTTGCAGTATGCCTCTACAAATAGCATTGTTTGAAAGAGCTCGTCAATTGAAACATTTTGGTGTTTATTTCATCAAAATCGGCCAATGTGATCAAAAGGTAGCTATTAAAGTTTAAAGTTCTGAATTTTATTATTTTAGAACAGAAATTGTATTATAGTCTTGTGTAAAATGTGGCACTTGAATTGTCTGTTCTTTTAATTGTGACATAATTCAAAAACCTTCATAGATTATACATCATACACTATCAGTCTGAATCTGATAGTGATACTGTTTGCGGCTCTTTCTTTTCGCGAAATAATTGCGAAATTTTTCTGTAAACAAAATGGCGTCCTCAACTCAAGAAATAGGAAAGTTTAAACGCTTATCGCCGCTTATGTAACTGTTTTACTGTCGAAAAATTATCAGTTATAGAGGAAGATTATTTTTTTGCTTCAAGGACTAAGTAACCAACTAGACAAGGTAGGGATTAAGTACACTGTACACAAAACTGAATCTTTACGATTTTACCTGTTGCTGACCATCGTTTATAAAATATATAAATACAAAAAAAATGTAATCATTTTCGTAGGCCGCCTATAGTGCCTATGGATAATCCGGCCCTGCATGCCTATCTATAGCGAAACGACTTCAGGTGGTAGGGAGTTGACTTGTGACGAAATGACTTGTAATAAAATGACTTGTAGCTACATGACTTGAAGCGAGATGACTTGTAGCGAAACAACCTTGTAGTGAATCGATCGGTAATGTTTGAAGTTACAACGGAAGTGTCGCTATTGCATTTTAGCATAAATTAACATGCTGCGTGAACTCGCGCATGCGGTGTCGCACTTATAACCATGGCGTTTATTAAATATCTCTCTGTTTTTCGTGAGTATAACAACATTGAATGATAGAGTTGTGATATTAATTAATCAGAACTCTAATTAACACGCACAATTTCCATTGGCAACATTTTAAGACTGCATGTGTTTAGGACAATATTTCAAATATTTTGTAAAACAAGTGATCTTAAAACTTTAAAGTATTTTAAGTGTCTGTTATGCAAGTAGTTCTAACTTGGAGTCTGTTAACTTCTCCTTTTCAGCAGCGGGGTATTCGATTTCGATTTCGAATACCATGCAACGAAATTTCCAAGTTTGAAATAACAACATTGAAGTAATATTAGGTATCGCTTCTTTCGACTGTGAAAGTTTTAGTACGAACAATTAAATGGAAGTATGTTTATTTAGCGTTTGTAGACTGTGCTTTTCCCCCTAAAAATTGAGACATCATTAAAATAGTTGGCATACTTGCACAACTAATGACGTCACTCGACCCAGACCCCAAATTTTGATTGCTTTCTAAACTCTTACCGCAATGGGTTAAATTAAAATAAAGGGATTTTGTTGTTCATTTTGTGGTTAGAAACTTCGAAGTTCATAAATGAACTATTTACGAATATGTTTTAGTTGTCGAAAATCGACGGTACGTTCCTAATTACTAATAAGACGACTAAGTTGGGTACGGCTTCGACCATGTATATTTTAAAACAAATAACTCGTTATGAATACATTTTACACACCCTTGTGCACACTCTCCCACGAGAGTTTAGTTTTCTAAAGGGTGTTTTGAACAGTCTGTTCGATAACAATAAGAATTCATGTAGATCCTAGTGATGTCATAAGTTGTGGAATAAAATATGTCTCAACCTTTTGAGCCAAAAGCAGTTTTTCAAACGCTAAACAAACATACTTTCCTTAATTATTCGCCCTGAAACTTTCACAATCGAAAGCAGTAATCTCAAACTTTACTTTAATGCCATTTTCTCCAACTTAAAAATTTCGTTGCATAGGCACTTTAAGTAAAAAACTATTGTGCCTTATTAATGCAAGCTGTTACATGTGAAGGTTGTTTGATGCTGCACTAGCAGAATGGTTGACAGATAACAACCCATTGGGATCACAGGCCTGTAACAACCCACACTGTTCTCCATCCAAATTATCCATGAATAACTCCAAAGAAAGTCCACCTTTCAGCAACATTTCTTTCACTCTATCTTCAGCATGGGAGAGAATCACTTTTATGCCACGAACTTCGCAATCTTGCACAATCTGAGCGAATCCTTGTGTGACAGTGAAATCACATTCAGGCATTGCAGCACAGTCAATCACAACAACATCTGGCTTGACCTCAGAAAGAAGTGCAGACTGTCTGACTTTAGAAAGAAAATACTCTATTCCCATGTAGGTGAGTCCTCCATTAAATCTAACAAAGCAAACCTCCCGTCCTTGGATTTCAATTCTCGGAACAAAATGACGATACAACACGATGATCAGGGCTATGGCAATACCACATGAAATGCCGATGGCTATCTCATAGAGACATGCAAAAAATGTAACCAACAGTGGCACAACGTCAATCCACTTGGTTTGCCAAATCTTTTGAATTATTCTAACATTGACCATACGCAGAACAGATGTAATGATGACAGCAGCCAAGGCTGCTTTAGGGATATACTGGAAGAATGGTGTTAAAATGCTGAGAGCTAGTAGGACAATGCAGCTAGTAAATACACCTTAAAATTAAAATAAATGAAAACTTGCATTAAGTAATGATATGTAAGTAATGATAGGTTTCGAGTGCAATTTGGAATAAACACGCACAAGTGAGTTTTTCAAAGACTACCAAAATATCATGAGTGCTCAAACATGAGTGCTATTTGAGGAAAAACTTTGAGTGCGTGTTCTTTCAAATTGCACGAGAAACCTTGCTATTACTTATTAATAATATACATGAAATAATTTGTACATGCGAGTCATGTGATATATCATTTGATTGAATCGATTATAATTTATTCAATCAAAACAATAACAAAATGGAATCATGTGCACTCGCGAACCGTGCAAAGTGTTCTTGACTCAGAATGAGATTTCAATTTTGAAAAGAACTGTTTTATTGTTTTAACAAGTTTTTCAAGCCACAAACTGGAAAAAACAATTGCACTGTATTTTCTTTTTCAGCACTGTATTCATGTATTTCCTTTTCTCTACACTGTATTTCCTTTTTTCTGCATTGTATTTATGTATTTCCTTTTTTCTACACAGTATTTCCTTTTTTCTACACTGTATTTCCTTTTTTCTGCACTGTATTTCCTTTTTTCTGCACTATTTCTTTTTTTCTGTACTGTATTTCCTTTTTTCTATACTGCATTTTCTTTTTTCTGTACTGTATTTCCTTTTTTCTACACTGTAATTCCTTTTTCCTGCACTGTATTTTCTTTTTCTTGCACTGTATTAATATATTTCCTTTTTTTTCTACACTGTATTTCCTTTTTTCTGCACTGTATTTCCTTTTTTCTGCACTGTATTTCCTTTTTCTGCACTGTATTTCCTTTTTCCTGCACTGTATTAATATATTTCCTGTTTTCTACACTGTATTAATGTATTTCCTTTTTCCTATACACTGTATTTCCTTTTTTCTACACTGTATTTATGTATTTCCTTTTTTCTACACTATTTCCTTTTTCCTGCACTGTATTTCCTTTTTTCTGCACTGTATTAATGCATTTTCTTTTTTCTACACTGTATTTATGTATTTCCTTTTTTCTACACTGTATTTCCTTTTTTCTACACTGTATTTCCTTTTTTCTGCACTGTATTTCCTTTTTCTGCACTGTATTTCCTTTTTCTGCACTGTATTTCCTTTTTCTGCACTGTATTTCCTTTTTTCTGCACTGTATTTCCTTTTTTCTACACTGTATTTCCTTTTTCCTATTTCCTTTTTTCTGCACTGTATTTCCTTTTTCTGCACTGCATTTCCTTTTTTCTGCACTGTATTTCCTTTTTGCTACACTGTATTTCCTTTTTTCTGCACTGTATTAATGTATTTCCTTTTTTCTACGCTGTATTAATGTATTTCCTTTTTCCTACACTTTATTTCCTTTTTTCTACACTGTATTTCCTTTTTTCTGCACTGTATTTCCTTTTTCTTGCACTGTATTAATATATTTCCTTTTTTCTACACTGTATTTCCTTTTTCTGCACTGTATTTCCTTTTTCTTGCACTGTATTAATATATTTCCTTTTTTCTACACTGTATTTCCTTTTTTCTGCACTGTATTAATGTATTTCTTTTTTCTACACTGTATTTCCTTTTTTCTGCACTGTATTTCTTTTTTCTACACTGTATTTCCTTTTTTCTGCACTGTATTTCCTTTTTCTTGCACTGTATTATTATATTTCCATTTTTCTACACTGTATTTCCTTTTTTCTGCACTGTATTTCCTTTTTCTTGCACTGTATTATTATATTTCCTTTTTTCTACACTGTATTTCCTTTTTTCTGCACTGTATTTCCTTTTTCTTGCACTGTATTATTATATTTCCATTTTTCTACACTGTATTTCCTTTTTCTGCACTGTATTAATGTATTTCCTTTTCTCTACACTGTATTTCCTTTATTCTGCATTGTATTTAAGTATTTCCTTTTTTCTGCACTGTATTTCCTAATTTTCTGCACCGTATTTCCTTTTTTCTACACTATTTCCTTTTTTCTACACTGTATTTCCTTTTTCCTGCACTGTATTAATGTATTTCCTTTTTTCTATACTGTAGTCTGTATTTCCTTTTTTCTGCATTGTATTTATGTATTTCTTTTTTTCTACACTGTATTTCCTTTTTCTGCACTGTATTAATAAATTTCCTTTTTTCTACACTGTATTTCCTTTTTCTGCACTGTATTTCCTTTTTCTTGCACTGTATTAATATATTTCCTTTTTTCTACACTGTATTTCCTTTTTCTGCACTGTATTTCCTTTTTCTTGCACTGTATTAATATATTTCCTTTTTTCTACACTGTATTTCCTTTTTTCTGCACTGTATTAATGTATTTCTTTTTTCTACACTGTATTTCCTTTTTTCTGCACTGTATTTCTTTTTTCTACACTGTATTTCCTTTTTCTTGCACTGTATTATTATATTTCCATTTTTCTACACTGTATTTCCTTTTCTGCACTGTATTAATGTATTTCCTTTTCTCTACACTGTATTTCCTTTTTTCTGCATTGTATTTATGTATTTCCTTTTTTCTACACTATTTCCTTTTTCTGTACTGTATTTCCTTTTTCTACACTGTATTTTCTTTTTCCTGCACTGTATTAATGTATTTCCTTTTTCTATACTGTATTTCCTTTTTTCTGCATTGTATTTATGTATTTCTTTTTTTCTACACTGTATTTCCTTTTTCTGCACTGTATAATATATTTCCTTTTTTCTGCACTGTATTTCCTTTTTCTGCACTGTATTTCCTTTTTCTTGCACTGTATTAATATATTTCCTTTTTCTACACTGTATTTCCTTTTTTCTGCACTGTATTTTCTTTTTCTTGCACAGTATTAATATATTTCCTTTTTTCTACACTGTATTTCCTTTTTTCTGCACTGTATTAATGTATTTCTTTTTTTCTACACTGTATTAATGTATTTCCTTTTTCCTACACTGTATTTCCTTTTTTCTACACTGTATTTCCTTTTTTCTGCACTGTATTTCCTCTTTCTTGCACTGTATTATTATATTTCCTTTTTTCTACACTGTATTTCCTTTTTCTGCAGTGTATTTCCTTTTTCTGCACTGTATTAATGTATTTCCTTTTCTCTACACTGTATTTCCTTTTTTCTGCATTGTATTTATGTATTTCCTTTTTTCTACACTATTTCCTTTTTTCTGCTGTGTTTCCTAATTTTCTGCACCGTATTTCCTTTTTTCTACACTGTATTTCCTTTTTTCTACACTGTATTTCCTTTTTTCTGCACTGTATTAATGTGTTTCCTTTTTTCTACACTGTATTTCCTTTTTTCTGCACTGTATATTTCCTTTTTCTTGCACTGTATTAATATATATTTCCTTTTTTTACACTGCATTTCCTTTTTTCTGCACTGTATTTCCTTTTTCCTACACTGTATTTCCTTTTTCATGCGCTGTATTTCCTTTTTTCTACACTGTATTTCTTTTTTCTACACTGTATTTCCTTTTTCCTGCACTGTATTTTCTTTTTCTTGCACTGTATTAATATATTTCCTTTTTTCTACATGTATTTCCTTTTTTCTACATGTATTTCCTTTTTTCTACATGTATTTTCTACATGTATTTCCTTTTTTCTGCACTGTATTTCCTTTTTCCTGCACTGTATTAATATATTGAAACAATGTTTCCACCAATCTTCATCAACTCCAGTTTGGTTTTTTAAGAGGAAAGTCAACCACATCCCAATTTTTACAGGTCCTACATGAAATTGGTCAGATGCTGAATAAGAAAGTACAAACTGACATCGTTTATCTTGACTTCGCTAAGGCCTTCGACAGAGTTGATCACCATCTCCTCCTAAAAAGCTACAAAATGTTGGCGTTTGTGGAAACTTCGAAGACTACCTCACCAACCGTCAACAAAGGGTCACGGTCCTTGGTAAAACATCACAGCCACTTTCTGTACTCTCCGGCGTGCCTCAAGGTTCAATACTTGGACCTTTATTGTTCCTTATTTACGTAAACGACCTCCCCAAAGCAACATCTGCATCATCTGTTGCACTGTACGCTGATGACACAAAATGTTACCATGGCTACTCGGGATGTTGAATGTCTTCAACATGATCTTGATGGTGTCAACAAATGGTGTCAAGTATGGAGAATGGATCTCAATCAATCCAAATGTGAAGTTCTCACAGTGACTAGGAATCTTCAACTTGTACAGTCCAAGTACCAACTAAATGACATTCCAATCACCAGAACAAATGTCCAGAAAGATCTTGGTGTTCTCGTCACATCCGACCTTAAATGGAACCAGCATGTGTCAATGGTTTGTGCTAAACCGAACAAAATTCTTGGTTTCATTAAAAGATCATCAATGGAATAACAACACCCGCATCGCGCTGTACAAAACGATGGTAAGAAGTCAGTTGGCATATTGCTCGCAGGTTTGGTCACCGCAATCTGTCTCGTTGATTCTTCAAATCGAAAATGTTCAACGACGTGCAACGAGACATATTCTATCACTTCCATTTAGATCAGGGGTATCATACAAGGACAGATTACTAAAAACTGGATTGCTTCCATTATGCTACTGGCACGAATACCTAGACCTAGTCTACCTCTTCAAAAAATTAACTTTATCCGATGACTCAAACATCGAAATCAAGATCACACATCGTACGACCAGACAAAACAATGGAACTAATAAAATAACACTAAATATCCCACAAGTCAAGACCTTAACACTCCAAAGTAGTTTCTATTGCAGATCTATCGGACAGTTTAAACATAATCTACTAATCTATTACCAGAACCTTGCAGAAACAATCTATGACATTGATGTCCCACAATCATTTAAAACGGTGTGTAAAATGTCATTCATGTCGTCCCTTGTCTAGTCTTTCTGTAAAACTGCGTTGTCAGTAATTTGTAAATTCTTATTGTATTTGTCATGTTACGGTTACCCGTAATGGAGCAAAAGCTCTGTGGGACTAACCTGTCACTTGTGACAAAGATTGTAAATAAATACATAAAAATAAATAAATATTTCCTTTTTTCTACACTGTATTTCCTTTTTTCTACACTGTATTAATATATTTCCTTTTTTCTACACTGTATTTCCATTTTTCTGCACTGTATTAATGTATTTCCTTTTTCCTACACTGTATTTCCTTTTTCATGCACTGTATTTCCTTTTTTCTACACTATTTCCTTTTTCATACACTGTATTTCCTTTTTTCTGCACTGTATTTCCTTTTTTCTACACTATTTCCTTTTTTCTGCACTGTATTTCCTTTTTTCTACACTGTATTTCCTTTTTTCTGCACTGTATTAATGCATTTTCTTTTTTTTTCACTTATTTCCTTTTTTCTACACTGTATTTCCTTTTTTCTGCACTGTATTAATATATTTCCTTTTTTCTGCACTGTATTAATGTATTTCCTTTTTCCAGCAGGTGTACACTGTATTTCCTTTTTTTTGCACTGTATTAATATATTTCCTTTTTTCTACACTGTATTTCCTTTTTTCTGCACTGTATTTCCTTTTTCCTGCACTGTATTAATATATTTCCTTTTTTCTACACTGTATTTCCTTTTTTCTGTACTGTATTTCCTTTTTTCTGCACTGTATTTCCTTTTTCTGCATTGTATTTCCTTTTTTCTGCACTATTTGCTTTTTTCAGCACTGTATTTCCTTTTTTCTGCACTGTATTAATATATTTCCTTTTTTCTACACTGTATTTCCTTTTTTGCTGCAATGTATTTCCTTTTTTCTGCACTATATTTCCTTTTTCTACACTGTATTTCCTTTTTTTCTACACTGTATTTCCTTTTTTCTACACTATTTCCTTTTTTCTGTACTGTATTTCCTTTTTTCTGTACTGTATTTCCGTTTTTCTACACTGCATTTTCTTTTTTCTATACTATATTTCCTTTTTTCTGCACTGTATTGCCTTTTTTCTGCACTATATTTTCTTTTTTGTGCATTGTATTTCCATTTTTCTGCACTATATTTCCTTTTTTCTACACTGTATTTCCTTTTTTCTGTACTGTATTTCCTTTTTTCTGTACTGCATTTCCTTTTTATGCACTGCATTTCCTTTTTTCTGTACTGTATTTCCTTTTTGTACTGTATTTCCTTTTTTCTACACTGCATTTCCTTTTTTCTGTACTATATTTCCTTTTTTCTGCACTGTATTGCCTTTTTTCTGCACAATATTTGCTTTTTTGTGCATTGTATTTCCATTTTTCTGCACTATATTTCCTTTTTTCTACACTGTATTTCCTTTTTTCTGTACTGTATTTCCTTTTTTCTGTGCTGCATTTCATTTTTGTGCACTGTATTTCCTTTTTTCTGTACTGTATTTCCTTTTTTCTGTACTGTATTTCCTTTTTTCTGTACTCATTTCCTTTTTCTGCACTGCATTTCCTTTTTCTGTACTGTATTTCCTTTTTGTACTGTATTTCCTTTTTTCTACACTGCATTTCCTTTTTTCTGTACTATATTTCCTTTTTTCTGCACTGTATTGCCTTTTTTCTGCACTATATTTCCTTTTTTGTGCATTGTATTTCCTTTTTTCTACACTGTATTTCCTTTTTTCTGCACTATATTTCCTTTTTTCTACACTGTATTTCCTTTTTTCTGTACTGTATTCCCTTTTTTCTGCACTATATTTCCTTTTTTCTACACTGTATTTCCTTTTTTCTGTACTGTATTTCCTTTTTTCTGTACTGTATTTCATTTTTTCTCTACTGCATTTCCTTTTTATGCACTGCATTTCCTTTTTTCTGTACTGTATTCCCTTTTTCTACACTGTATTTCCTTTTTATACTGTATTTCCTTTTTTCTGTACTGTATTTCCTTTTTTCTTTACTGTATTTCCTTTTTTCTACACTGCATTTCCTTTTTTCTACACTGTATTTCCTTTTTTCTGTACTGCATTTCCTTTTTATGCACTGTATTTCCTTTTTTCTGTACTGTATTTCCTTTTTTCTGTACTGTATTCCCTTTTTCTACACTGTATTGCCTTTTTCTGTACTGTATTTCCTTTTTTCTGTACTGTATTTCCTTTTTTCTTTACTGTATTTCCTTTTTTCTACACTGTATTTCGTTTTTCTGCACTGTATTTCCTTTTTTCTGTACTGTATTTCCTTTTTTCTGTACTGTATTTCCTTTTTATGCACTGCATTTCCTTTTTGTGCATTGTAAATCCATTTTTCTGCACTATATTTGCTTTTTTCTACACTGTATTTCCTTTTTTCTGTACTGTATTTCCTTTTTATGCACTGTATTTCCTTTTTTCTGTACTGTATTCCCTTTTTTCTACACTGTATTTCCTTTTTATGTACTGTATTTCCTTTTTTCTGTACTGTATTTCCTTTTTTCTTTACTGTATTTCCTTTTTTCTACACTGTATTTCGTTTTTCTGCACTGTATTTCGTTTTTCTGCACTGTATTTCCTTTTTCTGCACTGTATTTCCTTTTTCTGTACTGTATTTCCTTTTTCTGTACTGTATTTCCTTTTTTCTGTACTGTATTTCCTTTTTTCTGTACTGTATTTCCTTTTTTCTGTACTGTATTTCCTTTTTTCTGTACTGTATTTCCTTTTTTCTGTACTGTATTTCCTTTTTTCTGTACTGTATTTCCTTTTTTCTGTACTGTATTTCCTTTTTTCTGTACTGTATTTCCTTTTTTCTACACTGTATTTCCTTTTTCTGTACTGTATTTCCTTTTTTCTGCACTGTATTTCCATTTTTATGCACTGTATTTCCTTTTTTCTGCACTGTATTTCCTTTTTTCTGTACTGTATTTCCTTTTTTCTGTACTGTATTTCCTTTTTTCTACACTGTATTTCCTTTTTCTGTACTGTATTTCCTTTTTTCTGCACTGTATTTCCATTTTTATGCACTGTATTTCCTTTTTTCTGCACTGTATTTCCATTTTTATGCACTGTATTTCCTTTTTTCTGCACTGTATTTCCTCTAAGTTGCATTTTTCTCAGCCAATCAGAACGCAGAAATTTTTGTCATGTATATTATTCTATGTTATAGGCTCTGATTGGTCGATACCCGTGAAATTTCCCACCAAAAATTTCCTTAAGTTTTGTTGCTCATTCTCTTGTATTATTTTATAAAAGAAATACCTAATGTTTTTTCCGTGTTTCAGGGGCCGCGGAGCGCGGGGGGGGGGGGGTGAAATTGCCCCCCACTTTTCCAACTTTTTCCTGATATTAATTTTCTTAAATTTGGTCTGCATCCCCCAATCCTCGCCACTTGAAATTGCCCCCACTCTAAAAAGTGCTCCGCGGCTCCTGTGTTTGGATACTGTGATCCAAACACTTGCGAGGTTGCTCGACTTTCGAAAAGCTAAAAATACTCGCCTAGCGGCTCGTGTTTTTTTACGCTTTTCTACAGTCTCGCAACTTCCCTGTATACGTGATTTTAGTATACAGTTCTAGAAATATGGCTTTTAACCAATCAGAACACACCTTTTCAAACTGTTATTGGCTGTAATTTGTGTTATTCAAATTAGTCACAACAGAATCACTATTCTGAAGTGTTGTTAGGTGCACACTCGTCTCTTAAGGCTGTTCGGACGTATTTAGATTTGCAGAGATATCCGTTGCTAAGGATGGTTAGAATTAACAAAAATTGACATAGAATTTCACAGATTTAAGAATCCATCAAGACAGTGTGTATATGGTTATGTCGGCAAAACTCTTTCGTTTGGTAATGTCATCATGCCGTCATAAAATTGCTATAATCATCGAAGGTTTTTAAGAAAATTTAATTTTTTACATGCGATTAGAATCTGGACTGTTATCTTCAAAAATTAAGGATTTTAAGAATTTTAACAATATCTTGGTTAAAATAACTTGAATTTATTGTCCACTCACAAAGTATATTGGGAGCTAAATGATCTGACCTGAGCAACCGGTTGTCTAGCCACGGGATACGTCCGAACACCCATAAGGACACTTTCCCTACCTCCAAAAGGTGTGGCAACACCACTGAGAGAGTTCACTGTCGTCCTTGAAAAGCAGCCAGCAATTGGAAAGCCTAAGACAAATGAACCAGCCACATTGGAAATTCCTAAGGCAATTAACTCTTGATTTGGATCAATATTGTATTGATTTTTTCTTGAGAATGCCTGAGCAATGGCAATGCTGGTTAAGAAAGCAATCATTGGAACAATCACTAGGCCAGCACCAATATCAGATAACATTTCAGCTGTATTAATTGTCTTGTTGTGATGCTTGGATTCTAGACTCGGAAACTATGATGAAGAATGATACATAATGATGATAAACATGAAAGCTGACCCCTTTATGCCCCAGGAATGGTTAACCAAGCATAAAAGTAATGAGAATAAAGGAAATGATCACCAAAGATAATTTAACTGACATGTTTTAAAAACAACTTCCCTCAACTAATACTGACAATACATGGACCATCTTGCACTAGCATCGTAACCGGTAAAAGTATAAACAGACACTATTGGCTGTTGAAGGAAGAAAGTGCATCTCTATCATAGGGGTGCATATTATAAGTGCAAATGTATAGGGCCCATTCAAATAGGGTTTACTAATTAGACACATATTAGGGATTCTACCCTGATTGTTGGTGTGGATAGATTATATATACCTGTATACAGTAATTTGATAATTCTATCCACATTGGACTACTGCGATGTGGAGCTGGCAGGGGATGTGGATAACTTAATATTGATTTCTCTCGAGAGGTATCAACGCAGAGCAGGGAAACTGATCTTTCCTAACTCGGGACTTGAAACTGATTGGTTAATAGAAACCATAGAATTGGTACATATTGTAATTAGAACTAATATCTATCATCATATCTAAAGAACTAATTTCATCTCAATGAATCTGTTCATACATACACGTTTTCGCACCTTATCAATTACCTACCTTAATAGACCTTACCCATTATGACGCATGAATCTATTAGTGACTACTACAACCAGAATCCTTTTCGGTATATCCTTTTGTGATGTTAAGTTGACCAATTGTTTTCCGTCTCCCAGAGGGAGTTTAACATTAACATAGTAGTATAGAGAGTGGGGTTACGGGCTCAATTTTTACATATTCAATGTTGAACGCGAATATAATCACCAAAACATCACCAAATTTACACCAAATCCCAAACCCCCAAAAGTTCGATGTCATTTCGGTAATTCTAAATTTACAATATACATCAAATAAGACCACAAACTCGATTTATATGCTAATAATGTGACATTTCAATATTTTTGCATGTTTTTTTAAAAATAGAATGTGTCGTTTCACATTTTTCACATATTTAAAAAAGAAAGTGTCGTTTCAACATTTTCACATATTTAAAAAATAGAGAAAGTCGTTTCAACGTTTTCACATTTTTTTTCAACAAACTACTGCTGTCTCAACTCACGCGCGAAAAAAAAAACCACTAGATTTTCAAGTCTAGTGATGATGTTTATCCAAATGGATAGCAAAATGGTGCTCTTTTGATTGGCTAACAACATTGACTAACAAATAGCCAACTACTCTACGAATTAGTCTGTTTGTTCACTACTCTCAGTGTCTACCACCTCGCTCCTAAAATGATGATCGTACACGTGTTTCGATGTTATAATTCCTCCCGACAACAAGCCCAAGAAAGGTACGTACGGTGTCACAATCGCGACAATACTCTCAACGTCTCTCTTTAGTAACGGATCTTTTTGTAGTTCGTCGTTTAGTTCCTCAGGGTTCTCGATAGCGTTTAACCCATCTAGTAAGCTGGCGAATTTGCTGATTAGCAAGTCGGTGAGAAAAGCGTTTGCGATCTCCATTCTCTTCAACTCGTGTTGGCGCCATATCTTATCAATAACTTTCGCGGACGCTTTTTTAATATACGCTTCGGACTGACTTACCACACCGTCACCGGACAGTCTAATAAGTTCGGATCTCCTAACGTCAACGTTGTCTTCCACAGTGTCGTCAGTCTCCTCAACTAATTCCTCAATCGTGGGGTTTTCCTCACTTTTGCGTTTTACCATCACGCTATTACTTATACCCATATTTTATTGCGGAATAACAACTTCGTGACTGTATGGATAACGCAGTGAGATTTCAAGTCTAGCATACTTATTATTTTTTAATGTGGTCACAATCGTCGATGCTTCTTTTTTGCTAATGTCTCCAAGGTAATCGTCAATGACAACCTTCATATCACTTCTGCTCGAACAGTAAAAGCAAATGAGCTTACTAATGTTTTCTCTATACGGTTTTGCGATCGACGTCAGTTGTTGTGTGATGACAATAACGCTCAACATAAAATGTCGCGCACTAAAAGCTAAGTTGACCAATTGACTAGTCCTATTCTTGACGTCCTGTCCACTCGCATAGTCGTCCAACACAATCAGAGTGTTAGTACCTTTAAAAACGTTAGTCACACACTTGAGAACAGCGTCGACATTGTCCTGTGCGCAGTCTATCGCTAACACATCAGGGTCGCGTACATATTTCCAATCTTGATACGCTTTGTTCCACTCGAAAGTAGGACAAATCAACACAATGTAGTCAAACTTACTAAAGTACTCAGATTCCAATGTTTCCAGCAAATAATGCGTCTTACCACAAGCTGTCATACCAACAATTAACATATTAAACGGAGTCTCCATTAACTCACGTTTGATTTAATACTGGATTGACTGCAACCCATTGTTCATGAAGTTGACCAGCCCATCACTCATCACAAACACCCTACACATAACATTCGCAGTCGTCGCTTTCTTAGTGATTTCAAGAAGCACGCCGGATTGTGTGTTTACGATTTTCTTGCCAGTGGCGACGTTGTAACTATCTTGAACGCTCCTCAAGTCAATGACCAACGCAAAACTATTTTTATAGAATTTCTGTATGGTCATGAACTGAGCGTGTTCCTCACCCAACCCAAACAATCGTTTCGCTTCTGCGTAGAACTTCGACTTTGGGATGCCTTGTGAGTGCACACTATTTGGCACACCTTCAATTGTGACTCTAACACTCTCGATATTTGGGTAAAGAAACTCCTCGCTGTCTGTTCGCACCTTATTCGTGAATAGCAACACAATCGCCTTCATGCTTTTTCTTGGTAGATTGACATTTTCATTCACAATGGTTGTGCCCTTATCCCATTCAGTGGTTTTCATCAATGTAACGTGTTCGTATGACAAACTGCGACCACTTGCATAGCCTGACGTTATTTCATCAGCAAGCTCCTGGTTATCGATCGTTTCATACTCAAGCTCGAGATTCTCCAGAGTGTATCCACCCACAGCGCTACCGGATTGCGCCACCATGATGTCTGTGGCCTTCGGAAGTGTGATCACATACTGCAAGTTGTTGTTCATGCTAAAAGGAGCGTACAACCCGTGGTCGTTCATAATTTTACCAAGCTTAATCCGCTGTTTCGTTCCAATCACACCAAACATTAACGCGTCACTAACCTTAACAACGTCTCCACTCGTCGCGCCACTATCGTCCTTAGAAATTAGCTTTCTCAAGTTCTCACCAGCAATACCATAATCAATCATTTGATTTCGCACAGTGATGCTTTCCCAAAGGTCGCGATAGACACTAGTGTAATTTTCCCCACTGTTGTCGTACACAGTCTCCCCAGCTAGTCTCACAACAAGCTTCTCAACCAACAACTTGCTAACATTATTCAAGAACCAGCTTTTGGCGTTTGCATTCTTAAAGTCGAACACTAGACCCAACGATCCAGGCACCAAACAGCTGCTAACCTTGAGCTTTGGTATATCAATGTAAAGTTCCTCACCAGGACTGACTTTATTAGGGTTCAACGTGATCACATGCTGTGTTCTCACCCCTTTTATGACACCCATGGTTGCTCGTCTAAAACCGGGACTCAACTCTGCTGACGTGACGTTCATATACTTTACATATGTTTTATCATCTTCGAAGCCAAGACCCTCGAAGCTGAGACTACCGTTTTAGTTTATAATAGTCATACACAAACCACGCAAATATCACCGCGAGTACCCACAGATTTTGAGCCAACCATGCGAGACCCTTCGCACCCAACGTCAACGCGTTGTAAACTAGATTAGCCAACCCGACAGCCCATGGACCCATCTTCATTATCGCGTTCTTAACAGCTTGTGCGAACGACTTTGTGGCCATAGCGCCTCTCATAACAGCAGACCTCCCAGCGATAATAATAGTTGTTATAATCCCAGCCATTGAAATGCTACAGCGCTCAACCCAACCACGTTTTCTTTAGCCCATTCCTTAAATTTCTGAAATCTGTCAATGTCGACTTCTTGTTGTTCTCTAACCTCCTCTATTTCTAGCTGTCCTGAAGTTCTGTATTTAGCTTGCGTAAGTCCAATCACTCTTTCGTGTAGATCAATGTACTCTTCGTTCTCTGCAGTCGTAAGGTCTTTTTCCTCGAGCTCTACTATTCTTTCATTCGCTTTGTCTATCGCTTCTTGAAAATGGTTTGCTTGTATTTGCAATGCACCATTGGCACCTATTCTTGACTCGCGCACCACACCATCGCTTGGGTTGAGCACACCATTCAGCTCGCGGTTTTCGTCTGGTGATAGCCCAGGTATGTCATCATAGCCCACTTTTGTTTCAATTACTGGGAAGTCATCTGGAATTACTTCTGTTGTGACAGCTGTTGTTTCTGTACTCTCAGGGATTTGACTAACTAACTGTTTGAACTGCTCAATCGCGTTTTTACTACTCACGTCTTTACTGTAGATCAAGCCTTTTTTCCCAGGTATTAGAATTCGTTTGGGTTTTCCATATTTACCATCTTTGTTTATCGGTTTGAAAAGAATAGCCCCTGAGTCCGTAACCTGCGACCTGTTGACTATTTTCCTTGACGCGTCGTCGTGACCGAGTCCCTTTTTGCTTAATTTACGTATTTTCCTATTTATTAGCTTGATTCTTTTTACATTGTTTTCTGTTAGCTCTTTGTTGGACGCTTTTAGCTCACCCAGTCTTTTCTTAATTTCCTCCTCCTCTTCAAAAGCTATACTAAAACTTACGTCATTGACGTCACCATATGACTCCTGTTCATCAAACTCTACTGTTGAGACTTCTGTGTTAGTCCCCCTTATTGTCACCGTCTTACCATCATCAGTGTCGATAAATGACGTCTCTTTTTCTCGAAACCTCCTCTCTTGCTCATTCTGTAATCTAATCATTTTATCGAACAATTTATCGTACTCAACACGCTCAACGTCAGGCATAACGTCGTCGGTGTACTTATCGTCAAGTAAAATGTAGTCTTGAGTAACACTTTCAAGTTCGGCATCTATTTGATCATCAGTGTAGACTCTACCAAGGTTCTCCATCTCAATCTCGTCAAAACCTTCCCCACCTTCGGCCATATTACATTAGCTCACATTTTGAATATCGCTTTCTGGTATCCACGAATTATGTTTGCTCTCATAACCCAACCATTTGACCAACGCCATCTTCTTCCCTCTGACTTTCTTTCTTTTCAACACCTTTTCAACTCTGTACACATCGTCACCATGTTTCTTATTGACTAACGATAATTCCTGTTCGTAAAATTTACCAATAATCTGTTCACCGGTGTGGTCCTCAATTTCGTACACATTCGGATCACCACGAATAACCTTCACCACTTTAAACAGCTCTTCAGTGAAGTTGGCTTCATAGCCCTTTGTGAACACACTCTTGTACTTACTAATTCTCACCGATTGACCAATCTTGAACTTTGGCAATGGGTTGTCTGCAAATTGGTGGCCAAACAAAGTGGTCCAAACTTCACCTTCATTTGACTTATCGACATCCTTTGGCTTCATCATAATGCTTCGATTCACGTTGCTATTGTAATTGTCCACAAACTGGTCCAAAGCGTCAATCCATTTATACGTCCCGCGGCTATAAAAGTACTTCCACATAATGCTCTTGAGACTTCTATTAAAACGCTCAACAACAGCAGCCTTTTTATCACTCTTAGTGCTGAAATATTCAACACCATGCTCTTTCAGCAAACTTTTAACACCAACGTTGTAGAATTCGAGTCCATCATCAAATTGTGCTAACTTAGGTGTGGTTCCAAACCGATCTTTAAAGTCAACCAACAATTTTCCAACAGCCTTAATCATGTTCTTAGTGTCTTTTCTATAAACTGCAATTCCAAAAGCATATCTACTCAATATTTCGATGCCTGTCAATATCCAATAATAACCTCCGTTCTGTTTTGAATACTTACTCATGTCCACTAGATCCATTTGGAGCTCTTCACCAAGAAATCCAACAAAAGTCGCGCGGAACTTGTGTCTTCTCACAATAGGTTTGTACCTAGTGTAAGTGTCCTGCGCTGTCAACCATTCTTTCACTGTTTTTCTAGTTATTTTCAATCCGTCTCCCAATGCACTTTGATACAGCCTCTCTGCGCCACTGTACCCTGTCTTAGGATTATAATAGATGTCTCTCAACCCTTGCTCTGTCTCCACACCGAGCTCCATATAATTCACACAATATACAGTTCCAATAGCACTGCACCAACGTCAGCGTCACCATTGTTAGGTTTGACACGAAACGTCATACTCGAGTAAATACCTTTTTTAATTCTCACCTTGGAGTCAACGTATACATAATGTTGTATCCCTCCATCAAGAGACTGCTCGGTGGGCACTGGCAATGTTGTGATCACATCGCTACGCTTCCCATCAGTGCCCACATTGCTCTCCGTCTCAACAGCGTCGCACGAGACTTCTACATACTTCAGACCTCTATTCATGTCAATCTTGTTTGGGCTGTCGTGCCACTTATCATCTAACACAATTCCTGCGTCCTTCGCGAAACCGAGCAAAAGCCCAATACCACCTAGCCTAAGCTCTACTCCGATGACGCTACGCCTAATAGGCCGAGCTTTGACCCTACTTCTACCTGTAGCCATCAGTTTCTCCACCATGAAGTCTACATAAACCACCCTGAGCGCGTGTCGTAGAGCTCTAACCAACGCGTCGAAGTCGTAGTGGCCCCCATCCAATCGAGTTGTCGGGTGTCTTGATATTGGTGTTCCTGAAGTAACATAAAAGAATCGAATATCATCACTACTCGCCACATTATCATAGCTCCAAAACACAGTGGCTGTCTTAACTACAATGCGTGGGCTATCATGTGTGGCTACTACACTATGGTCAAAAGTTACAACTTTTTCCACACCTTCAATAAGCACCGTCAACTTTTGAGGACTGTCGTCTACACACCGCTTTTCAGTGTAACCACCAGAGTTGAACCCATAGTTTAGACTCATTACTTTAGCGTGCGTTTAGCTACTCAAGCGTCGCATACAAATCCAACAATATGTCACCAACGTTGACACCACTACCATCTTGGTCAGTCACATTAAACACCAGCTGTGTAAAAGCGCCTTTGTTTATCGACACCTTCGACTCAATGTTGAAGAATTGTTGAACAGAGCTCTTCAGTGGTTGGGTGGTGGTTAATGGCAACTCAACGATAACCTCGCTTTTGCTACCATTAACAATATTCTCAGGTCTGTTCACAATGCTACAACCCACTTGTATGTACTTCAACCCTTTGTTAACGTTCACAACGTTAGGGCTGACCAAACCACTACTACTCACCGTTGTGTTATCGTTGAACCCTAAGAGTTCTCCAAATTTAAACAGCTCTAATTGTTGGTCAGTTCTTATCGCACACTTTGAATTGTGTTTGTTGGCCACTAGCTCGATAGCCCCTAATCCTTTCAATTCATCAGCGATCATTTTAAAAGTGTGGTACCCAGACTCAAAAACGTGTTTGTTGCTGTTGTAACTTATTTCATCATTCACACCAGTCTCCACGTTAACGTAGTCCCAAAAGATGGTCGCTTTTTTCACTAGTAAGTGAGGATCTGAGCCAAACGTCAAAAGTGCCTCTGGTAGATCCACAGTTTCCGTTGAGCCTCTAATCAATACTACAACCCTGACCATATAATATAGTGTGTGTTATGTAGATGTTAACAAAGAGAAAACAAGGTGAACTAATTCTTCTTAGTGAGTTTCCAAACGCGCAACTAAACAAGTTTGAGTTTGGGTACAACCTCGCAGACGACAATAAAACAGTCAAGACCGTCGACATTTACTTCAAGTCGGGTTCAAAGTACTCTGACATGATAAACATAAAGTCACCAAAGTTCACGAAGAACGAGGGCTTTACGAAATTCCTTAGCAACACACCAAGATTCCCAAGAATATGGTCGAGCGATGGGCGTGTCCCAAAGTTACTACTGACGGAGACCCACAAGAGCTACAGAGAAGTCGCAACGTTTCCACCATATGTCCTAAATTACCCAACCCACAATTTTGACGTCTTTGTCGACGACAATAATTCCTTCAAATCAGACCTACCGAGAATACTCATCGACACCAAAAGACGTCACAACGACAAGGCAATTGGTGGTAACGTTAACACAGTTTGGACTCTACTCGAGAGTTACTATCAAGCGATCGCAGGTATGTACATCGCTACATACCGCTCAGGGGTGTCTCTACAAAACTTAAGTTATCACGTCGACGTTCCAAAGCAAGTCGTGGGTCTCATGAGGTTCCACGTGTACTTCACCATTCGTCGCGTGATGTTTCGTTTGAGTAAGAGTCAAGTTGACATTAACAACATCTTAAGACTGTACCTCCCTGACTGGCGACTTTTGAAAGGTCACCTACCATTGACTGATGTTGACAATAGATACATCAAAGACATCCAAGGTGATTATCGTCGGTATTGCCCGAGACACTCTGACGGGTTCACACCATTAGGACAAGAACTACTAAACCAATCGATTGAAGTTTACATGTACGCCATTCTTGGAGCCCAAGCGAGGTCAAAGCAAAGCATCGTGGGAACTAGAGCTAGTGCTCGAGAAACGCAACAAATCTTTAGAGACATCGTTGAAAACGCTGTGGTTCAATATTCACCGAGTGTTTGGATCAACCTTATGAACAAAGCGATTAGTGACACCAACGTTAAGCTAGACACAGCTGTGACACCCAACACTTGGTTGATCCCCAGAAGCATGGTCTTGTTAAAGGACCCCATTGTTGGTTACAATAACGTGCTAAGAACTTCGTCCGAAACTGGGATGACGTTTGGGTATAATGACGGGTTGAACTACCACCGAGCGTCAAAAGCGAAGCATAAAAAAGTCCACCAAGCGGCAGGGCTCCACTTGGAAACTCTAGTTACGCCACCTGCAAAGAAAACAGTGGTCACCACCAATCAAATAGCGCAGACCACCACAAGTAAGTCAGACACCACGACAACGTTGGTGATAATCTTGGGGTTCTCAGCGGTCTCTGGCTATCTGCTAACCAAATACACCTTGAGGTAGTAATGAGTCTAAACTATGGGTATGAGTCTGACGACCCTCACGATAAAATACTAAAGAGAACGAAAAGGCATCTGGACGAAGATCCCAAATTAAGCGCGACTGGTGGAAGGATGTCTGGACTAATAGACATGCAAGGCTCGGCAATAAAAAACGTGGCAGACCCAGTCGATGACTCAGACGTCAGGAATAAAAGAACTCTAGAGCAACTATTATCAGGTTTCCTCAAGAGTCAGTCATATAACGTTGTGCTCGACTTCAACGTTAGCACACACGCCTTGAAAAACGTGGAGTTTCACACCAATGGTTCAAACAAAGTGAAAGCCATTGGTGAAACAAGTAAATTAGTGCAAAACAACCCAACTTATGGCCCTATTGTTGGCATCAGCAGTGTAAGCCAAAGTTTTCTATCCCCTGTGTTAACACCACTCCCACTTGAGTCAGGTCTTCATTTTAATTGTCCGAGTATGCAATGGTGTGATCTTTCCATTTTTGTTGTGGTGAGGTTACCTACTCGCACCGCTGGATCAAATTGGGAGACAATTATATCAAACGACGACGGTCAGTGGGACAAGTTCATAGGGTACAAGACTGGTATGACTAATGGACTCGCGTATGGTGGTAGCGTACCAGCGATGGAGAGCATATGCACTGTTCCAAGTGGCGTTGACCTCACAAAAATGCATATGATATCAATACATTGGCAAATGGACAATTCACACGTCAGGGTCAACAACGTCAAGTCAGCCGACTCAGACTTCGTAGCGAACATGAAAAAAATAGGCACACCCTACGGAACAATTTTTGGAATACACCGACCAAGAATACCACTCGCACCCTATGCATACCCATCGTTGATAGAATTCTACGGTGTGAAAATTGTGAGTGGCTACATGACGAACCGAGACATCATAATCATGGGTGGAGAAATGATGAAGGAATATGGTGTAAAGTAAATGGGAGCATGTATTTCGAGACCTCACGAAACATATAAGATAAATAAAACGACTGATCACATGTTCAAAGCTGGTGGGTCATTTGGCCGCGGTGACGTGACTCTCGAGCTCCACGCTGAGATTGGTATGAGGTCTAAAAAGACTTATGGCGAACCTATTATGTTACCAGAATTAGACACTGTGGGAGTGGTAGGAGACGTGACCTAAGTTATGTAATGGGTTGGCTTAGAAAACTGGTTCGTAACATTAGAAACTTTTTCAGACGACGTAGAAAACTGAAGACTAATAAAACACACCTGCTGCATTGGTACACAACAAACCAGATCTATAAAAAACCTGACACCTATGTCGAGTAGTTTTTTTGCGGGGCTATAGTAATGACAACCAACTCAGTGCAATTATTCGATGGTCACCAAATCACGATGGCTAATCACAACGGTGACATATGGTTCAAAGCAAGAGAAGTCGCAAGCGCTCTAGGTTACGCTCGACCAAAAGATGCAGTCAACGACCACGTCGAACCTGATTGTAAAATGAAGATAGAGCAGGCCTCGTTTATCAACGAACTTGGTGTCTACTCGTTAGTGTTCTCGAGTAAAATGGAGCGTGCGAAACACTTTGGAAGGTGGGTGCACTCAGAAGTCTTACCAAGCGTTAAAAAAAGTTTAGCTGACGTTGGTCTCAAGCACAACCAGTTTAAAATGATCACTGAGTTCGACCTTCACACGAAAGTTGTTGGTTTTCTTAGGAAATATTATCCAGAAGCTATTTTGATAGCCGCTTGTGGTGAGAATCAAGACACTTCGAGTAAAAGAATAAATTCGTGGAAAAAAGGTTACCAACGTGGAACGCCTGACTTGATTATTGCCAACGCAAACCGACAGCATAGCGGACTCGTGATTGAGTTCAAGAACCCAGGTGGCACAGGTAAGACATCTGAAGAGCAGGAGTCTCTGTTGCTCAGATATAAATCCGCTGGGTATCTAACACTCTTGTGTGACTCGTACGATGACGCTATTACCACGGTAATAAAATATTTCTTTGACGTTGGGTTTCAGTGCTCTCAGTGTTTTCGTAAATTTAAGAACAAATCAGCGTTGAGTAACCATGAGAGACGCTATTGTAAAGAGACTTTTTAGACATCGAGTAATGAGTCGTTGAGACAACTGCTCTAGCATTTTTTAAAGACGTTTTTAACTCAGTAAAAAAATATCTGCGAAACTTTCTCTCTTTATTTCACAAACCTTCTGACCACTGTGTGAAAAAACGTTTCTACTGTACATTGGACGCTTCATGTGACCAATGTATAAATTTTAAAAAAGTGGGGTATTCGAGAACACCCTTAATTTAGCGTGGAAGGATGATGACGTCTGCACACTGCGCGATATTGCTCAGCACCACCAACGAATGATGGTCCTGGGTTGTATCTCCAATTGAATGGCGCTTCAACAGTTGTTCCGTAAGTGTCACGACAAACAGCGCAATACGCTTTTAGAAATGTGATGTCGTCTGCCATTGGGAACAACGTGTCGAGTTCACCAAGTCTTTTTAAATGCTCTGTTGTTATGAGACCACAAATAATGACGTGAATGCCGGCTTTGACATATTCACGGGTAACTGGGAGTAACCCAGAGTACCAATGGCCCTCATCAATGCCAATGACGTCATAGTCAGCTATCTCGGAAGAACTTGGAAGGTTGGTGATTAACTTCGCAGGTAAACTGTCTGATCCAACAACAATGGTCTGACGATGTGTGGAGAACGCGTGGTCAGTTCGCCTAGTGTCGCCTGTGTTGTTCATGTAGAGGACTTTGAGCCCTGACTTACTTAACGTGATTAACCTACGAAGAGTCTCTGTCGTTTTTCCTGCGAACATGGGACCAATCACGATTTCTAGTTTACCGAGTTTCTTCATGATTACTATACCCCCAGAGAAACGCTCTCTCCTGTTGCGGCAACTGTTGTTCGTTGTTAAATATCCGCTGAAGCTCTAAGTTTTTAAGGTGAGATCTCGAGCTCTCGTGTCTCGAGCGATGCAGTGGGTCGTTGGTGGTCACACCGCATGGGTGACAGGCGTACACGTTTTCATCTCTCGCAAAGTGTCTGTGGGCGGGTGAGAGTACGTGATCCCTGACATCGTCCGCACCCAGTATCTCATTACATCCCACCTTGCAAACGTGAACGTCGCGGTTTGCGGCGAGCTCCAGCCACGCTTTGGCTTTGGTTGGGCATGGTTTCCACATAAGGGTCGCTAAGAACACTTGGAGGAAATTACCGAGTAATGTGGCTGTGGACCCACTAGGGTTGTTCAAGTAGACACCACTCGCTAACGTAAGGTATTTGAATGGTGAGTAACACCACACAGGGATTATGTCAGATAACATACCAGCAAGCTCGTTGGCTCTCTCCTCTCGAAGATCGATCCAAGCGTCGAGAAGATACCTCGTATGGCGGATCTGAGAGCCAAGCCGTTTTGGTGGCCCTTCAGGGTCGGGGTCGAACAGTGTGTACGTTGAGAAGTACTCGTTTAAGACGTTGGGTCCAGAGGCGTCTTGTGGGGTAGACACACTGACAAAGGCCGTTCTCAACATGTTGGCAATATCTTCTTCGCTAATTTCTCGGGCTTGAGTCATTATGTTATACTCTCAGAAAAAATCCTAATTTTTAGTGCGTTTGGTCTGGAACTGTGAGATACCTGTGAGGTCAACTGTGAGACACCTGTGAGGTCAACTGTGAGTAAGATAACACGTGATAGTGTATTAGATGGCTGAAGACTCACAGACGGCTGTTGAAGCGAAGATTACGGCTGATGTGAAAAGTGTTAAGGTGAAGGACCCAAAGCGTGTCGCCGCTGGTAAAAAGTTGGCTGAGATATCGAAAGCTGCGAAAGAAAAAAAAATGCGCGAAATGATAGTCAACGAAGAACAGGGTAGTGAGTGGAGCTATGGTTATATTGTCGGAACACTTGGTGTTGTCATTGCTGGTGCTTCGTTATGGTACACAATTAGCAGTGAAAAAGAGACACAATTAGAACCTGTGAGTACTACAGCGGCTAGTGTGTCAGAGAACCACAAAACTCATCGTCCAGCGTTAGACACATTTGATTCTTAAACAAAACACACGACAATGTATATGGCTGCGATCGATCGAAAAGAACTTATGAACGAATTGTACGACGCGCTACTTGTTACGACTGGCGCTGTGGCAGTGAGTATGATTTCTAAAAAGGCTTTGGGAGAACCATTGGGAACACCAGAGACAGTGAAAGGCACAGTGAAACTTGCTGCAGCTGTTGGTGCAGGAACGCTGTTAGTAAAATGGATGCAATCGAAAAAGTGGATACCGACAGACCCATTCAAATCAACGTAAGTTAATGGCAAGTGTCGTGGCTGGAGGGATATTTAATGCAGTGGCTTTTGCAGGCGCTGGCTTTATGTTTTCAAAGTTCAATCACACAGGTTATGAAGCTGAGATGAAAAGGCATAACCATGCGTTGGAGCAGTTAGCCAGCGCGAAAGAAGCGTGGTATGAGAATGAGGTCGCCAAGAAAGATAAGATCCAGCGTTTACGGCAAATGCTCTCAGATGCTAACGCTGACATCAATGACACAAACCATGCGTTGGAAGAACTTAGAAGCGTAATGACCATACAGTACAGCGGACGAGTGTTCACTGAGAGTCCGAGGGTTGCGGATTACTACCAACCGAGTGCGGAAATGAAGGAGTACCAATTGTTGTTTGGGTAGTGGAATAGCGGTGTGGGTGCTAACTCGGTAAAAAAATGTTGGAGTAGTATAAGAGTGATGGACAAACTTATGAGGCAGATGAGTTACGGCTACACAATTGACGAAATCGCGAGTGAGACGCAAATTGAGTGTGGAGACACCTCCAGGCTCTACTACTGCTCGGATTGTGACATTGTGAAAAATGTGACTGAATGTGGTGGGTACACGCGTGTCCAAAGTGTGGCGACATCGAATGGGGTTACACTCAGAGTTACAGCGACATGAGACTCACGCGACCAAAAAGCGTTCACAAGCGGTCTTGGTGGATGGGGAGGAGACTACGGAACGTTGTGAAGGGTGAGCACCTTGAGTTGATAAAAGAGGACTTCTTGAAAGTTGTCAATGCGTTGTACTCATGCAATTTGGTAAAGGGTAGAAATGTCAGCAGATATGGGTACTACATTATTAGGTTGTGTCACAGAAGACGAGTCGAGACACTCAAGAAGGTGTCAGACCTCAAAGACGGGAAGGTGAAAGACTTGTTTGACGACAATCTGTTTGGGGTGGTGTATCCAAAGTTGGGATGGTGTGAGAGTGGTGATCGCTATTACAACGAGTGGCTTAGGAAAAAAAAAACAAGTGTAGTATATAGAAGCCATGGATGACGTCACAGAAAACTCACTTGTTAGAAATGGTGCAGCCGTTGTAAATCCACTAACAGGTAGAGCAATCAACGTCCACGGGCGAGTCTACAATCAACTTGTTAGAGATGGTGTTTTTAGTGACACGACAAATGTCAGCACTATTAATCCGCTGACAAACAGGCGAGTTAACGTTGGCAGTCGGACACACAACCGTCTTGTTAGAGATCAGGAAGCGCGACCCGCAGTTGAAGACCATAGCCCACGGCTGTTGAGTCAAGCGCTGAGAGGGTTCACCAGGTCCTATGGAGTCGAGGTGGTTAACGATAGAGACATCAATCAGGTAAACGGCAGTAGAAGCGCTGTCATTAATCTTTTGAGACGTGAACTAGGTGAGACCAACGGAATGAAAGTGGTAGAGACAGTTAAGGTCACTTTTGAGAAGGCTTTAGAACTCGATAAGACCACGTACAAAACTGCCTACTTTAACAGTGAAACGTTTGTCGTCATTAACGAGCGTGACATCGAAGGTGTTGCCAACCGTGGGTCGGAACAGATCTTGACGCGGATAGCCGGGTGGTTATCTGAGGGGTCTGGGTGGACTATCGACAAAATAGATGCACACTACGTTAATATCGCTATTTATAGACCTTTGAATGGGAGTAGCTACATTACGTTACCAAAGGAGTTGCGCAATAGTAAGAAGGGTTTGGTAAACGTGAATAATGATGATGACAACAAGTGTTTTAGATGGTGTCACCTAGCGCATAAGTTCCCTGTTGGAAAAAACTCTGATAGAACATCAAAGTACGCTAGGCATGTCAGTGAGTTGAATTATGATGGAATTAACTTCCCAGTCACACTCAAAGATTACAACAAGATCGAAAAGGCTAACGAAATTAGCATCAACGTTTTCGGGTATGAAAATAAGCAACCATTCCCTGTGTATGTTTCTAAGGAAGCGTACCCTGACCACATGGACCTACTGTTGATAACTAATGATGTGGGCAACAAGCACTACGTGTACATTCGCGATTTCAACAAGTTTATGTACCGTCAGACAGAGCATAAGGCTAGAAAACATTTTTGTAGACATTGCCTGCAGTGTTTTAGTCGAGCGGACGTGCTTGAAAGTCATGTTGAAGTATGTTTGGTCATCAATGGGAAGCAAGCTATTAAAATGCCGCAAAAAGGTGCGAAAGTGAAATACGAGAATTTTAGTAGGCAGCTAAACGTACCATTTGTGGTGTATGCAGACTTTGAGGCTATCACACAGAAGGTGCACACAGCAAAGCTGTCAAGCGAGTGTAGCTACACAAATGCTTACCAGAGACACGTTGACTGCGGTTATGGGTATAAACTAGTTTGTTGCTATGACAATGAGTATAGTAAGCCAGTGAAAGTGTATCGTGGTGAAAATGCAGTCAACAAGTTCATCGGGGAGATGTTAGAAATTGTTGAATATTGTAAAGAAACATCTGAGAGTCACTTTAACAAAGAAATGACGCTGACTGATGTCGATAAGAAGAATTTCGACGAGGCTAAGAGTTGTCATATTTGTAGCGTTGAGTACACCAGCGCTGACGTTAGAGTGAGAGACCACTGTCATGTGTCAGGTAAGTACAGAGGGTCTGCACATCGTGACTGTAATGTGAACTTTAAGTTGACTGATAAAATCCCTGTGATCTTTCACAACTTACGTGGCTACGATAGTCATTTCATTATGCAGGAGATTGGTAAGTTTAGTCAAGACATAAATGTGATACCGAACAACATGGAGAAGTACATGGCGTTCATGCTTGGAAAAAACTTGGTATTTTTGGACAGCTTTCAGTTCATGGGTAGTGGTCTAGACAACTTGGTAAGGAACCTACCAAGGGACGCTTTCAAATACACGTCAGAAGTGTTTCACGACGAGGGGTTGACACTTATGACAAGAAAGGGGGTCTATCCCTATGATTACATGGACTCCTTTAATAAATTCGATGAGCGCGAGCTACCCTCCAAAAAAGATTTCTACAGCATTCTGAATGATGAGCACATCACGGAAGAAATGTACGAGCGTGCCATCGACGTGTGGGACTACTTCGACGTTGAGAGTATGGGTGGGTATCACGACCTGTATTTGAAAAGTGATGTGCTCTTGCTTACCGACGTTTTTGAGAACTTTAGAAAGACATGTCATCGCGAGTATAAATTAGACCCGTGTCATTATTTCACATCGCCTGGATTGGCTTGGGACGCTATGTTAAAGATGACTGGAGTAGAACTTGAACTATTGTCTGACATTAACATGTTCCAGTTTGTAGAATTAGGTATGCGTGGTGGTGTGAGCTACATATGCAACAGACACGGCGTGGCGAATAATAAATACATGGAAGGGTATGACAAAGAGCAAGAGTCGAAGTATTTGATGTACCTTGACGCCAACAATTTGTATGGATGGGCGATGAGTCGAAGTCTACCTACGGGCGGCTTCAAGTGGTTGACTGAGATAGAAATAGAAAAAGTTAATCTATGCGACTATCACAACGATAGTAAAAAGGGCTTACTGCTTGAAGTCGACTTGGAGTATCCAGCTCATTTACATGACCTACACAACGATTACCCGGTGGCTCCCGAGAAGATGGAGATAACTGTCGACATGTTGTCAGAGTACTGCACGAAAATCAAAAATAAGTTTAATGTGAGTGTTGGCGGTGTGAAGAAGTTGGTGACTAATTTGAAGGATAAAAAAAAGTATGTGTGTCACTACGGAAATCTGCAGTTGTATGTGGATCTTGGATTAAAAATCAATAAGATTCATAGGGTCCTACAGTTTGACCAATCCAAGTGGTTGGGCAAGTACATCGACTTTAACACAGTCAAAAGAACTGCGGCTAAGAACGCTTTTGAGAAGGACTTCTTCAAGTTGATGAATAATAGTGTGTTCGGAAAAACGATGGAAAATTTGAGGAAGCGTGTGGACGTAAGATTAGTGACCACTGCGAAGAAATTAGAAAAGCTTGTCTCGAAGCCGACGTTTGTGTCTTGCAAAATATTTAGCGAGAATTTAGTCGCTGTCCACAAAGTTAAAGAAACGTTTGACACTAAATAGACCCGCATATGTGGGTATGTGTATACTAGACTTGAGTAAAACGTTGATGTACAATTTTCACTACAATTATATTATGAAAAAGTACTCTAGCGACACCTGTAGATTGCACTTCACTGACACTGACAGTCTGTTGTACTCGATCAAAACTGACGACGTTTATTCCGACTTTATGATGGAGTGCGAAAAGTTTGATAATAGCGACTACCCTGCAGACAGCCCATTCTTTTTTAGAGAGAATAAGAAAGTTATTGGGAAGATGAAGGACGAGTGCGCTGGAACGCCAATTGTCGAGTTCGTCGGGTTGCGCAGTAAAATGTACAGCTATTTGAAAGAGGGTGGAGGTGGCGGGAAAACCGCTAAAGGTATTAGAAAAAATATAATTAAAAAGGTAATCAGACACGAAGATTACAAAAGCGTGTTACTCGAGCAGAAACAGTTGCGACACACAATGAAGACCATTAGAAGTGTCAAACATCAGATTGGTAGCTACGAAATTAATAAAGTATCGCTGTCCTGCTTTGACGACAAACGATACCTTTTAGAGAATGGTATTGACTCCTACGCGTATGGCCACAAAAACATTGTAGTGAGAGATACCACTGAGAGTAGTGAACAAACAGACTAATTCGTAGAGTAGTTGGCTATTTGTTAGTCAATGTTGTTAGCCAATCAAAAGAGCACCATTTTGCTATCCATTTGGATAAACATCATCACTAGACTTGAAAATCTAGTGGTTTTTTTCGCGCGTGAGTTGAGACAGCAGTAGTTTGTTGAAAAAAAATGTGAAAACGTTGAAACAACTATTTTTTAAATACGTGAAAATGTTGAAACGACACTTTCTTTTTTAAATATGTGAAAAATGTGAAACGACACATTCTATTTTTTAAAAAACATGCAAAAATATTGAAATGTCACATTATTAGCATATAAATCGAGTTTGTGGTCTTATTTGATGTATATTGTAAATTTAGAATTACCGAAATGACATCGAACTTTTGGGGGTTTGGGATTTGGTGTAAATTTGGTGATGTTTTGGTGATTATATTCGCGTTCAACATTGAATATGTAAAAATTGAGCCCGTAACCCCACTCTCTATACTACTTAACATGAGAAAGGAAATCTCGCAAGGAATTATGGTAATAGTAGTCACTAATAGATTCATACGTCATAATGGGTAAGGTCTATTGACATCTTCAGCATATACAACTTTTGAGTTAAAATTAGTTTTTGTAACATTGTACTGTACATATATGAATTATGTGTTTATATTTGCAATAACTTTAATTTGTTAGGAAATAAGACCGTTAATACCAGTGTTAGCTTGAAGGGGCTATCCTGTATAAATATTATTATATTATTATTATTAATAATAATAATGCCTAATGGAGATATCATATTTTGATGGTTAACACCAAAGCAGTACGTGCAACAAAGCATGGAATAAAACTTATATGTTCAGGACGACATGCATATAGCTTGCTTGTTGACAATGATCTAGCTGACACAGTACTTGTTCAATCCCTAACAATTTCTGCTGACATAGTGAGTGTCAAAATCCCAATGTCAACATAATCCTATACCGGTATAAGCTGTACATGTATTTTACATTGCAAGTCTGGGACCAGTGTTCTCCAAGCCTATTATCAGACACAATAAGTTATGGCCCACTAGGCCAGCTACTGTCAGTGGCGAAGCTGGTCCCAAATGGGAGGTCATGCTAACTAGTAATCCGAGCGCCGAAGGCGCGAGGCTTTCTAGAGGGGTCCGGGGGCATGCCCCCCCTGAAAATTTTAAAATATAGATTCCCGTAAATGGCATTTCCTGCATTCTGAGCGGTAATTTTTCAGCTCAAAGGTTTATAAAATTTCATATTTTGGACCGTTTCTCTTTATATCAGAGCGCATCAGCGTGCCTACGAACTAATGCAAAGAAAAATCAGCCGTCGCACGCAGGCTAGCTCGCCCTCAGCCCTCCCAATGCATAACGCCTGACACGCAAATTTTAATGTAAACAGTAAACACGGCAATGCTATTTTTTCTAATATCTGTTCGATTGAAGGTCTTCGTGTGACAAAACGTTTAAAAATCAACGGCAAGGTATACGAAACATATCTTTTACGAAATTATATCGCTTTAATGGACATAAAAGCATTGAATCACCGGGTAAACGTCGAATAGATCTTGAAGCCATGTCCTTTGATTTTAATTTAAAGACGAGGTTTGGGTACTTTACTCGCTTACGCATTTTCTAATATAACATCTGATATTCATATTTTAAGTAGACGAAACGTACAGCGTTCGATTCGCCAGATTCAAGTGATCATTTCGATACAGAATTTATTTAAATCAGACAAAAACAACGTTTCATAATAATTAATATTACGGAGTCTCACGGATAAATGTCAACACAGCATAATAATATTTTCCTGTCCTTCGCCCTTCGGGGCTGTCCATTCCGTCTTCATGATTGATCTCTCATCCGCGCTTCTGTCATCTAGTCATCTTGGAGAGAATCTTTGCAATGGTTTGCCGGTTTACAATTCTCGGTAAACATTTTCAACTGCGATTCATTGCCAATAAAACGAAAGAAAGACGAATGGCCAAGAACCGGCATTGGTCGCTGTCCAACAAGAATATTTTTCTCGTTGATGTTTCGAACCGAAAACGGTTTTCTAAGCAGTTCACAAACAAGGACTGTTTGGACAGAATCAGAGCTCGTTGATGCCATGATAAATCAAGGATCTCCTTTGTAGTCAGGCCATAGTTGGTAAGGCGGAAAGCTAATATTTTGGGCTATCAGGCTATGGTCATGCTCATCCAAAATAGCATGACCAGCTTGTCTAAAATAGGCAAACTGAGCATGCGTCAAGTGCCGTCAACCAATCATATTTCGAGAATAAGCATGACTGTTCGTATAGCTGGTCATGCTATTCACAAAGAGCATGACTTGGGCCGGGGCCAGGCTGAACAAAAGAGCCTGGAAATGAAGACGGCGGTTTTAGACGCCCGATCAACCAGGGCGGCTATAAGGAGCGAGAATATCCGCGTAATATGCGTGAACTATTATTGCTTGTTCTCTTCGAAATGCACACGATTTCAAAGTTCTAAGGAGAGATTTCAAATAAAGTAAATAAAAGCAAACAAAACTATATATTTTCAGGAAATTTTTAGTCATGCTGAGCATGACCGCTAGCTTCGCCACTGGCTACTGTAGGCCTAACATGTTTCATAATGGATGGAGTAAACACAGATTGTTTATGGAATACAGACCAGTATACAATACATACAGGTAGACGATCGTCAAGCTCATATCCTCAGAAAAATTATTCCCTTCTGATTACTGGTGACTCTAACCATTTGAGCCATCGAGACTAAGATGGAGAGAGGTAACAATGATCTACTGGTTCAAATGATGCGGCAGTTACTATACATCAGTAATTTTAATGTGTTAACTGCTGTAGTAAATTCAACCCGCATAGGACATATATCAATAGAATCAGTTTATACATCATTGTAACTCAGAATAATTTTTCTGAGGATATGAGCTTGACGCTCATCCATGTATTGTCTGTCTACTCCGAGCTCTCCCTTACTCACTACAGCAGTGCACATACTACCACTAACCAGTATACAGTAATTGCTTGTTTATACTACAAAATTGTAGTCCAGGCCCATGTTGTAAACACAGCTATAGTCTGCATGTTTTTGCACCCTAAACTACCAGCACTGTACAGTAAATAGGCTAATCATATGAGGGCAAAATTACTCGAAAATAATTGGCTAATGAGGAGAGCATTTTTCCTAAATTCTGGGCAAAATTACTTGTACCTGATTGGTGTTTTACTTGTAAATCCAAGCTCCCTGTTCTCTTAGTCAATGTTTAACTCAACAAAGTTTGTTGTAATGTACCGTTTACTTTCAGTGGATTGTATAGTTGTTGTTCACGCTTGTTTTTTTTTTACATTTGGCTGGCTTTCTCATGTTGTTGATGTGCGTATACATGTAGCTAACTTATTTATGAATACATTTTGCCCTCTATATGATTAACAGCCAACAGGTAATCACATGGTTCCTCGTAAAATTAAGGTTTAATTTCACTTGTGTTTTCAAAGTTTCACAAATTATCCTCGTCGCTTCGTATTTACACCAGTTCTACATATCTAATGAAGCCCCGGGACTGATTGCCAACAGGAAACAGCTTTAACAAACTCGGATTGGATTCACAAACTCTGATAAATATATTAGATATTCCGACGACGATATCTTTTGAACTACTAAATCTAGCAACTTATGCTATACATCAAATGAAAGCCGAATACTCGGACATATTTGCAAAATATCTTTGTAACTGATTACTAACAGCATCAAAAAAGGGAAAACGGGTTTACCTTTTGATGCCATTTACGAACTTGTCATCTCCCGCCGATGATACTGTATCTTTTGAACACTGCATTTTATGAACTTTTTAAACACAAATCTTCATTCACCGTATAGCCCGACAAAACATACGTACTTTTCGTGTTTATATAATTTATAAGGACTTTTTCGCACCGCGAAGGCCCTGAGGTTGGGCCGTTGATCCCCTTTCGTAAACAAGTAAACTAAATGTGACTCTGGAAATGCTAGGAATTCCGTGATGAGGGAGGTCTTTCATGTTCTTCTAAGCTAATCGGCCACTAAACGCCGGTCGATATTAGCACCCTCGCCCTCAGGCCTTCGGCCGGCGAAGCGCCGGGCGAGGGGATTAATATAGATGCACAGTATAGAGTGAACGCGTGGATTTTCACTTGATTCGGCGTTCGAATTAACGGTGTGTAATGTGCAATTTTCACATCGTTTTGACCCAAATAATAAAAGTTGCACATCACTTTTCAAAACGATGTCTCAGTATTTAACAAACAAATAATTCTGACAAACTATAAGTTAAGTTAACAGTCCTACTTCCCAAAGTTGGAAAATTGCGCGTATTTCCCGCAGCCACGCAAAAATTGCTATTAAAATTGTAAAGAAAAGCCATAATCGATTGACGATTATCGTCGACGCCATTTTTTGCGTGTCTGCCCTAAAGTACCATAGGAACGAATCACATTTTTTTTTAGTTTCTTATTTTTTACTGACTAGCAATGTTCGCGAGTATCGAGTCGTTGCGAGTATTTAGTTTTACTGGAGATGCGAGTATGCGCGAGTAACGAGTCGGAACGAATACTCGTTAGCACGCGCGAGTGGAGGTTACCTTACTCGCGAACGGTACTGTACCAACCGTTGTTTGTTCAAACAACTTGTCCATTGAGACATGTCGATCAGTGATCAACACAAACATATCGCCTGCGTTGAGGCACAAAAATATACTATATACTAAATATACTATCTGCCCATTGTGGCAGAGCTCATTGAGACACAAACAAATATTGATCTGCCTATTGTGGTAGAGCTCTCGTCAGGGGCAGCACAATTCCCTTGCAATAGTAACACCTAGTATTAGTCTCATAAAATTCTCCATTAAGATTAGTGATATTCTCGCGAATTACATTTGTGTTGTTATTTACCTTTTCAAGATCATTGCTATGGCAACAACAAGTCTAAATATAACAGTTTTGTTGATATTTTTTATCATATCTCTGCCATAGCTTGCATTTCCTTTGGTGAAATTTCTTCAAACTTCCCAGTCTTGTGCAAGTTGCTTTGAGAAACATTTTAGTCAAAAATAAATGTAGTGTTTTACAAGTAATATTTGGTATTTCACTCAATTAAACAGTATGTTCTAAGGATTTATGGTGAAGGAAAATTGTTAGAATATATACATTTTAAGGCCTTCCAGCTGGAATTAAACCCACAACCTTGCAATGATAGTGCAAAGCTCTGACCACTGAGCTATGGAGGCCGTTGCCAAGAGACTAGTCACAAGTTATGTACATATAATGGTGGTAATGCTGGGAGAAAAATTGGGTAATTTGTTAGGTAGATTTTTTTTGAAAAAAACAAAATTAAAAAAGTAGTACATGTATAAATTTCATCTTGAAGTGTGAAACTTTTCAAAACATTCACTGAAGGAAATGCAAGATGTTTGTGTTTATTTTCAGGCTTTTTATGTGTGCTGATGTCGTAAAATTTCCCATCTATCAGTAAATTTCCCACCAAATTACCAACCAGCTGAGGTATAATTCTTGCCAAAAACTGGGTCCTCAACCATGCAAATCAATCACAGAAGTAATTGTTCCCAATTGCCAAAACAACAAATATCCTAACCCCCCGCCTAACAAGTTTTCTAACCCTAACCCCCCTGCCTAACAACTTTTAAGACATGACCCTACTTGTCCCCCACCCTCGTCTCCAATATTTGGGGTAATACATAAATAGACTCACGAGAGACTATAATTAGCATGTGGGACTAGTAATTGACTGTTAATTTAATTTATTTAATTTAATAAGCTTCGCCAAATAAAGAAAAATACAGTATACAACTAACAAGGGTACAAACGACGAATTACTGGCAGGGAAATCGCAACAGTAGATACCAATTACAGTGGCCCATGGCTATATTACAATACTAATTACAGTGGCGCATGCGCTTACTCCTGGACATGCGCACACCATGGTTGATTTGCTACCTCACCAGCTTGCACACGGTCACAAAACCATAGGGAGTCAGCCACCTTAAGCTGGAACTAACCTCATCAAACCAAATTGTCAATGTGAAGAAATTAATTTTCTCATCTGTTTTGAAAACTCTTTTATTGCCATGCATGAAAAGACATATATGCTATTTACCGGCTGGGAGGTCCGGATAGAGAAATATTTGCCTGAGGTCTCAAAAACGGCCCGAGGTCTCAAAAACGCCGCGAGGCTGAAGGCCGAGGGCCATTTTTGAGACCGAGGGCAAATATTTCTCTATCCGGACCGACCAAAAATGGTAAATATTTATTTTTTTATTATACAAGGTAAAAGACTTGAGTTACTTTGGTTCGGTAAAACTGCATTATTTGGATAAGGAAAGAAAAACAAACCAAAATACTTTAGTTTTTGTATAATATAGTTATTTCCAGCTAAGTTGAATCAAATTCTGTATTAGTTTTCCATTTTCTAGTTAATAATGAAGAAAACATCACAATAACAATTTTTAGCATTTAGGATTCTGTGACCGTGGTCAAACATTAAAATTCTGCCTGCTGCTGCAGCCAATCAGGTTGGGATTCCACCAGCTCACAATACAAAAAAATTAAAATATCTCACCTCAAATGGAGGTAGTCCCTCTTGTACTTCTCCTGTTAATAAAAATGGTTTACTATCCTTTGAATGAAAAGCTATTGCAAGTAATGTACATGCAAAAACCATAACTGCATTATGCCCAATGCCAATGACCCAAACAAGCTTTCTTGAAATTCTTTGACACATTGTAGGAGGGAATACAATTTCTGAAGGCCACTGAATTCTGTTGAACCTTTTCAAAAATTCTAATAATATCATACAAGTGATCCCTAGAGTCAAATCTCTCCAACTTGTTTTCTTGATGTTGGAAAACGTGGCTTTCAAGAGAGGGAAAAACTCATCTGAAATATTTTCCAAGCCCAAAAGATTAGGCAACTGTTGACAAGCTATGATGATAGCTGCAGCTGAAGTGAAACCACTGATGACAGGCACGGGGATAAGACGAACAATAAATCCAAGAGAAAGTATACCCATAACTAGCAGAACTATTCCAGAACAGAAGCTAAGAGTTATAGCAAAATTAGGGTCATCTTTACGTCCAAATGTCCCTGCCATTAAAGCCATTATTGCTGCAGGACCAACAGCTAAATCTTTGCATGAGCCAAATAAGCAATAGACAAAGCCTCCCATGAATGCACTGTACAGTCCATATTGCGGAGGAAGTCCAGCTATAACTGCATAGGCCAGTCCCTGAGGGATAACCATTAACGCGACGGTAATACCGGCAATAAAATCACACTGCAATGAATGGAATGAATATAGTGGTAGCCATTTAACAATTGGTATCCTGTCTCTCCAATTTAGAGAGCACTTCATGAGTTCATATAAAAAGACCAGGAAATCCCCGATGAAAAACAATGATGAAAAACAGGAATAACGAACCAAGAAACAAAATGGCAGACAAAAGTAAAATACGCATGCGCACTGGCTTCAACGTAAACCCACACCCAAGCTCCCGCGCGGCTGGGAATGCTTATGTGTGATATGTTAAATTCTTAACCCTAATCCTTAACTCCCGCCTAGAGTGTCATCCTAACCCTAAGCCCTCGCCAAATAAGTCATCAAGGTATTACGATTACAGGACCTTGGCAATAAGGTTACAGGTTCGATCCCTGTCCAGGTCACAAACATTTTCTGAATTTTGCTTGACGATCGCCGATGTATTGTCTGTCTAGTCGAAGCTCCCACTACCGCTGTAACCCGTTCCGCACGTTGTACCCAATAAATTATTGCCATTATTTTAGCATTGTACCCAATACGTTATTGGATTGTTAGCGCATACGTGCATATAACAGTCAATTACTAGTTCCACATGCTTTGTCTCTCACGAGTCTACTAATTTGCACTTCAAAAAGTGGATCACTGATTTATATAGATAAAACTAATTAGACGGGGGTAGGGTTACAGTTATTTCGGGATTAGGGTTATTTCGTGCTAACAATCCAATAATTTATTGGGTACAACGTGAGGAACGGATGCCCGCTGACTACCCTGTGGAAAGCCTGGACCCAAAATCCCTAATCAACACACGACAACAATGTGCCTGAAGGCCGTTAATTTTATTTATTGCAAAAATTAATTTAGACAAAAATGACATTGCAGCAATTGATATTTACATGGCATTTAATTACAAAATTTATTTTTAAACCTTGTTGGTTGTAGATATATATTATTTAATTATAATTTTTATAAGTAATACAATGGTTTTTAAGAATATAGTGATTAAATCTCCCGCAAACCGAGGAATGTTTGTGAAAGTCCCGAGGGAAAGCATGAGGGCGAAGCCCGAAGGCGTCCCGAGGGACTTTCACAAACATTCCGCGGTTTGCGGGAGATTTGATCACTATATTCTTAAAAACCATTGTATTAGTTTGTAATACCATGATGACCGAGGTGAAACTAGTGTTTTCATTGTACAAAACTAATTGATAGTAGGAGTATTGTGTAATACAATGCATGATCAGTGATGTATTCAACAATTTTCCATTGTAGGAAATTAATATAATTGTGTGAAATGTTTAGTGAAAAGTGAATATTAATAAGTCGAGTAATTAACACTTTATCTTACTGTCATTAACATTGTAGTGTAATTATTTTGTTTGTTGTGTAAAACGTATTAACAAAACTCTTTGTCGTGTCTTTGAATTTTGGCTCATGAATTTTAATCAGGGAGAAATTAGAAATCTGCCCGGCTTTGCCGGGAGATTTAGAGATCTCCCCACTAAAGCCGGGAATATCCTGATTAAACCACCCGGCGAGAACAAAAGAACCCGAGGTCATCATGGTATTAACATAATAAATTTTACATTGAATATTTCTGATATGGAAAAGCCCACATCTGAATTTATACGTCGTGTACCAGAAACTAACCGTACAGTAGCCTGCCCCAAATTGTGTGTTCTGTAATTTATGCCGATTATTCGCAATGCTTATAGATTGTGTTTATGCCTTATAATAGACTTACTCCAAGTCTGCCTCTTGATTGTTTCGGGTTTATTTAAAGACGGGTTTGTTTCGAGATTTCAAAGCGGGTTTGTTTCAAGGTTTTGAAAAGAACCTGTCTCGAATCAAACCCGTCCCGTATTCTCGAAACAAACCCGTCTTTAAACAAACCCGAAACAATCAAGAGGCAGACTTGGAGCAAGTCTATGCTTATAGCAACTAACGAGTATTCACTAAAAGTTTAAGAAATCATATGAAGAGCAAACTTAGTTCTGATAGACAAGCTGAAAAGCTAAAACGAAACAGCATAACGAGAATCGGCATTCGACGGCTACCTGGAAATATCGTATGATTTATTGATTAACAATTCGATTCCAGCATCTCTTCGACTGTTTGATCATCCTCTAACCAAAATTATGCCGACTATAAAATGTCATCCTTTGAAAAGCAAACTTTAGTCTCGTTTACAATCTTCGTAGTTCTTAACCAATTGAATATCACGTATTAACTAAATTTTCTAAGCGACCAATCATGGTCTACTATATAAATTCCTTATAGTAGCTACGTCACAGAACACGATTAACGGCGCTGGTTTTCAAATTTCACAGACTATGACGTAGGCTATAACTTTATCAGATTATCCCAATTTGATCATCTACTAGCTTTGTAGAGTTGTACTTTGGTCTTGTCAACAACCCACTGAGTTCTTCATTTATATCATTTCTGAATAACTGCAGAGGAATCCCACCTTCCACCAAGATTTGTTTCAAATTCTCTTGAACATTGAAAAAAGTCACTTTTATGTCACGAACTTCGCAATCTTGCACAATCTGAGCGAATCCTTGTGTGACAGTGAAATCACATTCAGGCATTGCAGCACAGTCAATCACAACAACATCTGGCTTGACCTCAGAAAGAAGTGCAGCCTGTCTGACTTTAGAAAGAAAATACTCTATTCCCATGTAGGTGAGTCCTCCATTAAATCTAACAAAGCAAACCTCCCGTCCTTGGATTTCAATTCTCGGAACAAAATGACGATACAACACGATGATTAGGGCCATGGCAATGCCAGATGAAATACCGATGTCTATCTCATAAAAACAAACAAAAAACGTTACAAGAAATGGAATGAGGTCAAGTCGATTGGTGTGCCAAATACTTTTTACTATCTTAACATCAACCATCCGCAGGACAGACATGATGATAATGGCTGATAAGGATGCTTTAGGGATATATTGGAAGAATGGAGTCAACACACTGAGAGCTAGAAGAACGACACAACCAGTGAATACACCTAAATTAAAAACAAAAACAAGCAGAAATAAATACAGTGGTCCCCGGCCATTTTCCGGGGTTTGGAAATTTTACATATTTGTGATCTTTGGAATCTCTTGCGAATAACAGTAAAATATCTTGTCGTGCGAAAATTTCATCTTCATACCTTTTACCCCTGTTAAAGTGATTCACTATTCACAGGAAATCACGTCAAAGCAGGGACACGCAAAAACATTGCACATTGATTCAGCAGTGAAATACAATGAAAGTTTGGGAATTGAGTGAATTTTGTCTGAACAAGTGTGTTTAAGTTCAGAGCCAAACTTTCTTTGTGTTTCACTTTTTGAATTAGTGTGCAATGACTTCGCGTGTCCCTGGTTTGACGTCATTTCGTCACTTCCTGTGGATAGTAAATCAACTTTAGCAGGGAAAAAGACGAGAGGATGAAATTTTCGAACGACAAAATATATTATTTATTTATTTATTTATTTATTAGGCTTCGCCAACTGTATAGTACACAATGAAAGTGGCAGGCAACCTCGTTCCCAGGGCATTCGGCGAAAACGGCCCTGGGATCGGCTGGTTACATGACACCCAGAAATTCTGGGTCTTTAGATATGATAATTTCTGTTGTCTTTGTTCCATTGCCTTTGTCTACTTTGTTGACCTGAATAATTGAGAAATATTCAATGCTCTTCAGAGTTGTTCATGTCCGCATTCGTCGGCATAAAAGCAGCCAACAAGCTTAATAATCCACCATACATCCATGGTTTACTCTTACAAAAGGTATGAAGAAGCATATATCGAATTTAGCGAAAGCTATCACTTCTAATTTGCTGTAAAAAAAATTTTATTTCTTAATTTATTTTATTTGATCACATTTTACTCTGATGAAGGGCTCCGCTCGAAACGTCAGTTGGCTGCTAAAAATCTTGAGTTTGTTTTACTATTTCTAGTTAATACATTACCTCCAAATGGCGTTACTACACCACTGATGGCGTTTACGGTGGTCCTTGAAAAACTGCCAGTAATTGGATATGCTGAGATGAATGACCCAAGTAAATTAGCCACCCCCAAAGCAATCAACTCTTGACTTGCATCCACGTTATACTGGTTTCTTCTTGCAAACGATTGAGCAATGGCAATGTCTTCGAGAAAGCCAATGAAAGGAATGACAAGAAATCCAACACCAATATCAGACATCATGCGAGTAGTGGAAATGGTGGTATTGTGAACTTTGGCATGAAACGTTGGAACCTAAAACAATGTTTTCATTTAGTAAATATTGCTCTTTACAACAATGTACTATTGCTCAGTAAAGGTATAAAACTTGGTCATGCTAATCATCCTACGAACTACACGACGGACGGAGCTCAACGCGGCCGGGTACCCATACGACTCATGAGTTATGATGACCTCGGAGCACAGCTAAAGTTGGTGTTAGGGTTGATATTAGGGAGGGAGGAAAACCGGAGTACCTGGAGAAAAACCCTCGAAGAACAGGAGAGAATCAACAACTCTACTCACATAAATCTCATGAAGTTCATGAATCGGGCTTAACTTCAGAACTCAGCGGTGAGAAGGTACTTCCCTAGGGCCTTCAATTCTCCTCCAATGTAACTTCTAGAGACTTGTTCTTAATCTCGTAAGGGTATTCGATGGGTTCACTTTCCTGGTAATTCGCTGCACTTGCACTTGTCTTGATTAAAGCCCGGATCGTAGTTGTCTAGACTACTCAGGTCCCTCTGAACTCTGAAGCAAGGCACCATCAAGGCAGATGGAGTCGATGCACTTGAACACCTTTGAATCGTCCGCGAAGGAGGAAAATTTGAATGCTTTGCTACATTTGGCAGGTCATTTACGTAGAGGAGGAAGAGTATAACCTAGTAATATAGAATCCTGTGGCACTCTTGACAATACAGGTTTTTCACAGGTTGACGTGTTTTCGACAGGTTGTTTTAATTTTGGTAATGGCGGTTGCGAGACTATCGTGATCTTCTCCTGTTAGCACAACGCCTGCATCTTTAATGAATTGGCGGAAATCCTTGCCTCCCCATAACAAGGTGAGTCGTAACTTTTGCGTGTCGTCTTTCACTCTTCTATAGAGTCGGCTAGTCGGCTGGTATGTTCGTACCAAACGGTGAATCTCTCCAGATATTTCGATGGGTCGTTGCCCAAATGGCACGGTTTCCCCGCGGTTGCTAGAGCTGGATCTATTATTTCTGCCATAACGCGTGTGTTTTGGTTAGATCCTCGTCGCCAGTGTAATAGTCTCTATCAAGTCCGAAGAACAACTACAACTACAATGTGTTTTCAACGTGCTTTAATTTCTCTCTCTTGCTTTTTCTCTCTCTCTTACACATGGCCTTCTTCCCTCCTCGTTCGTTCCCCTGTCTCCCCTGTATCCCCTTGGGTAAGTATAGGATCGGAACCAACAAAGAAAGTTACCAGAGATGCTGAAGCAGTTGTTTAACTTATTGATCAGGGTTTCGTGATTTATCTTAGTTATCAAAGACTTTCGACATATCCATGTAGATAACATGTTCTAAGGATTTATGGTTAAGGAAAATTTCGAGTGTTGGAATATATACATTTTAAGACCAAACCGGGACCAGTTGCGAACAGTTTGCTTGCTAGCATCCAGCAACGACCCAATGTAATCGTGCACCGCTACTAGTTGAGTTGTACAAGATTTCCCCGGGATGAAGCCGTGTTGGGAACAGTTGATTAATTCTAGCAAGTGATCTCGTATATTTTTGAGCACACAGCGCTCAAGGACTTTGGGGAGATGGGCCGATAGTTCTCAAGATAACGCTTTTCCCCTTTCTTATGCACAGGCACAACGTTCGCAAGCTTCCAGTCAACAGGTAATACACCACAGCTCATGAGTGATCTATTGTAGAGCTCGGTGAGTGATGGTGCAATTTGTCGGGCAGTCTCTTTCAGAAGTCGAGGATGAGTTAGAGGTTCCGTTCTATAGAACTGCTGTGGGCCAGCGTTCGTTTTTCTTCAGGGCAACTAAATTATGGAACGAGCTACCGGACAGCGTCAAGGACACGGATAGTATTAAAATTTTTTAACTTAAAGTACTGTAAAAAACATTCTCGTTGAAGAATTCTGGAGCACATATAAAAATGTAATTTTTAATATTTTATTTTTTAGCTTTTTAATAATTTCACATTTGTTCATATTCTATACTTCTTTTAGACATTTTAGACTTCTTTTAGACTTTATTTCTGTAATTAATTACTGAAAAGCCATATTTGGAGAAATTAATAAATATTATTATTATTATTATTATGCCATCTGGTCCGGTGGCCTTGTTAGTATCGAGAGTAATAACGATCACCAGAACAATGGAGGAACGTTGGGCGGGTGGAAAACCAAAGGTCACCGGCGTTAAACGAGAACGCTCCACGGAGTGAACCATGCCGTGGAGGAGAAAAGTGGCTCAAAACTTCAAGTAATAGGTCGTAGTGTATCTCTTATCTCTTATTATAGTCTGTTACTAATTAGTTCTTGTTTGCCTGAGGACATGACAATCAAAAGCAGGGTGGAATGCGAGGGATCAACTGTCACACACAGTATTTAACTATTGTTATGACCATGTAGTTTAACTATTACGGTACTATATTAAGTTGGTTACTTGTTAAATGTAAGTCATCTACATTTTCTGGTTTCCTTACACCTAGCTGTTTGTGGTTGATTGGCGTAGTCATATTGGTCTGTGGCAACACACTTCCTCTTTATCGTAGTTGATACCAACCCAGAATTGTGACCTGTTTACCATCTTTCTGACCATTACTATAAATTAGCAGCAGTGAATCACTCCTTTCAGTTGATCTAGTTGGTTTACAATTGCCAGTTCTGATCCAGACTAGACGTGAGCGCATTATGTTACAACTTACAAGTCATTCTACCAAGTTCAAGTCTTCTATAACATTAGGTATTACAGTATACTATATGATACATCTTACTGTAATTACTATCAACGTATTAGTTTACTATCGTTGCACAGTTATTCATATTATACTGTAACAATGGCTGCCACACAATCATGACACAAGAACTAGCCTGTTGCAACACCAAATGAATGATTAATTTCTTCACATTGATATATACATGTAAGTTGGTTTGATCTTGGTTTGAAAACGTTTGTGGAACATGGAATTTCCTGGTTTGCATTTGATTAGTTTTTGGTTTTTGACGAACCAATAAGATTATGAATCAAAAACCAATCAAATGCAATTACACAAGTTGTTCAAAAAACAAAAAACAAAGTTGTTCATCAAACCAAGTTAATGTGAAGAAATAAATTGGAATCTTGGCTTTTTTTCAAAAATCTTCTATTGCCAATAACAGCAAACCACATTGAACCCTCAATTGTGTCCTGTTGTAGATGATTATAATGATTTCAAAGGTTATAATAATAATCAATCTTTATATTCAGGATGCCTACACTGTACATCTCTATACAGTGTTCAAGGGTCATGCAGATAAAAAATACTATATTAATAAAGAAGTTAGATAAAATTATAGAATACCTTTATGTATATATAGTTCATAAAAACTATATGAAATACACTGTATGCTATACAGGTATGACTGATGACTCCATAAACACTACAGGAAACTAGCAAGCTAATATAGGCCCCTAGCAATATAGTTATCGCTGTAGATACAGGTCCGACACCTGACCCAATTCTGCAGTAACTAAATGCTCCTGGTAACTGGAAATCGGGAGGTTGGCAATTTCGTCTCTAGAATGGGTTCGGTGAATTTACTTTACTTTGCGACCTCCTACCCCTTCCACAGTTGCCAAATTTGTTTTGCACGAATGACGAATTTCATCCTTAATTGAGAAGATATTGACCTGAATACCTACAATTTTACCTGAACACCAAAAAATTTACCTGAAATTAGAAATATTGTGGAGGATTTACACCCGCCTACATCCCCCCAGTAACTACGGCCCTGGACGTACGTCCATTCTAATGAGAAAGTTTCATTTTAAACTGATTTTCTTAATGATAAGCGGATCTTTTTGAAAAGGTTCAGATTTAAATCGGGAGATACCCCTACGTATGGAAATCGGGAGACTCCCAATCAAATCGGGAGGGTTGGAACGTCTGCACACTATATTATACAGATATAAATGCAATTGTGACAAAATAACCCTAAAAACCCTAAATACTCACCCTAACCCTAAATATCCCTAAAATTGTCAGACCTGTATTATTCTTACAATTTAAACAAAAATATTACTGTTATGTCCTCACCTCAAATGATGGTAAACCTTCCTTAACTTTCCCTGTTAATGTAAATGGTTGGGAATTCCTAAAATGAAATGCCATTGCAATCAGCGCACTTGCAAACACTATGATCGCATTTCTTCCAATTGCAACAAGCCATATTATCTTCCGTGAAATCTTTTGACATAGCGTTGGTGGCGATTCGTTCTCTGAAGGCCAATCAATTCTGTTAAAACATCTTAAAAATTCTAGTACGAACATACAGGTTATTCCCAGAACCAAGTCCCAGACTTTTGTCTGACCAGCTGAGGTGATGAGTTTCTCTAATCCAGGATAAAAACCTCTTGGGATGTGTGACAAACCTAGCATATTCGCGAGCTGTCCAAAAGCTATGATTATAGCAGCTGAAGATGTAAAACCGCTTATCACAGGCAGAGGAATAAGACGGACAATGAATCCAAGTGATAATAATCCCATGAGCAACCAAATAATTCCACAAAAGAAGCTAAGAGCCAAAGCAAAGCTCACAGGATCTTGTGAACTACCATAATTTGCCACCATCAAAGACATGATTGCAGTTGGTCCTAGAGAAATATCTTTACTTGATCCCAATAAGCAGTACACAAAGCCTCCCAAGAAAGCACTGTAAAGTCCATATTGTGGTGGAAGTCCAGCTAGAACAGCGTAGGCCAGTCCCTGAGGAATCACCATTAAACCAACAGTAATCCCAGCAATAAAATCACACTGTAGCTTGCTTAAGGAATACACAGGTAGCCATTTAGCTATTGGTAGTTTGTTTTTCCAATTCACTGACAATTTCATGGCAACTACAAGACTGCGACTGACCTACAAGTCAAAAACCACACAAGAAAAGACCAGATTGCGAGCGGAAGTTCTAATATATAAAATTAACAAGAACAAGAATTATACGGAAATTACCCGAAATCGAAACCAGGTGCGCCAACAATCAGTCATGCCATGTCAGCGGTACATTAAATTTCCGATCGTTCACGTGGCCGTTCTAGAATCGTTGATCTGTTCATTTCTTAGAGGACATGTTTAAGACATTGTTTCTTTCTTTTTCGTAACCAAAATGTGGTTAATACGTCAAAATACAGCCGGGGGTTAGAGTTAGGAAGACACTTAAGGCGGGGTGTTACAAAACTCATTAGGCGGGGGGTTAGGATCTACCTTGTTCTGGCATTAGCAATTCTACGATCTATATCATCAAACAGGCATATCCGATCGTATGATGACGATGTAGAAGATCCAACGTTGAAAACGACCAGAATGGATGACATCTATTCCTTCCAAATTACCCACATTAACCTGCGTTTAGGCGCGAGAAGTCTAGCCAACTCGTGCCATTCTGCGTGTGATGCGTCCATTTCTCAATACAAAATCGGCATATTTCAGTGTTTTGTCCGGTAAATTAGTAGATTATTTTTAATGAAGTAAATTTTGCATAAAACATTTTTATAATCTATCTATTGATCGTTCATGCTTGACGGAAAAACAATGTGAGGTCATCTTGCTTATTTTCCAAGGGATTATTAATCCACCAATCCGGCTTTTCGGGTGGAACGTCTGCAGTCTGCACCACCTAAACGCTCCTTTAAAGCGAATATAGTCGCGCGAACAACGTTTCCCTTTTGTTTTAAGAGCTCTCGCGTGCATCGAAGTAGAAAACCATTCAATTTGTACAATAGAAAAGTGATCATCCGCGCGACTATATTCGCTTAATCGAAATCCACCTTTAACGATCACAAAACAATGGTTAGGATTAGACTAGTTCTTGAAAATGAGAAGGTCTTTTTGAGCCATCCCTTTTAATTATTATCCCTTTTAATTATTATCCCTTTTAATTATTATCCCTTTTAATTATTTTTTTCAAATTATTCTTCAGTATTTTATGGTAGCGATTTTATGGTAGTGGTACGTCACACTGAGGATGTAACATGGAATATATATACCGTAAACTGCGGAATATAAGCCCTCCCGTTTATAAGCCCATCTCTACAAACAGAAATTATATTCCGGTTATAAGCCCACCCGAATATAAGCCCCTCTCTAAAAATCAACGTTTATCCACCCCTACCCCCATCTCTCTTACTAGTAATGTAATCTTGCGGAATTATGGGCTTTGGAGGTGTAACAGTTTACTCAGTATATCAGACTGACGTTAAAACTGTTTAATAATATTTGTCAAAATGAATTCCAAGTAGGACGTCCGTTTTGTTGAGTTATTTCATTAGTTATGTGTTTTTGTTGATTTATTGTGAAAGTTAGGTGCTTGATTAATTAAAGACCAGTAAATAAAAACGTATATTGATAATGCCGTATGTTAGTCTCAATTTATTTCACTAGCAGTTCGATCATTCCCAAACGTTTTTTAGCCGCTTATAAGCCCCCGAATATAAGCCCCCGTTTATAAGCCCACCCAAAACCCTGACGAAATTGTATGAGCCCAGAGCTTATATTCCGCAGTTACGGTATATATTCTCTCTAATTACTAACGGCACTCTATATAACGGACAACGACACCTAGACAGTGGACACCTCTAGACAGTGGACACCTCCAAATAACGTGAAAAGGAGAAATAAGAGAACTTCAATGTGTCGAAAAATACTTAAGTAAGAGTACTTACGTTATTCATGATCGACGTTTCTTCATGTCCTTCTCCAACTAACCTAAAGAAAGACACACATCGTCCGAAACGTCGCCCATGAATATACGTAAGTACTCTTATTTCTCTTTTTCATATTATATATAGTTCTTTTGAGAACTTAGCAGCTTTCATATTTTTTCTTACCTCCAAATAACGGACAGCAAACTTCGGTCCCAAAGTATCCGTTACATGGAGGCCACTGTAGTCATTGGCGGCGCAAGATGTTGTGTTTTTGGGGGGCTAACTGCAACCTCTATAGGGGGTCTGGGGGCAGGTCTTAATTAGCATAGGATTTTGACAATTTCCACCTCAAATTTCTCTTAAAACACTGATTCGTTCGAGATGTAATATCAAACACTCGAAAGAGTGTTCCATCCTCTATCCAGTCACCTCGAATTCGGTTAAACCTACTTCTCGGGGATTGGATATCGGATGAGAAACACTCTTTCTCGTGTTTGATCTATTACGTCCGCAGTTAGTCAAGTGAATATACTTTGTATATTCCGTAGTGAAGAAGTATTCAGGACCAAGAGACAGCTGAAGTCCGGTGTTTATATGAACTCGTATTCACTTTCAGTTCTGAGTTATGAATGTTTTTTTGTAATCTTACCTGTAATAGAAATGGCTTGGTGCGGCCTATTTTCGCAAAAATTCTTCTCAGAAACACCGGAAATGCACTTCTGGGATTGCCGCTTTCTTGGAGCAGACAGACGATACATGGACGATCGTCAAGCTCAAATCCTATTAGTAAATGTTTCTGAGTTCTTGTTTTTTCTGGACAGGAATCGAACCTGTAACCGGTGAGATGCTCTAGCCATTTGTATATATATTTGTAAAATTCATGAATAATTAATGAGGCTAAGCCACAATCACACGTGGTATTTTGGTCACATGTATAGCTTTGTAAAGCTCAATAAAGATTCAATACTGATTGGACGATCTTTAACAAAGTTGAATGCTTATTAGGACGATCTTTAACAAAGTTATGAATATCGATAAGATACTCGCGTCAGATGTGTATGGGAAACCAATGGCTCGTGCTACGCACTCGCCATTGTAAATGCTCATACAGATATGCCGCTCGTATTTAATCTATTACATACAACACACCTACAGAATTGACTATCGTCCACGCCTCCCCTTTCAAACAACCGTGTATCCACTGCTAATGAACCAAAAAGTTGGTGAAGGCTAAAAGGGATGACTCAAAAGGACCTTCACATTTTTTAGAACTTCTAACCCTAATCTCAATCCTAATCTCCTAACTCTAACCTTGATCTTAACCGTAAACCTAAACCTAATCGTAGTTATAACCCTTATCTAACAAAAAATAAAGACCAGACAAAAACAAAAGGTCCTTTTGAGTCATCCCTTTTAGCCATCCCCCAAAAGGTTGGTCACCATCATGACCAATCATGATACCTTCGCCAGTCTGTGCTTGTCCGGGGGGGGGGGGGGGGCTACAGCCCCCGCGTCGGGGAACCTTAGCCCCCCTGTCGGGGAAAAATTAACAATTCGTCGGGGAACGAGCTGGAAGAAAAAAAGAAAAAGAGAAGAAAAAAAGAAGAAAAAACAAAAAAGTTCGTCTTTTGTTTTCTTAGAATCGTAAAAGTTTTTTACGCATTAACAAACGTTTCGCTATAAACAACATCAAAGGTAATCAACTTTCATCTCTGGCACAAATCTATCACCTCTGTGTTGTTTCGCGCGCTCACTGTCATCACTAGTTTTTGCGTGAATATTATTGTTAGAGTTAGTTTGGTATACAGTAAGGAAATGCGGACTATAAAATCATAATTTTCACTGTTTTTTATTTTAATTTTTTTGTTAAAACTGCCCCAAAATGCAGGAAATAGCGTTTCGGAGGCTTAGAAAATAAAAAATTCCTTGGGGGAGCATGCCCCCGGACCCCCCTAGAGGAATTACCACTACTTGTTAGCCCTTGTCGAGGACCTTAGCCCCTGCGTCGGGGATTTCCTGGCGCCACCCCTGCCTTGTCCTAGGCTAGCTAGCATGTGTTTACATTTCTCGCCATATTTTGATGGATTTCCTTCTTTAAAAGTGCTCAAGAAAATTCAAGTTTTCCCACCGTACATTGAGTCTAATGATCTTTGTTTTCAACAATATATTTTATAAATAACAATTAAATTATAAATAACAATTAAATATATAAATGATTACCTCGAAGATTTAAGTACTGATAAGCTGAGCTATCTTAATTGTCTTTACAATTTTAATCTGATGAGATTATACTGAAACCTACATTATTTATTTATACTTGTGTACATATTAAGAGTAGGTTATAAATGCAGCCAGAATTTATCTGCAACTGTAATCATTGTTATTATATGCATGACAAAATTACTGCATTCTGATTGGTCGAGAGGAGAGAATTAAATCGTTAATTGCACTGGAGTGCAAGAACATTAAACTATTCAAAATGGCGGTCTATTTTTTGTGTTGTTTTTTGCTTTTCCAACTACTTGTGCTATGCTATCAATTGAAAATTCCGTGTAAATATTTTGACATGAATACAGAAAACACTTTAGAATATGGAACACTTTAGCCGACGAACTAAATATATGTATGCAAACACTTAATTTATTCAGATCAACCATGCTCAGATATGATACTACATTGAATCCCTGGCAAACACCTATAACTGTGATAATCCTAGATCCTTTAATCTGCTTGAAGTGTGCTTCGTCTCGTAGCATTGCCCGTACCATCACTTATTGTTCTTAATATTAGACTAATCAAATACAGAACGGCTGTGGATCCGAGGGCGGCAATGGTGTGTTTCTGCGCTTGGCTTTGGTTATCTCGATCCTTACCATCTGATGATAATCATTTATAGATCAGTGGCAAGTGGTTCCAAGGCGGTTCCAAAGGTTGATTTCAAAACTTTTTTATATGTTTTTAGGGTTTGTTAAGGTTTTGTTGTATTTTTAGAGATTTCTTGCGGTTAGGGGTATTAGCAATATCCTTAATTTGAGGCCATTTCACAATAGCGTAGTGCATAGATTATCACTTTTAAATCCAAAATGCGGACAAACTAACTAACATTGAGTCTGAAGAATTCCCAAATTACTCATTTCCTTTTGTTTAGGACTTAGTTTTAATGGTAGATGTGGACAAACATCAACAACCTACGTCATCTCTGCACTTCGTTATTAAGAATTATCCTGAATCGTAGATGTGAGGATATTTATGAGGATATTTATTATCGATTCGAGTCTCCCTGCGGAGGAGCGCTAGTATACCTCCTATAATAGTTACTCTATTTTAGTAACATTTAAAGGGACACTCCGGCCCAAATACAAATGCAGTTCATATGAAAGATCTTACTGACTTTAGTTTATTTCCAAAGTTTCAGCATTCCTATCAATTTAGTTGAGAAGATATTGCTAGTTGAAGTTGAAAATTTGTGGATTTTGACGCCATATTGGTTTTGAAAATATGACGTCATTGAGTGATTCTTTATCGTCAGTGGAGTTGTTTTGATGGCGATCACATAGTGATAGTTATTGTGAATGGTCTTTGGACGAAAATTAGTCGAAATAAACTATTTAGTTCATCATGCAGGAATGTAGAGGAGCTTCTTAGGCATAATACGAGATCACGTCACTCAGTGACGTCATATTTGAGAAACAAAATGGCGTCGAAATTGCACAAACTCTCCAACTTCAACTAGCCCCATCTTCTTAACTAAATTGATAGGAATGCTGAAACTTTGGAAATAATCTAAAGTCAGTACGATCTTTCATATGAACTACATTTGTATTTGGGCCGGAGTGTCCCTTTAAGAACTATTGTGTGGTTTAGTAGTTATAACAGGTCATGTGATTTAGTGGCGTCTTCTCTCTCACGAGTCTCCAGTTGGTGAAATCGATAAGTTTACTGTTTTGAAACTCATTGTATACCTTACTCATATACAGGATGGTCTACTCATTGCTTGAGTAATATTACTCAATTCTCCAAATTCTACTCAGAATGTTGAGTAACTTTCTACTCATTAATCAATTGCGTATAGAAATTTACTTATGCTAACTTTACTCGAGGTTTTGCGTACGTTTACTCAGTATTTGAGTAAACTGGTAGTTTTACACAAAGATTGAGTAACCTTACTCATATAGAGGATGTTCTACTCATTGTCTGAGTAATATTACTCAATTTTACTCCAATTTGTGCGTATATTTACACAATATTTTGAGTAAACTGCTGGTTTTACTCGAATATTGAGTAGCCTCACTCAAAATCTGCGTAGTTCTACGCAAATTCAAAAGTGCATTTTTTGCAGTGTATATATATATATATATATATATATATATATATATATATATATATATATATATATATATATATAAATATATATATATATATATATATAAACACTTTAAGTCTTCTGGTGTTAATACTACCATTGGTCACTAAGAAAGAATTAACTTGTCCACATATAGCTGCGTAAGGCTTCAATTGTTTATGATTTAAATAATTAACTTATAGTCAGTATTATGTCAGCTATATGGTTCATAATGACTCTCACTATTCATATCCAAAAATGTTAAAACATCTGCAATAATTCACCACATCCCTATAGGTTGTGGATCAACAATGGTGCATGCATACACGGCTGATAATTATTGATAAATATTTTACTCCATAATATTAATTAACACATGCCTATGGTAATTCACACAATAGCTTATGCAACAGCAGAGCATGCAACATTATGTATCATCTAAATTATATGATCAGTCGACAGTACTTGTTTAACCCATAATTTCAGGATGACATATGCCCTTTGCCTGCTTAATGCATTGTCGCAAGTGAGCTGACACACGTTCAATCCCTAACATTTCCCCTAATACCGTGAGACTGCATCAACCTACCCAATCATAAAATACCGTACAATCCCGCTTATTTCACATGATTGAGGGGATGTTCCGAGTAAAATCTATTCCTTTATTGCCATCACATGATTCTTCGTATGACCTGGCTGATGCTTTTAGTTGTTATTTTTCAACTAAGATTCAGGTACTTCGAGATAAACTTACTAGCACATGGTTAAGAAGCTATTAAGAAGCTAGTTAAGAAGCTATCTATAGCAGTTGACTCTCCTTGTTGTAAAAGCTCACTCAGTGAATTTACTACTGTATCTGAAAGCTTTGTCTGTAATACTATCAAACAGTACTCCTCTAAGTCCTGTGCCTTAGATCCTGTACCTACACATCTGCTAAAGGAATCTCTTCACGTGTTAGCTGCCCCAATTACAGATATTATCAATTCATCTTTATCCTCAGGAGTATTTCCTCTGTTTTTTAAGAAAGGACTCATCTGCCCATCTATTAAAAAACCTACTAGTGATAAAGAGCAATTCCCTAACCGTATAGCCTATTACTAACGTGGCTTTCTTGTCAAAAGTATTAGAGCGGATTGCTGCCAGACAGACAACAGACTGTCTTATTGAGAATAACCTAGCTCCTTGCAAAAATGCAATCTGCTTATAGACTCTTTCATAGCACAGAGACAGCAGTTCTGCGTGTTTTCAACTGTTGTTCTGCTCTTTATCACTAGTAGGTTTTTTAATAGATGGGCAGATGAGTCCTTTCTTAAGAAACAGAGGAAATACTCCTGAGGATAAAGATGAATTGATATCATCTGCGTTCGACACCATTGACCACATGCGCAGTTCTATTGGAGAGACCATCGTTATGGGTTTAGTGGAACTGTACTAGCCTGGTATCACTCATACCTTTCTGATCGGGTACAGTCAGTCATGGTGAAGAATACGCATTCCTCAAATAAACCACTGCAATATGGTGTACCTCAGGGTTCTGTATTGGGTCCACTTCTGTTTTCACTCTTCTTTGCGCCATTGGAAGATGTGATCAATGCCCATGGCCTTAATTGCATAATGTACGATGACAGTGATCGACCTGCTGCTCTAGCTAAACTTGAGTTATGTATTAAGGACATCACCAACTGGTGTATACTATGAATGGTCTTATATGCAATCCAAGTAAAACCGAGATTGTCCATTTATCATCACGTTTTATGCATTGTGAACCAATGCCAGAAATATGTGTCAATGATGTGATAATCCAACCGGCTCCGGTTGCACGTGATCTCGGTGTTGCTGTTGATAGACATTTAAAATTAAATGCTCATGTAAATAACATTTGTAAATCGGCCACTTTGGCTATCAGAAATATTGGCAAGATCAGGAAATATTTGAGTAAAAAGGACTGTGAGAAGTTGGTGCATGCATTCATAACATCATGAAACTTGACAGCTCAGTGTAATAGCATCCTATATGGCTTACCAGAAACTGAATTGAGCAAAAACTGAATTCAAAATACAGCTGCTAGACTTGTTGCAGGGGTTAAAAAATCGGAGCATATCTCCCCTGTGCTACGTAGCTAATCTTCACTGGTTGCCGGTGAGATCAAGGATTGTTTTTAAGATACTAATAATTACTTTCAAGGCTTTTCATGGCCAGGCGCCTGTTTATATTACTGATTTGCTAACTAAATATAAACCTACATGTACTCGTGCTTTGAGATCATCTGACCGAAATCTGCTACTTGAGCCAAAATCCAAAACGGTGACTCATGGAGACAGAGCATTCTCGGCTGCAGCACCAAAACTGTGGAATTTATTACCACAGGAAATTAGAAGCTTTGAAATGTTAAGTAGTTTTAAGTCAGCACTTAAGACTTTTCTTTTTTAAAATTAATAGTTTTTTGTTCATGGTGGTAATATATGTAGTATACGCTTTATCTTGTAATGAAACTGTAATTAGTTTTATAAGTAACTTTAAGAATATATTGTTGTAAGAGCATTGAGACTATTGTATAATGCTCCTAATACGTCTTTTATTATTATTATTATTATTATTATTATTATTATTATTATTAGACCCCTATTATTAACAGAAATTGTTACTACAGAAAATACCTTCTGATTTAATATAAGGTAACTTTCCATTAGCACCTTTCCTAACAAAAATAACAAAAAATCAGAGAATAAAAGTAAATAATAAGATAAAATTATTAAAAGTTATGGCAACGATCTGTATCTCACTACTGACAAATCATTTTGAGGCTACTACATAACGTGTGTAGCAGGTTTTGCTATATAACACAGGGCATCATTTTTTACATTATAAATTCTAGTTAATATTTGTTACTGTACTTACATTTTCCTTAATTGACTATTAAAGCAAAAACTTGAGTAAAAAAGTGCCAACCGTTTGCCTGTTATGCATTTTGAAACATTTTAGTTCGAGTGATCGCACATATTATTTTAATTTTACATTTGAGCTCAAAAACTGTGTCATTATAACTCAATATTAAAAGCATAAGCTAAACGAGCTAACGTGTTCCTCGCGTAAATTTTGTCGTTTTGACGTATTTTAAGTAGTTTATATTCACTAAAGGAAGTCAACGAATACCTGGATACAAGGCTAATCAAGGCACTAACACAACAGAATGTTTTAACTGCAACGGTTAGTTCTGGGATCCTCTGCTTCATCAGTTGTCCGTGCATCGACTGGTGGATCAGAAACAGAAGGCATTACTTCATCTTCAATATACGGTTCTTCAACCTTCAGGAGATCTCTCCGGTTTCTTCTGTATGTATAGTGTCGCCACATCGGACAATATAGGATCGAGGTTCTGCTGCTACTTTAACTACCACTGCTTGAGACTGGTATCCATTTTTGGTTTTCATTCTAACCCCTTCTCCTTCCTTTAACAGCTTTATCAGTCGTTGAACAGGACTTCCAAGGATTCCATCTCTGGGCGTGTTTCTGTATTCCAACAAACCTATAGGCAGGGGTCTTTTCCATCCTTCTTTACCTTCTTGAGGAGAGCTTTTGCAGTCTGGACTGCTCTTTCTGCCATACCGTTGGATTGCGGATAGTAGGGTGAGCTTGTCCACTCCTTGACGAATAAGTCAAATTCTTGGCTGGCAAACTGTGGACCGTTGTCGGTTATCAGTTCATCAGGAATGCCATGTCTGGCCATCTGGGATTTCATGCGTAAAATGACCACAGGCGATGTCGTTGTAGGCAGTAAATCTATTTCGATAAAATTAGAATAGTAGCTAAACCATCAGCAGGTAGTCCTTTCCATCTAGTTGAAATAGGTCAGCACCAAGTTTAGCCCAAGGTCGAGCAGGAACACTGTGACTCTGGAGCTGTCCCTTCGGTTGTTGATGCTTGAAACTGTTGCATACTGCACATTCACGAACAATACGTTCAATATCTCGATCTAATCCAGGCCAGTATACTGCAACTCTTGGGCTCGCTTCTTGCAGGCTTCAATACCAAGGTGTGTTTGATGGATTGCAGCTAGCATTGTTGAGTGCAAGGAAGATGGCACAATAACTTTCTGACCTTTGAATAAAATACCACTGTGGGTAGAAATTTGCTCTTGAGTCTCCCTATATGGATGAAGACATTTCTCTAGTTGATGTTTGTATAATCTGTCCATCCTGCAAGGACTACATCAAGAAGAGCTTTCAACACTGGATCTTTACTGGTTTCACCTTTCAGCTGTGCTAGACGATCAGTTGACATGGGGATGGGGAGGACTATGGATACTTCAAACTCTTCGGTTTCACTTTCTGGTTCTTCCTCCAAGTAGGCTCGGCTAAGAGCATCTGCTAAATAAAGTACCTGTCCTCGTTTGTACTTGACTTTCAGGTCGTATTTCATCAGTATCATGCAGAGCATCTTCTGTAATCTCATGGGGCTTTGGTGTCAAGGCTTCTGGAAGATTGCCTCCAAGTCTTCCTCAACGTGCACCTGTCTTCCATAGATGTAGTAATGGAATTTTTTACAGCCATACACAATGGGCAAAAGGTTTTTCTCAATTTGGGCATAGCGTTTCTGCGTTTCGGTCAGTGCACGTGAGGCATAGGCAACAGGTTAGGACGGCTCCCAGTCCTTGACTGCTGCTGTCGGCGAATAACACAACTGGTTTATTGACATCGTAGAATTTTAGCACGGCTCTTTTACAATGGCTTGTTTGAGCTGGATAAAAGCATTTTGATGCTCATGTTGCCAACACAAAACTGCATCGTTCTCTAGTAATTACTCTTTCATCATGTTGATGGTAGTCTTTGCTCCAAACTAAGATGTCATCCATGATTACTTCAACTCCGTCAATATCGTTGAAGAGTTGACCAATGGTTTTCTGGAAAACCTCAGGGGCAGATGATATGCCAAATGGTAATCTTGTGAATTTAAAACGTCCCAACGGTTTGTTAAACGTTGTCAGGTTGCTGGATTCGTCGTCAAGTTGAAACTGCCAGAAACCGGAACTAGCATCAAATTTGCTGAATATGTTGGCCTTTGGTAAACGAGATATCACTTCTTCAATAGTAGGGATTGGATATTGTACCTTTATTCCTTTAATGACCTTTTAATCACCATCCCACACGCGTGCTATGAGGCGAAATATGCAAATATCAGCCGTAGGATAAGTTGGCCTAGCAACGCTAAGAAAGCAATGCCTTGAAACCATTTTAGGGACCGTTCATTTAATATGTCGGAGGGGGGGCCGGTAAACCTAAAATAAATTTGAGTAAATTCATATAACCCCCCCTACACATGTGATAAAATTCTTAGAGCTTCCCCCCCCCCCCCCAAGAAGCACATAAATTTTGTGACCCCCCCTACCCAATTTCTTTTTATTACAGCATATTCGTAGGTTCACGATATTCAACTTAATTCAATTTAGGTGACAAAGTCCTCTAAAGTTCGACTTGAAATTCTCCCAGAGGCGCGTGTTTGTCGAGCGTTTGTTTCCATGTCCCTCAACCACTGGAACTACTGTTATTCAAAATGTTTGTGTTTAATATATTTATAATTAAAATATTTAAAAATTTCAATTATAAAATTGTGGAAATGTAGGATTGTGAGCAATGTTGCAGTAATATACATGAACCTTTTGACAAAACAGAAACAAAATGCTTGGCACAAGCAGTAATGAAACTAGCTGTATTGGTTGACTTTTCATTTCAATTTATTTCCGATTACCCAAGACATTGTTTTGTGCAAAAAGAAAAAAACACTACAGATGTATTTCAAAAATTTATATGACCCCCCTCTTCACCTCGCTCTTCACCTTGTATTTTCTTATAACCCCCCCCCCCCCTATCTTTTACCGGCCCCCCCTCCGACATATTAAATGAACGGTCCCTTAGTTTATATTTTTCTATGTCCACACGTTTTAAATCCTTAACAATTCTTCGCACTGTTTCCCGAAGTGTTTCTTCATCATAGCAATCCTGTACAGTAAAGCGAGATAAGCGATAATTCATGGCCATATGAAGTAGTATACAACTTGATCATGGTAACAGCCACCATAAATATTCATGTTTTTATCGGTCATACTAATTACCGACAAAAACCGACAAAAGCCGACAAAAAAACAGACAACTACCGACAAAATTTTCTAGCAGTGTGATCGCATTCACTTCTTGAAAAACATTCAAAATGATTTTTATTGACCGTGAATTCGCTTCTTGAAAAACATTCAAAATGATTTTTATTGACCGTGAATTCGCTTCTTGAAAAACATTCAAAATGATTTTTATTGACCGTGATTTCGCTTCTTGAAAAGCATTCAAAATGATTTTTATTGACCGTGAATTCGCTTGAAGATGCCTGTCGCTGTACAATAAGTTTTTAGAGATTGCCTCAAACTTTTTGTCGTATTTTGAAAATTCACTGGTTCCACGAATTCGTGATCATGTTTACAAACCAAGGATATCATGAGCAGAATGGATACCATTAAATTGGACAAACAATAACTGCGAGTCATTAAATAACATTTTAAAGCTCTCGACTAATTGGAAACTTCTCAAACTACCTGACTTGATTGAGAAGATGCATTCAATTGTGAAGCTCCAATATGCTGACATCAGACGTGATGGTCAGGGAAACTTTGAACTGGTACCAACATTTTGTCGGCTTTTGTCGGTAATTAGTATGACCCTGTTTTTATATTTCGCTCAAGCCATATAGCGATACGTACATCACCTTCGTTATAAATCCGTAACGTTTCTCAACATATAGCAAGTACGTTCGTAAAAGCCGTTTATGACTCTTTCGACTCAGTGGTTTAAATATACTCGCTTCGTTGTTCAAGGGAATCTATTAACCGAAGCTAAGGAATCACAAATCGGCAAATATCGCAAATAGGCGGAACGGTTTCGGTTCATAAACCTCTGTTGGTCAAGACACGAGCTAGTATGAAAGCATAAGATGTTTCTTCAGCATCTCGTTAGTTCATTCCAGATTATCTATATGATGTTTTTAGTTTGATCCAACAGATGTTACTCTGTTTTTTTTGTCGTAGCATACTTGTTTCGGATCAATAAACAATTTTTTTGTTGATGCCTTCACGGGTCACAAAATTTTGCTGTAAAGTGATGTGTGAATATGTGTACTTATTTAACGAAGTGCAAACGCAAACACAACACTGATAGGTTATTATAACAAGCTGAAAATTCTCTTTCAGTTAATAGTAAAAAATTTCATGTTGCTCCATGAACTTAGTTACAGTTAGACATTGAAAAACCACTATTTTTCAATTTGCGAGAAAATCGACTCGCATAACACATCTCCGTTCCGCCATAAAAAGTAGGCTTTGGAACTTGAATTTTGTGCAGATTATAGTTTAAGCCTTTTACTCTGTCGTCAGTAACTTTTTAGATATCCGAGAAGTATATTTGCGATGAAATATCGGGTTTCTTCACTAGGACTATTTCCTGTTGGTGGTTATATTGCATTTAGTTGCCTTGAATTATTCAAATATATTTACCGTAATATTTTATGAAATCTTTAAAAAATTTGTTCGGTGTGGATATGAAAGAATTTGCTTTCTTTTCGTACAAATTTTTTTTTTGTTGCTCCACAATTTAAATGAGAAGAGGTCTGTGAAATTCCGCATCTTCTCGATTATACTTCGCCATTCGTCAGATTGACAGCAAAACGTGCCTATGACGTATACATGTTGTTTTGGTTTACGTTTCCCCGCTCTCTTACTTTTATTTGGCGCTCGAAATTCTTTGCCGGTTGTCAGAATTACTAACTAAGTAATTCGTCTATTGGTATTTGATCCTTTCAGGAAACATAACAAAACGAAATGTTGAAGAGACTAAGGGCAAATTATGTTGTGCCATTGTAAGCTCAAACGTTTGTACTTTGCTACCTTCAACAATTATTATGTGTCCATACTGTCCGTATATCTATGTGAGAGTTGAGTTCATCCTCTCCCCATTGTCCGTGTTTAATAACAATAATCCAAGTTGTTTTGTGCATGGCTCCTTTAAGATTTATTTACTTCTTTACTCCACAGTAGCCCATGACATACCATTTGTTGTTGTAAAATACAGAGAATTTAATGATATTGGTATCTTTTATGTTTTCAGGTTCATGCTCAATTTTTATTTCCACAGAAAATTTCCTCAGAGGCCTTCTCCATAAAAAAGAGCCTTTTGGTAAAATGTTTTAGGCGGGCCAGGTCTCAAGCACAGGCTTTACAGTAGTAGATGGGGAATTCAGAATAATAAAGTTGCATAGCAGATTGCCTCTATTGCTTGATTTGTACTTCTGAGATCTTTTAATTAAAGAATTAATACATTTTTAAAGCTGTGTATTACATTTGAAATAAAATTACAATGATATTACAGCCACAAGTTTACATAACAAGTTGGGGCCCGGGGAGAACATGCCCCCAGTTCATACGCTTGTGGAAATTATTTAATTTCTAAGTAGTCAGACAATTTCCCTGACCCTTTGACAAAGGCAAGAAACTGTAGGTTATACCATGCAACAGTGATTTTTCAAAACAGTTAAGTGCTATTAAGAGTCCAAAATTTTGTTGTTGATACACACAATACTAGAGATGTACAATGATGTACAATTTGAGGTTTATTGTCAATGCCTTTATATATGGAGCTTTTCCAAAAGGTCTCCATTGCCATCTACAACAAAGGTCTAGATGTTTGGAGTGGTCTAACAATAAACTGCTGAATAGGTAATTGTAATCATATTAAATACCTGTATGAACTCATTCTGAAAATTCCATACAAAAATGTCAAATATATCCTATATTACAATTTATAAAGAAAGCATGATTTTATAAAGTTTGATTTTAATAGTCTATTGATCTAAATGGTCCATTCTATTGAATAGTTAATATTGAAATTTTATTAAATTGAGAGGGGGCTTATAAAGGAAATAACTTTGAAATCTAAAAACAAGCACATTTAAAATTTGAAATTGTAAAATCAAGAATGTTAATATTCGACTATAAAAGCTATAAAAATCGTTATTGATATATCTCAATCCTAACATTAAGTCGTATAAATAATAAAAAGTAAGGATAACTATTCAAGATTTTTAAACTTGGTTAGTTTGAGCACCAAAAAGCTATCTCTGTCAGATGACTTGCAGATGTACTGTTACAACTATTACTACAATTATATTCGGCCAATACATTCAGTTTAATTAAGGATCAGTTGCTGGTTCCTGCAAAAAGATAATCCATTTCGAATCCGTTCACATTGCGAATCGGCACAAACAGGGCAATATATTTACAAATATCAAGCTTAGAAATAAGAAATCTGATGTGGGTATAGCGGTATCTTTAAAATAGTGTACATGACAAACCAGACGGAATATTAAACGTTAAAGTGTTGCTTGGGAATACAATGAATATAAAGAAGTTCGTGTGAGCCATAAACTGCAGTGTTCTTGCCATGAACAGTCTTATATACCACGACCGGTTTTCAAGCCGCCATTTTAAAACCATGTTCGCTTCCCGAAGGTTCGTTGAACAATGAAGAATTTCCGGCAGGGAATCGATATGTATCAAGCGCAATGCATTTTGGGAAGACCTTCGTACCTCCTCTGGGTCTTATAACTGGTACACGAGCTAGGGTTTGGGATCCTGAAGGTTTAATTAATGATGTAGTTGAAACCAAGGCGGTTGAGGTAACAGCTACGAATAAATAATTAATTAGGTTTAGAGGTCCCAAAGGAGCCTGAGAAATAATGACGTAATCTCAAAAATTCAATTTACCTAATTAATTATGAATCCGCCATATCATTATGGGGGGTATTACTACCTATATACACATATATATATATATATATATATATATATATATATACATATATATATATATATATATATATATATATATATATATATATATATATATATATATATATATATAATATATATATATATATATATATATATATATATATATATATATATATATATATAACCTGTTGTTTAATCGAGTGAAATGCTAAATATTACTTGTAATATACCCAGAATCTTATCCCGGCATTACCACCACTATATATACAGAATTCGTGACTGGGCTCTCGGCAACGGCTTCCGTAGCTCTAGCATCGCAGGGTCGCGGGTCCTTTCCCGGCCGGGGGGATGGTCAAGTTTGTAATTGACTCTGCATGCATTAGACCCGCTGGAATATGCCATGTTCAGCTGACAAATCCGAAAAATAGCCAGAAATATAAAGTCAAATTCGTTGTCGTGGAAGACAAAGACACCGACATCAATCTCCTCGGGAGTCGGGCAGCGCAAAAAATGAATCTAATACAAGTCAACTACGAAAACCAACTGTCCAATGTAAATGAAGTTCGAGTGGTGGATAACCAGAGCAAGAGAGAACTAACCAAAGAAAACGTATTAGCAAAACACCCAGATGTATTCGAAGGTCTCGGTGAGCTTGGAAGCCCCTACATCTAGAACTAGATGATACACAATCAACGTCACGCAGTCTGCAGATGTATTTTCTTTTGTGGAAAATTGGGGAGTATTGTTAATCAAATTTAGCGACGCATGAGTAGGGAATTTTTTGAATAATCAATAATACGTTATTCATTGCATCTGGGTTTTATAATCATAAGTCATTACCTCGTCAACAAGCGTTAGCTTTCGGAGGTTGGGTTGTTACCAAAATCAGTTGTTTTAAGAATGGTTGCAGGCATTGATACCAACGATCATGAAGATCATGCGGTGGACAACGCGAACGACAGGGGCAATCGTAAATGTTTCTTCGCCGTAAAGGTAACTAGCGACATACGCATGCAAATTTTATTGCCACGTCCTCAAGGGGATTTTTCGGAGATAAGTGATTATACAAGTATATAAGTTTGAAATTAAATTACAAAATAAATACCTAATAAATTAATTAAACATTGGTCTAGTATAAGACTTATCAATCATTTACAAAATGATTGAAAAGCTTGTTCTTCGATATATATCGCTGTCTAAGGATTTTGACTATTCTATATTGAAACGTTGTCTGACCACTTACTGTTGTAAATAAATGGTGATATTCAGAGTAAACTCTGTGAGTTCCTTTTATCACACGTTTTGACACCTGGTAACGTTTGGTGAACTGTGCAGATAGATAATTCGGAACACAGACACATTACGAAAGTATTGAGTTGTTGTGTCGGAGTTAGACACGCAAAATGGTGTACTACCTGGAGTTTCCGAACTTAGAGAAATAGAATAACTTTCTAAAAACTAGGGATTTCTAATAATTATTAATGTGTGCTTGTCAAACGCATGTTTAACACAATTGATTTGGCCTAACTGGAGACATTTACATGAGTATTTAATTTTAGATGTCTATCTACAGCAACACCGAGATCACATGCAACCGGAGCCGGTTGGATTTTCACATCAGTGACACATATTTCTGGCATTGGTTCACAATGCATAAAACGTGATGATAGATGGACAATCTCGGTTTTACTCGGATTGCATATAAGACCATTCATAGTACACCAGTTGGTGATGTCCTTAATACATAACTCAAGTTTAGCTAGAGCAGCAGGTCGATCACATGGAGATTTTATAGGCATATACAGCTGTGAATGAATGCGACATATACAAGAGGAGTGTATAGATAATATATGTCGTCGTTAAAAGTTAAGTTAGAGTCTACGATAACGGCGAGATCTTTTGCAGCCTTAACGGGTGTAAGTTCTTTCCGTAAAAAGGATAATCGGAAATCGTCAACCCTGGATGACATAACGTAAAGATCGTATGACTATCGCATATATAGGATATGATGGAGCATTGTTGTTCAGACATTTATATGTCATGCGTATAATTACTCGGGTTACCACCTGTGATTCTCCTCGGGTAATGGGACGAGGAAAACCGCTGAAAATCGGAACGCGGGCGAACTGAGAAACGAGAGGAGAGAGAGCAATCTTCTTTGATATATTCGAGACTCGAGAGAACAACATATAATAAACGTATGCTAATCTGAATAATTCATCCCTGCAGTAATATATTCGAGAGAGCAACACGATGTATACGTTAATCTAAATAATTCATACGTTTATAATGTGAATAATTCATTTCATTTTTTTCATTTTCATTTCAACTTTATTTAAACACGGTACTATTTCACAGTATATTAAAATATATTATTTACAAAAAGAAAGAGAGTGGTCTTCCAATAGGCCGTGTACTAACTACTTAGTAAAATAACTTTATAACTTAAAAACTATATTAATCTACAATTGTTTTATCTTGCTCTTAAAAGTTGCTATACTTTCCTAGCGACTTTTAATCAAGTCAATTGGGAGATTATTCCAAGTCTCCGCACCTCTGTAGCCAAATGATTTTTTCATGGCATTAGTATTCGGCATTGATAATGCATAATTAAATTCTCTGTCTCGTGTTATAATTATGGATTTCATGTGTGTTGGTGAAAATATCATGCAGGTAATTTGGTAGCATTTTATGTTTAATCTTGTACATTAGTGTGGCAAGTTGTTGTTCCCTTCTTGTTTGTAGATCGCGAAATCCTGCCTTGTTTAGAATATCTTTTGATCGCGTTTCATATCCTTCACGAGTAATTATACGAAACGCTCTATTTTGAAGTCGCTGAAGTTTATCTGATAAAACCTTTCCTAGGCAACCCCAAACTTGCGAGCAATAATCAAAATGTGGTTGAATTATAGATTTATAAATAGTTATTAGAGTATTATAATCGACTATATCCCGCATAGGCTTTGGCCCATTGTGCTAAAAAAATTGGCATATTATGCTAATAGCACTGCTCTCAATTTTGCTTAATTATGCTAAAAATTATGCTAGAATTCACAAATTATGCTCGATATTCTCACATAAATGCTCGATATTCTCACAGATTCTTACATAAATTCAACAACTCAAAAAATGTTTGACGCCATTTTGGCAGTAGTGTTTACAACCTCGTGGCTCGTTCCCAGGCTTTTTGCTCGGCAGTTCAGGTGTACAGTGTACTGCAGTGCACAGTCTGCACTACTACTGCCCAATGAAAGTGAAACTATGAAAGCGGTCTTGTAACAAGTTTCTGACTTTCTAGACTACCAAATGAGTAATATAACCTTTTATGCTTAAAAAAGTGCTAAAATTTTAGGATTATGCTCGAGCAGTGCTCGTTTTAGAAATTATGCTTTTTTGCTCCCATTATGCTAAAAATTATGCTGGCACAATGGGCCAAAGCCTAATCCCGCAGTCGTCTTATAATGCTGAGACCTGAATTAACTTTTTTTGTAATTTTTTCAACTTGAGCCGTCCAGGATAAAGTCTCATCAATCATTAGGCCAAGAGACTTTGCCACATTGACCTTTTCAATTTCCATACCTCCTACATAAATTGAGGGTTTTTGAACAATTTGGCCAAGTCTCTTATTGCTACCTATGATCATAAATTCTGTTTTCTTGTTATTCAAAGTTAATTTGTTGGCCGACATCCAGTCGAAACATTTATTAAATCTGCGTTAAGTTTCTCTACGATCACATTGATATCATTGTTATAGATGTTGCAATTTGGGTGTCATCGGCAAACATATCTGATCTTGTATGTTTTAAACATACAAGTTTTATACATGTACAGATTTTCTTCTAGCTTGGCGCAGCGGAAATACTTGTTGTCCCGTTTGTTCTAGACAAACTTACCATCGATCGAGATATCTTGGAACGATGTGCTCAAAATATCGGCTTTAGAATCTACAGAAAAGTTCGTATCAACAGCAACTGCCTTCTGGCTCGAGTGTAAATTATCATCCGGCTCTTCCATCGCATCAAAACAACGTTAAAATACATAAACTAAGACGTCAGCCAAACGCTCTTGGTCGCATGTCTCCTTACATGAAAAATTCGAACGAGAAATAAAAGGAAAGAGGCTCCTCCAGAGGCTTCCTCGTTCCTCTCTCTCCTCTCGTTCCTCTCTCTCCTCTCGTTCCTCTCTCTCCTCTCGTTCCTCTCTCTCCTCTCGTTTCTCCGCTCGCCCGCGTTCCGATTTTCAGCGGTTTTCCTCGTCCCATTACCCTCTACCGCATTCCTTATTCGAACCATATAACCCCCCTCTACTGCATTGGAAGCCTCTGCGGAGGAGAGGTACGGTGGCATATATTCCTGTATTTTTATTTTTCGGGTTGACAAATTGCAATTATTGCATCATCCCGATAGGCTTTGCGAAACCAGGCGCCGTGCTCATTTCTTTGGTCGCTATTGCTCGCACAAAACTCCAAAGATTCATAAGGAATGTTGCTGGCTAGTAATCTTAATCATAAACAAAATTTGATTGCAGGCATTTGTGATCTTAAAATATTTCGAGCAAATATTTCAGTCGGAGTGAGATTTTGTCTCACATTTCTCCAGAGATTTCGAACGGAAATATAAAGCCAATTGCGTCGGGTATAAGGGTAAAACGCAGAATGCGAAAAGGCGGATAAAAGGCGAATGAGAAAAGGAAAGTAGGTCTGTGTCTAGAAATTTAGAATTAATAGTCGCTCTCTGTCTCTCTCACATACTCTCCACTGCAGGCGAGTGGCGACTCACTGCCTCGCAGACTATAATATCATATTCAAAACCGCGCTCTAATGTATTTGCTCTGGTTTCCGAACGCATGAGTCTTTGAAGATAATATCAACTATATTCCAGGCGTCATTCAATATACAGTAGGCAAGAACATCTGCAATAAAATTAAAATCTGAAGTAAATTAAGATGGAAGTTCAGCACGAGTAGCTTAGCCTGCGTGCAGACTCCACCTGATAATGAAATTTAATATCTGCATGCAGGCTAGAGTAGCTTGACTCAAGATTCAAAAATCGCGTGTAACAGAGGGATGAATCGCTGCCAGAAATGTCCGAGGACATTGAACGATTATCCAGGCTTGCCTATCCCGATGCCCCTCCCACATTGCGCGACGTCCTTGCCAGGGATCAGTTTATGGATGCCCTACTTGATGAAGATATACGTGCCTACGTACATTGTATCAAGCAAGAAAGGCCTCAAACCCTCCGAAAAGCACTGGAAGTCGCCCTGGAGCTGGAATCCTTTCAACTTGCCTCGCGACAACGCTACAAAGTTTCGACAACTTCAACAACTGCAGGCTCAGACGGTGACCAAGCGGCGCCCCAGGTGAGTTTTAAAAGACAACTTGAGACAAGTAACAACCAGATGACAAAGTTGGTCGAACGGTTAGAAGAATCGATGAAGCAGTGTCTCGAAGGGGTCCTGACGGCGGTGAAAGAACGACAACGTCTACGTCCTCCAGGGCCTGGTTGTTGGAACTGTGGCGCTCTTGACCATATGAGAAGAAATTGTCCAGAGAAGAAACGATCCTCCAAATTCTCTAAGGAATCAGGGCATCGTCAGGCAGCCAGGAAAACTAGGAGTAGCTGGTTCAAGGGGGCGAGATCCAGCTAATAAGAAGAAAGATATGAATGCCCCAAAAGTAATTTTTAAAACTAGACTGATTGGAGGATTTGTGGACAGTCTTGTTGTACCTGGTAGTGTCGAAGGGCTATGTGCGACATGTTTATTGACACTGGATCGAACATCACCATTTTAAGACCGGATATTTTAAAACGTATTTCGAAAGACGTGGTTCTTGACGTTCATCCTGTTGACAGTTGTTAACGGTAGAGTAGTTCTTCAAATTGGCAATTTTGAGACGAGTCATGATGTATGGGTCGCTGAAATCGAGAACGTATCATGGGCCTAGATTTTTTTGTTCCAAATGATTGTATGGTCGATGTGACTGGGGCGTGCTTGCGCATAGGTGCTGAAGAAATCCAACTTGGATGGCCTATGGCAGTTTACCGTTATGCCATTCGGTTTATGTAATGCCCTCGCAACGTTTGAGAGACTGATGGAATTGGTGCTGGCAGGTCTCCCCTGGAGTGTTTGCCTTGTCTATCTGGACGATATCCTAGTTCATGCAAAAACGTTCGATCAAGCGATTGTCCACCGACGCGAGGTCTTTGGTCGTCTTCGAGCAGCGAATCTAAAACTGAACCCCAAGAAGTGTGAACATTTCAGATAGGATTGTATTGCGTCAAGGAATTTCCACAGATCCACGCAAGATCGAAGCAGTGACTTCGTGGCCTATTCCAAAGCTAACGGAAAAGGAAGCGAAGTTCGTATGGTCCGATAAGTGTGACGAAGCCTTTAACAAGTTGAAACGTCTTTTGACTGCTGCACCATGTATTGGCATATCCCGTGACGTCTGGAAGATTCACCGTGGATACCGATGCTAGTGAAATGGGAATTGGTGATGTCCTGTCGCAGGAACAGAATGGCAAGCGAAGAATCATTGCATACTTCAGTCGAAGCCTAAGTCGAAGCGAACGGAATTACTGTGTTATACCGTAAAGAGTTACTGGCAGTCGTCAAGGCAATAGAAAAGTTCCATTACTATCTCTATGGTCGTCCATTTGTTGTCAGAACTGATCATGCTTCTCTGAAGTGGTTGCTCAACTTTCGCCAACCGGAAGGGCAGATTGCGCGCTGGCTGCAGAAGTTGCAAGAATATGACTTCGAGATTCGCGCAGGAAAAAGTCACGTTAATGCCGATTCTCTATCGCGACGCCCTTGTTACCAATCCGCCTGTAAATACTGTTTGAAGTTGGACGAAAAGAATGTTTTGACCCAATGTTTGGACCCGAGAAGAGCTGATCACGATGCAAATACAAGACCCAGATATCGGACCAATCGTGAAGTGGAAATCTAACGGAAAAAGACCTGATTCAGTGGCGGCGCCAGGGTACGAGAAGTGTGTGTTTGGGGAGATAAAACGTCATGAAAAAACAGTCATAAAAAATACTAAAAACTACACATTTCAGGTCTTTGTATGGGATATTTCATGGACAATTACTACAATCCTGGCCAAAAGTCTTGGGACACTACTGCTTTCGACAACACTTTATTTTTTATTCCCCCCCCCTACGGGGGGGGCACAAAGAAGTAATTCGACCTTACATGGCGTGTGGTAGTTTTAGAGCGTTTATCTAAGCTAAGAAATTGTATGGGTGTCCCAAGGACTTTTGGCCAGGATTGTAGATACTGTCAGAAAATTAAGAGAGATATCTAGCAGTGCCATTCTATAATCTGTCCCACGGCAGGTAATTTGAAAAAAAAGTCGAAAGAAACCCGAGCGGGTTCCGGAAATTTAAAACGATTAGGATCGGGTTTCATTCGGATGTTGTAATTAGCGCCTGCGATACACTAATGATATATACCGCTTAATTCAAAAATTGATAAAACGAAGAATATTCACTCAGGTGTTTTATTACTCGTCTTCATTCTTATATTCAAAAGTTTATTTAGGTAGGTTTCCTGCCCTTATGCCAGTAGTTCCCATGAGCCAGATTTCAAATCTCAGTAAAAAACCTACCCCCTTCCACCAAACGTTTCTCCTCGAATTTGGACGAATTGGGAAATCGACCTTGGAGAGAACTGGGACGTGTCCCCCCCCCCCCCCCTCAGTCCTCCCCGTGGCGCCGCTACTGACCTGATTGGCAAGAGGTGTCAGCCTTGAATAGAGTTACGAAAGCGTATTTTGCGCAATGGGACTCTATTGAGATGATAAATGGAATCCTTTATCGTCGCTGGGAAGAGGCGGATGGTCGGAAGTGAAACATCTTCTTCTAGCGCCGAAATCTATTGATGAAGAAATCTTACGCAGTCTACACGACTGCTGTTTACACGACTGATGTGGTCATTGGCGTTCCCTTTGTGTTGTAATTGAAATACTTTGCTTTGAATTTTCTTTAGGTATTCTTGTTTGTTCCACTACTAGCACGTTTACTGTTGGTCTTTGTTTTTTTTCACCAAAAATGTGTACACCATGAGAAAACCTACATTTTCAATTGCACACAAGAAATATCGTTTCCTAGCCCCAAGAGTTGGATCGTGGTATGGTTCGTGATCTCAATTGTCTCCTCAATTTTCGCAGTTGTCTTTTTCTTCTGGTTGACTCGAGAGAAGAACTGCAGAACTTGGTCACCAAAAAACCTATGTTGCAAAGGCTCGTTCTGGTCGTTTATTATCTTATGCCTGCTAAATGTTATTTTAGATTGTACCCTATCTTTTTATTCGATGGATGTTTTTGAATTTTTAATTTTATTTGGCATATTGAATACTATTTTGATGCAATTAGCTAAATAGCTTGAAGAAACATTATTTCTTCCCGAAACCAACATTTAATCCAGAACATATTTATAATTTTGGGTCACCACCTATCTATATGAACAAGTCTTGCGATTGGTTGATTAAAACAATAAAACAATAGAATCAACCAAAGAAACCAATGTCCTAACCTAGCCACTTTTGTTCCATATTTCTCAAACTCATTAATAATTCATGAGCCAATTAGCCAATGAAATCAGTTTATTTTATCACATGACTGAGGCTGCATACTCGATTAAAACACGTAAAAATCATATACCACCACAGTTATTAGATCAAACCCGGTTTTGATCTAATTGCTGAGATCTTAATTACTAATTCATTTTTTGGAGAACGAAACGACCTGCCTCCGTCTTCGCTCATCCTCAACTGAACAGAGTCTGTTAATTTTCTGAATAAATTTTACACACCCTCGTGAGTTCAGTCCCATGAGGGTTTGTTCTCAAATGCATTTTAAGTAAACATCCAATTAAATCCGTGTTCGATTGAGAAGCCATATAAACACCTTGTTTATCGTATTTCATCAGGGGATCCAAACACTCGAAAACAATAAAAACACTCGCGCTTCGCGCTCGTGTTTTCATCATGTTTTCTCGTGTTTGGATCCCCTGATGAAACACTCAAACTCGTTGTTCATATATTATATAGCCAATCACCAAACCCGTTCATTTTAGGTATGTGTTTACATGCTCGCCTCATTTAGGTTCATTAGTTATGGATATACTAGGTTGGGTAAAATTGACCCCGGGTCATAAAATATTTTGCCATCATTTCTATGAGCTATGAAATATTTTTTTTTTTTTTTTTTTAATGTTTTTGCCTATATATTATAAATTATTTACATTATTATTTTTAATTAATGATATGGCTAGGGGCCTACCAGAAACTTGGACAGGCTTTTATTTAAGATCCCTAGTTATGTTCATCAAGTGTGAGAACTGAAGTATACTTACGGTAGCATGGGACAATTCAATTTTGCCGTAAAACTATGGTTCGAAGACTAATTAACATATTTCTAAATGTTGGACGTGTTGATATTACTTGTGGTCCTCAGCCAACATCGTTTTTCTAGGCCGCTCTGGCTCTGTCATTGTGAATCAAAATGGCGGCGAAAAGAGGAGTGAGCCAGCGATTTTCTGGTCAACGTAGCCAACATTCCTTGTGTACTCCAAGTAGTCCTACTTAATTTCGTTAATGAAAAGCATGTGCCAAATTTCATGATTTGAACAATAATAATTATTTAATATTACATGGTCTGTTTTATTCTATTTGTGTATTTTTTGGGTCGATTAGAAGCGAATTCAGTATGTTTTCGTTTTTTCGTATTACCGTTTAACCTAGACTTGCTCCAAGTCTGCCTCTTGGTGTTTCGAGACGGGTTTGTTTCCAGACGGGTTTATTTGAGACGGGTTAAGTCTGTTTCAAGACGGGTTTTTATGTTTTGGTTTCAACAATAAATTGTTGTATGCGGTGGGCGAGAGAAAACGGGCGGGCGAGCGAGCGAGCGGGCGAGAGAAAACCAGCGGGTTACAACAATTTATTGTTGAAACCAAAACATAAAAACCCGTCTCAAATAAACATAAACCCGTCTCGAAACAAACTCGTCTCGAAACACCAAGAGGCAGACTTGGAGCAAGTCTACCGTTTACCCAACACCTATGCAGAATACGAAAACATGTACATGCAGAAAACGCTTCAAATTAACACAAATAGAATATAAAACATACTCGGGAAAAAATTATTTTTCATATTAAATGTTTTGAAATATTTCGCAATTTGTGACGACGAATTCGGAAAAACACGAAATTAAAATAATGGTCTCCAGGTTGGAAAATGAAACTATTTAAATATCATGGTTATATATCTTAGCTGCGTCTTGCATGAACTGTATACAGTAGTTACATAAAACCAACTGATAATAAGAAGTAGAGTGTAGTACATCATACCGACGAATTACAATATAAGCGCTATTTCATCACTGTTGATCTGAGCCGTTTGTTGTTCGCCTATTGCTAGTCCGAATCATAATGATATTGCAGCTCTGTGGACACCGATGGGGTGTAAATTTACACCTAAAAGTGTTAATTTTACACCAAGAAAGTGTTAATTTTACACCAAAAAAGTGTTAATTTTACACCAAGAAAGTGTTAATTTTACAGTAAATACGTACCTAAAATGAACAGGTTTTGTGATTGGCTATATGGAACAAAGTGGTTAGGGTTAGGACATTGGTTTCTTTATGGTTGATTCTATTGTTTTATTGTTTTAATCAACCAATCACAAAACTTAATAGTATAGGTAGGTGGCGACCCTAATTTTACGGATGGTGAACCTGATTACCATCCACCAGTACCGAATGGATTACCTGCAATGATGGAATTGGCAAGACGATACCCAAGACGAAAGCGTACCGGCCCGACCATGATTCTATGTACCATAATGACATTTGATTTGGATAAACATTTAAGAACTAATTAATAACTAAGTTAAGAACTGAATTTTTCTGCAAGTAATTATATAGTGTATATAAGATCATTTAAAAAACATATATTAGTTGATATTCAGTTCGAAAGAAAGAGGGAGATGTAGTGTAGTAAGTATGAGTGGTTGAGAGTGTGTGACGTATTGCACGACGACACGTGCAAGAGAGTGATGTATAAAAGAGCGGGAGAACACGTGTAAGAGAGCAGAGAGAGTTTGAGTAAAATAAAACAAACGGTTTAGTAAAAACAAACACTGGTAGTGTTTCTCAATACATAACAACACGGTGGCAATGAATGTTCAGATTCGGAAGATAACAGCGAAGATGAACATATTGAAGGTGGACATGAAGAATATTCCTTGAGAAGTCTAGCAATTTTATGCCATAAAAACACAAGAGATGAACAGGCTCAGTGGTACTTCCTTGAATGCCAATCTCGATAACACAAATGAAATTGTTGAACAGAATTTAGAATTCTTCAAGGTGGGAGTCAAACGCTGTCTTCAAGATGCCAATTTAGATATAGGTGCAATCGAAGGCATGGAGGAGTTATTAGAATCTCCTTCAGCAATGTCCAAGCATTTAGGAGTGATGAAATCTGCTAAACATAGAAACAAGTACCTTAAATTGTCGAAGAACTTGAAATGGTGGTAAGTAATGGTACATGTATGTCTTTCCCTTGTCATGTAAAACCTTATAACGCAGTTATGCAGACATATATACCTGTAGCACGGATGAGAGGAGGAAGCACGGATGCTTATTTTGGTACTATTTTTAATATCAGTTGTCAGCATTTTTGGTTGAAATAACCATGCTGTTTCATTATTGGTATTACCTGTACAAGTTTCTACTTCAATATACATCTCACAAACACTTGCTCAGGCTTACCCTTCCTAGTTTTATAAAGTAGGGTCGCAAACCTGCAAATTTTTCATTAATAGTTGGTTGTGTGTGCATCCGACAGCAAGTTTTAGATTTGGGTTGACTTAATACAAATTAAATTGATGCCTGTGTGATTTTTTATAACAGGAGCCAGAAGAAATCATCTTGGGAGAAGAACTAGTATAGACTCTGGGCAAAATACAAGAGGACAACTCAGAATAAAGAAGCATTCATACCAGTACATTCCTGTCTTGAAAGCGCTAGAAAAGCTATTGAGCCAATATGATGTTTATTCTCAGGTAAATATATATTCATCGCTACTCTGGGTTTCATGCAAGTAGACCATCATCAGGCTGATGATTGTTTAGTGCATAAAACTCCAATAAATATAAGGAATTAGATATATATTTTCCGTCAATTTAGATGTCCGCAACCGCTTACTAGAGGTGTCCGCTTAATAGAAGTGTCTGCTTAATAGAGGTTTTATTTATAGGATTTATGTGGGGTTAACTGTGTGGAAACTGTCCCAAATGGAATATAATATGGAAAATGTCGCTTAAATGTTTGTTTGCTACTCGGAGTTTCACGCTGGATGCGATCTTCAGGCAACTGGAGGAACACCGATTTAATGTCTCTTTTTATAGTCATCGATTGACGTCACGAACTGCGGGGGCTGGATGACTCATCGCTCTTTTCTTCACGCGGCCTATCTTTTAAATGTAAAATTTATTCTTGTGTCGGCATTTCGAAATAATTTCGGATCTTTTGTTCAGTAAATTTTTTTGACCAGCTTTCATGATATAAAGTTTCTCTTCCAAACAAAGATTACATCTTTTTGCTCCAATCGTGTAAGCAGCGGCTCTTTCCATATTGAAAGTCAGGTTTTTTTGTTTTCGGTTTCGTTCGAGTGTTTTTTGTCTGAGAAGGATTTCGTGTGGTTTCTGTATCGTTCTTTAAAACTGTTTGCTGTCCTTCCGATATATTGTTTTGTTTCTCTGGTGTCTGTTGTGGTTACGTCGGCTCTGTAGACAATGTTGTTTGCTAAACAGTTGCCTTGGAGGGGGCACTCTTCCTTTATCCTACAGTTACAGTCTTCTTTCCTCGGTAGCTTCTTGGTTTGGTTAAGGATTCGGAGAGTTGTGTTTTGTGATTGCGCTCTTCATATTATCCATGCAGCTGTAACTAATTTTAATAGTGTTCCGGTTAAAATGTTTGTGTAGTTTACTGGATTTGGGAAAGTGCTTGTCGATTTACTCAAGAAAATTATGCAAATGTTCGTTTTAAGATTTTTACTGTATGGTGGGTTGAACCATATGATTTTTCGGCGTCGTCTTTTTTGGGAGGCTGTAGTTGCAGGCGGATCGTCGCTGTTCATGGGGATGTACTGAAGTTTGGAGTTGAAATCGCTGTACCTAAGGGCGTTTTCATATACAGTATAGGTGCTGCTGACTCGAAGATTGTGAAAAATCTTCGACCGTTCTTCGTACATCCTCCGGAAATGTTTCTTCCTCATAGGAATCCCGTTCCCATATCGCGAGATAAGCGACGATTCGGTCAAAATGTTTAGGGTTCATCTCTCAGGCGAAATAGCAACGCTGTAAACGTAATGCCGTTTAAATTTATATTTTTTCCAAGTCAATATGTTTGAGATCTTGAACAGTTCTTCGCACTGTTTCCCGAAGGGTTTCTTCCTCGTAGGAATTGTGTACACTAAAGCGAGATAACGCATGCGGACATCTGTTGGGCACGCTCGTTCTTGCCCACCTAGTTGCTAGGTTACAAAATAAACACTGTAGCATGGAAAATTAATATAATAAACACTGTTAACATGAATAAATTAACATGCAACTTAAAATTGGTGATGTCATGGGTGGAGCAAAAAGCTCCACCCGCTCCACCCGTCTCAGAACCCCTCTTCTGTATAATACTCTTGTTCATCTCGCAAACATTGAGATCAATGGGGTCAGTAGTTTTCAGTTTGTAAAAACTGTCACTTGTTACCCTCGTAAAATAAAGTTATTATTATTACATTGAGTCTCGTGATCTATGTTTTCAACACATTTATTTATCTATGCATCAGTGTCTTTTTATCAGAAGTTGTTGCAGATAATATCACGAACTTAATTATATTGTTAAGTTTATACAATTAATTTTTATTAAATATATAAACGATAAGTATTTATTGACAACTGGGCTGTCTTATAGTTGTCTTTACAATGTTAATCTGATTAGATTATAATGAAACCTACATTATATTTATACTTATATTAAGAATGGATTATAAATGCAGCCAGAATTTATCTGCAACTGTAATCATTGTTATTATATGCATGACAAAATTACTGTTCTGTAATGAAGCAAGATGTGTTTAAGGCGAGTACAAAGCGTATCAAAACCACTAGTACTCAGTTTATCAAATAAGGTCCATGTTTGTGGTTGATTTCAGTTACTTGCAAATAGTTTTCTTATGGAAAGATGAATTAGTATCGGCTAAATATTTGGCGTGGTCGTACAGCTTACAAATACATCCAGAAAAACTAAAACAGTTTGATAATATTGAAAACATTGTAATTTTGCCATGGATATAATAAACAAGTAATAATATGATTTTGCTCGTGTAATTATAAGGATTTACACTATTTACCAAATTGGACTCGCTAACGGCTCGTGCAATTTTGGCACAATTTTCAAAGCTGTAAATCCTTAGTGCCTATAACGTCAATACATTTTATTGTTTTATTTGGAAGAACTTTTAAAATGATAAAGTAACTTCTTTTGAAGATTTTCGTTTCTTCGCTTGGTTTTTGATATATTTCAGTTTGTTTGATATATGCAAATGTATGGAATTTCGTCACACATACATAATGACTTATCAGAGAATGTTATATATCTTTGAATTCATGAAATGAAAACACTAAAGTGTGAATAACATGTGCGCGTGTTTCTCCGACAAACACCAAACTTTTTGATTTTAAAGGATTTCGTTTGAGAATGACTAAGTGATACATAAGATTCTCCGGTAAGTCATTACGCATGTGTGACGAAATTCCAGACATTGCATATCAAATAAACTGAAATATTTCAAAAACAAAGCGAAGAAGCAAAAATCTTCAAAATAAGTAACTTTTTGATCATTTTAAAAGTTCTTCCTTCGCTACCATATGATTACCTATACTAATCATTATTGTGACAGTAAGTGCATTTCTTCACCAGGTTTTATAGACTGTAATGTGTGTTGCATCAGGGACGCCGGAACGTTAAAAGGGAAAGAGGGGCAGATTATCATAAAAGGGCACTTTCATTGTTATCTATTATTCGACTATGAGCTAGGTTATTTTAACTTAGGAGTTAACCCCCCCCCCCCCCCCCCAAAAAAAAAATAAGTCTTCTGTTTCTGGTCAGAGTAACTCTCCAAAATAGACGCGTCGCAGATCATGCAGAAATTGTGTATATAGAATAGAGTTAGAATAGAATAACATAGATCAATGATAATGAGTTTTTTCAAGTTCTAAAGTAAAGTATATGCTTTAGTTTGAATAAGAAAAGAAGAAACTGAAAAAATGTCTTCATATAAATAATAATGTACACATGCATTGTTAGTGACAGTTGTCTTATCTGTGTTACTAGTTGATGGCTGTGGTTCACTTTGGTCGGATGACACAGTTCTATACGTTCCATGCTTTCTACAGTCAAAAGCGATGTTAGTTTTGATTGACCGGGCTTCGCAAGTGCTTTTGTAGCAGCATTTCTATTTCGTTCTTCTCTTGGCATCACAACGCTTCCTTCGACTTCAGTTGCATGGTCATTTCATTAATCATGCGATCATCAGTTGACTGTTGTGATTTCATTATTCTAACAACTGAGAATTTGGTGATTCGGCAGGCGGAAAACGTTACGCACTGAATATACAGAAACTGAATATGTCTATTGTGTCAACGTTTGTTTCGTAGCTAAGCGCATGAGTTAGGCCATGTGAGTAAGCCTTCACAGTATTACATAATTAACAAATATTTTTCTAAAATCAAAAGGGCACCTCTGCCCTCCCTGCCCCTCTTAGCAAAAGGCAAGAGGGGCAGCCGCCCCTCCTCCCCCCCCCCCCCCCAGTTCCGGCGTCCCTGTATTGCATAATAATTATTTGGTTGATTGAGTGAAACGTTTTGGCGGAATAAAAGATCACTAATATATCATAATTCCCTCTGCTGGTTGGTAATGCTATATAATTACATTATGGTTTCTCTTATCGGTGTCTAAAAATAATCACAAAAATTAATTTTTAAAAAATAGCAATGTGACTAACTGATTTACAATTATCATGTGAGGAACTTTCTTATATATAGTTATAAATATATATATATATATATAGATATTATATAGATATTTCGAGCGGAGCCCTTCATCGGAGTAAGACGAGATGAAATAAAATAAATAGGGCTTATATATATGCCAAAAGGGTGTCACAGGTAGAAAGTAGCCAATCAAATGCACGGGAAATAAACTAACTAATAATTAATGAGATGGGAAAAGTTAAATCATTTGCTATTTTTAACAGTCGATCAATAAGCAGACTGAGGGGGTGGGAGAAATGACAGGTCCAATATTCACCCTTGAATAGGGCATTTATCGCAAGAAATGCAATAAATTATGTTGGTGGACGTGCATGAAATAGCATGACGGATTGTAGTTGCCGCTTGTAGTTTGCCCCACCGAGTTCGTATCCAGTTTTCTAGACAACGTTATGTATCCTTTGGTTAAGAAGTTGCCTTCTTATATCAAAGATACTAAACATGCCTTGCAAATTTTCGACCAGTTGCGTTTCAGTAGTTCCGATAAATTTATTTTCACGATGGACGTTAAGTCCTTATACACCGTCATTCCCCATTGTGATGGCCTTGAAGCTCTGAAGTTTTTCTTTGATCAGCGCACTAATTTAGAACCCTCCACAACCACGTTACTCCGCCTTAGCAGAACTAGTGCTTACCCTTAACAATTTTTCGTTTGATGGTCAACATTATCAACAAATAAGTGGTGTTGCAATGGGCACCAAAATGGGTCCAAGCTATGCTAACTTATTTGTTGGTTATGTTGAAAAACAGATCTTTGAACAATACACGGGTCCCTTGCCTGATTTTTTCGGCAGATTTATCGATGACTGTTTAGGAACAGCGTCGTGTTCACGTGTCCTTTTAGAGCAGTTCATCAACTTTGTTGATGATTTTCATCCTGCTCTGAAGTTCACGTGGGAAATCAGCGAGACCTCTGTGTCGTTCCTTGATATTTTAATTTCGATTAATGGTGATTTGCTGAAAACGTCGGTCTCGTACAAGCCTACTGACTCCCATAGTTATCTTCTATTTTCATCCTCTCATCCCAACCACACTAAGCAATCCATCCCTTACTCTCAATTCTTGCGTCTTCGCCGCTTATGTAGCAAAGACCAAGATTTTCAAGCCAAATCAATGGAAATGAGATCTTTTTTTGCCCAACGTGGTTACCCTACCAACCTTTTAGACCTCGCCATTCAGAAAGCTTTTCTCGTCCCCCGTTTAGACGCCCTTGAACCATCTTTGGAACGAGTTTCAAACAATAAAATTCCTTTAGTTCTAACATTTCATCCTTTCAATTTTAAAGTTAAAAATATTATTAATCGGAATTTTCACATTTTACAATATGATCCTGAGACATCAGCCATTTTCACCGACAACCCTTTGGTATCTTTTCGCCGTAATAAAAACATTCGTGACTCCTTAGTACATAGTGCCCTTAAACAAAATACCTCGGCACCAGCGGGAACATTTTCTTGCGGCCGTTCCCGCTGTAACACATGCCCTTTTCTCAATCCCACTACAGTTATTACTGCCCCCAAATTCGACCACAATCCGTCATGCTTTTTCATGCACGTCCACCAACATAATTTATTGCATTTCTTGCGATAAATGCCCTAAAATCTACATCGGTGAAACTGGGCGACGCCTTTCAGACATGTTTTCTGAACATCTTCATTCCGTGAGGATCAATGATGGTGACAAACCTGTAGCCCGCCATTTCAACAGCTCCAACCATTTGGTTTCAGACATGAAAGTCTGTGCCATCCTTCCCATCTCCGGTGGCAACGATAACCGCAAGCGGCAAGAGAAGCGTCTCATTTTTAAACTTGGCACCACACATCCTCTTGGTCTTAACGAACGTTTTTCTTTTATTTAATTTCCTAAAAGTTTTTTGTTATTTTAGTTTGCTTGTAACTTTTTATTATTAGCTTATGCACTTTCATTCCTTTTCAAGTCTTTGTTTCTATTATTATCGCCTAATCCCTTTGAATATTGGACCTGTCATTTCTCCCACCCCCTCAGTCTGCTTATTGATCGACTGTTAAAATAGCAAATGATTTAACTTTTCCCATCTCATTAATTATTAGTTAGTTTATTTCCCGTGCATTTGATTGGCTACTTTCTACCTGTGACACCCTTTTGGCATATATATAAGCCCTATTTATTTTATTTCATCTCGTCTTACTCTGATGAAGGGCTCCGCTCGAAACGTCAGTATCTCGTCACTAAATTATTGGCAGTTTACCACCTTTTCACTTTGCTATATATTCAAAACACTGTCTACGCAGCACTCTACTTATATATATATATATATATATATATATATATATATATATATATATATATATATATGCCCCGGTAGGGCACATTGTATACTTTCATGTATATATTACGCTCGCCGCTCATGTGGTTTGAGCACTCTTATGGATTGGGCGTAGAGTCTCTCTCAATGAGACGTTTACTGTTTGCATTATGCATTGCTCACTGCTTGCAGTTTGAGCACTTTGGTGACTCCACAATGCAATCCTACAATGTGTAGCCGTACATAGTGGGTCCCAAGTCCACAGTTACCATAAAGCCATTATGGTGATAGCCGGTAGGGCACATTGTATACTTTCATGTATATATTACGCTCGCCGCTCATGTGGTTTGAGCACTCTTATGGATTGGGCGTAGAGTCTCTCTCAATGAGACGTTTACTGTTTGCATTATGCATTGCTCACTGCTTGCAGTTTGAGCACTTTGGTGACTCCACAATGCAATCCTACAATGTGTAGCCGTACATAGTGGGTCCCAAGTCCACAGTTACCATAAAGCCATTATGGTGATAGCCGGTAGGGCACATTGTATACTTTCATGTATATATTACGCTCGCCGCTCATGTGGTTTGAGCACTCTTATGGATTGGGCGTAGAGTCTCTCTCAATGAGACGTTTACTGTTTGCATTATGCATTGCTCACTGCTTGCAGTT
>JAYKKM010000328.1:2792500-2964763 GCA_035772405.1 Chrysogorgia sp. JL179-B06
TAACATATAGTAAATATATAATATAAAAATATAATAAGAAAGTAAACTAGAACAAGAATTTTAACTATAGAAAGGGTATAGTAAAACATATCTATTTACAAATCTTTTCATACGATTTCATTCAAAGATGTGAGTAGCGATTTTAGTTTCAAAAGAAATTAGGGAGTTGCTTTCCCTAATTTCGTTTGGCAAAGAGTTCCAAGTGTGTGCCCCGTCAAACATGAAACTTTTTTTCATGCTATTAGTACGCGGCTGTGGTAAGCAAAGAGTACTTTTAATATCTCGAAGTTCATAATTTGTCATTGCACTTTTGAAAGTAAATAAATCAGTAAGTGATTTAGGACCCATTTTATTCAACAATTTAAACATCAGCTTTGACTTGGCCTTTAGTCTTTCCGTTTTAAGTGGCTTCCAGTCTAAAGCATCTAAAGCAACCATGTGATCTACATCATTGCTCATATTCATTATGATTCGTGCAGCTCTGTTTTGGAGCTTTTGAAGGCGTTTAGATTGTGTTTCACCAAACACATCCCATACTTCACAGCAATAGGTAAAGTATGGACGCACAATATAATTATATATTGAAAGAAGGGTATCTTTCTCAACAAATTCTTTTATTCGACGAAGAACTGATATTCCTGATGTTATTTTCTTGCAAATGGTTTCAGTATTATTCTTCCAAGACAAATGCTGGTCAATGGTCACTCCAAGAGTTTTGCATTCATAAACTTGTTTAATTGGTTTGTTGTCTATGATAACATTTGGTTGAGTATTTGAGATACTTTTTATCATTGGTTTAGATCCAATTAACATAAACTCAGTTTTGGCTACATTTAAACTTAGTTTATTCGCAATTAACCATTTCCTGAGGTTTTCTAAATCAGAATCCATTGCAGCTTCAACATCTTTGATAGATTCTCCAGATGCTGTTAAGTTTGTATCATCAGCAAATAATCGAGGTTGTGTTTTGTTTAAACATTGAGGTAAGTCATTAATATATAACAAAAAGAATAATGGCCCTAAAATAGAGCACACCACACTTAATCAATCGCTCCGATGAAATAGTTCCATTTACTTGGCTTTTCTGAGTGCGATTTATCAAGTATGATTTTAGTAGAGATAAAGCATCTCCTGTTACACCATAAAGTTCGAGTTTTTTTAGTAAAATCTGGTGGTCTACAGTATCAAATGCCTTTTTTAAGTCAATTAATACTACTAAGTTAAATAATTTGTTGTCAATATTCACGTACCAACTATTAGTACCGTCTAATAATGCTGTAGCAGTTGAGTGAAATTTACGAAAGCCAAATTGACAATTGCTAAGTAGCTGATATTTTGTCAAATAATCATATAGTTGGTCATATAAAATTCTTTCCATTACCTTGCTAACAGCTGACAAAACGGAAATTGCAGGCCTGTAGTTACCAGTCAAATTTTTTTCGCCATTTTTATAGAGGTGATACTCTTGCCATTTTCCACTCATCAGGAAAAGTGCATAATGTAATAGCCTGATTAAAGATATAAGTTAATGAACTGGAGATAGCAGGTGCTGCTAGTTTTAAAATTTTACTTGAAATTTTGTCAATGCCAGTGGCTTTTGCACTAGAAAGGCCACGTAGGAGATGGTAAACTTTGTTAGTAGTAATTGACTCAAATGCTGTGAATTCTGATTTAGGTTTCTTAATATATTCTTCAAAATTATTATTTGAAGTGTCAATTTTGCTAGCTAAGTCAGGACCAATATTTGAAAATAATTCATTAAAGCCCTCTGCAATGTCTTCAGAATTTGTCAAATTATTGCCATTTATATTCAACTCATTGACTTTTGTCAGTTTGTTTTGTCTGCCTAATAAGTTGTTTATTGTTTTCCAAGCCTTTTTTGGATTATGTTTTTGACCAGCAATTCTCTTGGAGTAATATTCTTTTTTGGCTTTTCTTATTTCTATATTTACTTATTTCTATAATTTCTGGTCTGTTTGTACACAACCCAATCTGATTCAAGGTTTTTTTCAATAGCTTTTCTCTTAAATCTATCCCTCTTATATATTAGCTTTTTTATTTCACTAGTAATCCAAGGGACTTTTTTTGATCTGATCTTCTTTTTTTGGATGGGTGCATGCTTATTTAAATCGCCGATCAAATCGCCACGAAAATCGCCTGTGTAAACGGGCCTTAACAATGCCGACTTGCAGCCGTTTACCTCAACGTATTGTTTCCGGACACGTCAAAGCAGGGAAACGCAAAGACATTGCACAGTAATTCAACAATGAAATACAAAGAAAGTTTGGGAATTGAGCGAATTATGTCTAAACAGATCTGTTTAAAGTTCAGAGATAAACTTTCTTTGTAATGAATCAGTGTGCAATGTCGTTGTGCAGTGTCGCTGCTTTGACCTAATTTTCTGGGAACAGTAAATCAACTTTAGCAGGGGAAAAAGGCACGAATATATGAAATTTTCGAACGACAAGATATATTACATTTCTTCTTGGTAAAACTCAAAGATTACGAATATATAAAATTCCCAAACCCCGCATAGATATTTTAAAGATTTACAGAACCACCCATGATATTTGAAAATTGTACCGATATCACTCGTAGTGTAAATCCTTAATTGACACAAAATGTTACCTGTAACGAGTTGAATATTGCAAATAGATATTTCCAAACAACATGACGCTGGTTCACGGACACTATACCGAAGACCCAGGAGAGTCCAAGGACTGGAAACAAGATGATAAGGCCACGTAGGATAGTGCTAGAAAACGATATTCTCGTACTCAACAATAATTCATAAACAAAAAACAAAAGAAATGAACATTTAATCAGTAGTTGCAAATCAGTTGAAACGGGACATCAGTTATAGTTTCTATGGGGTGCCGAATGTCCGAAAATTATATTTCTTTATTATATGTTTATTATGACAAAATTATTTGATAAACATCATTTTTGTTAAATAATTAAGTAATGGCAATTCTCATTGTTTAAAATAATTTTTCTAACTAAAAAATTATTTTATATAATGTTTTATATAATTTTTCAGTTGTTTTGCATTGTATTTAATAAAATTATATATTATATAAATAGAGTATTCATATTATATGATATAATACTTGTTTCTACAACTGTAATTGTTTCAAATAAACATTTTAGCCAAATTAATTATGTCATAAAATGTATATTATATCATATAATAATGCATTATATAACATAATGCATTATATGATATAATTTACATTTTATTGTCACAAGAAATTTAACCTCCAAAGTCGCCAAAATTTTGTCCGCCATTTAGTTGCTCACAAAACTTGTTCCAGACGAGCCCGCGATTCCACAGCAGAGTATGTGATTGTGACGTCAGAGACTCAACACGTGACAACGCTTTATGGAAATTATACGACAAATTACAATAGAACGTTTCCAAAGTAACTTTATATTCATACACATCTAACCACGTGTTGAGTCTTTGACGTCATTCCTCTAATTGCAACCTAAGAACGGAACATGTTTGAGTAATGGCGGCCGTATAATCTCGTATAAAAACGGTCTGAAAAGGCAACTTCCCATGCTCGCAATTGCTTAAAATTTAGCATGTTAAGTAACAACACCACGCCCGGGCACTTGAAGATGATATCGCAAGTTAAAGTTGGAGAGTTTGTCCAATTTCGACGCCATATCTGTTTCTCAAATATGACGTCACTCAGGGCTTCTATCTCGTATTATGCCTAATAAGCTCCTCTACTTTCCCGCATGAGGAACTAAATAGTTTATTTCGATTAATTTTCCTCAAAAGAGCACTCACAACAGCTATCACTATATGATCGCCATCAAAACAACTCCACTGCCAATAAAGAAGCACTCAATGACGTCATATTTTCAAAACAAATATGGCGTCAAAATCCTCATCTCCTTAACTAAATTGATAGGAATACTGAGACTTTGGAAATAAACTAAAATCAGTCAGATCTTTCATTTATGAACTCCGTTTGTATTTTGACAGGAGTACATCTCCAAAGAACACTTTCAAGGGTGTGAACTATTACTTTAAATTAGGGGGTGAATAGTTCTGTTTATCAAAAACGTAACAATTCCAAGAACTATATCGATATTTTTTCCATAATATTTTGAGATTTATCATGTTAAAGGGACACTCCGGCCCAAATACAAATGCAGTTCATATGAAAGATCTTACTGACTTTAGTTTATTTCCAAAGTTTCACCATTCCTATCAATTTAGTTGAGAAGATATTGCTAGTTGAAGTTGAAAATTTGTGGATTTTGACGCCATATTGGTTTTGAAAATATGACGTCATTGAGTGATTCTTTATCGTCAGTGGAGTTGTTTTGATGGCGATCACATAGTGATAGTTATTGTGAATGGTCTTTGGACGAAAATTAGTCGAAATAAACTATTTAGTTCATCATGCAGGAAAGTAGAGGAGCTTCTTAGGCATAATACGAGATCACGTCACTCAGTGACGTCATATTTGAGAAACAAAATGGCGTCGAAATTGGACAAACTCTCCAACTTCAACTAGCCACATCTTCTTAACTAAATTGATAGGAATGCTGAAACTTTGGAAATAATCTAAAGTCAGTAAGATCTTTCATATGAACTACATTTGTATTTGGGCCGGAGTGTCCCTTTAACAAATCGTACAGGAAGTGTATATAGGAGAACAGCTGAGAAACTTACAAGACATTTCTCTTTCTGTTAAAATCCACTTTAGACATACGAATCAGGACTCTCATCACAGCTATCAGGATCAGGAGATTTAACTGAACAGAAATTAGATTAAAACATTAAAGAAACGATACATGGACGATCGTCAAGCTGGCATCCTTAGCAAATGAGTCCAGCGGGCCGAGACTCAATGGAGAGCGAAGGTTACAATAATATATAGCAAAGTGAAAAGGTGGTAAACTGCCAAGATTTTTAGTGACGAAATACTGACGTTTCGAGTGGAGCCCTTCATCAGAGTAAGATGATACTCTGATGAAGGGCTCCGCTCGAAACGTCAGTATTTCGTCACTAAAACTCTTGGCAGTTTACCATCTTTTCACTTTGCTATATATCCAAAACACTGTCTACGCAGTAAAGTTGGGCGGTATGGGAATTTCAATACCGGTATTCGATATTCGAAAAATATCGCCGTATACCGGTATACCATTACAATTTTTTGGAAAATGTGTGATCTTCAGTAATTACAGTTTACACCCAATAACCCAAACATTCACAAAAAAAATGGAAAAAAGTTTGAGTTATCGGGAGTTTGTTTCGTTAAACGATCTAAAATTATATGGCTTCCAAATTTTGGCTTGTGTTTAAAAGTTAAAATCTAATCTATATATTATTTCCCGCGCACACACATTGTGTTTGTGTATCATTTGTGATTTTTTCATGATATACTCATGATACCGGTTTATCTTACGGTATAGTAGGGTATACCGTAACAACGGTATACCGGTACAGCGTCAAAACCAATACCGCCATACCGGTATCAACTAAATATCGTGAATAACTAAGAATACCGGTATAGCGCCCAACTCTACTACGCAGCACTCTACTTTTACTCTCGGTTACAATGATATACTCTTTCGATTCATATATGTACTGCCTATGCGGCAGTCACTAGCTATTACCCAACCGGGAATCGAACCCAGCGCTCTTGTCACTGAGCTATTGAGACATGGTTAGGACAGTCGTCAGATAATTTTCGGACGCTCTTTTCCTGCAGTCAGTACCGGGAGACATTGCATCTTCATTTCACGTAGAGCTGAGCCGAACGACTTCTATCTGTAGCGGAGTGGCACACAACTTTTGTATATAGAAGCGTATACACAATTAAAGAAACAGTTTTATATATTTGTGTGTCAACCCGCTAAACTACAACCTCGTACCCATGGTCTTCTCAGGGAGTGGGGACTGTGCCACTGATCTCTAAATAAAGACTGGATCGAGCAACTATAATTGTTTGGATGCTGCGAAAAAATGAAGCCGTGAATATTTCGCGGCGGCCATCTTGAATTGATCACACTATATAGTATTATCTGAAAAATAGACTATCTGAAAAAAATGACGCCACTTTTTCTTTTAACTTATCCTCTTCCATGAAAAATCTCATCTTTAACAACTATAAAATCCTTTACTCTAATAATCCATTAATACCAATAAACTCTTAATTATAGAAGCTTTACACATTAAGTTTAATAAACCTGACTTGAACTCCGGTCTTAAGGCTAGCAAATAATTGACACTCTTTACTTAATTTCAATATTACACTTGTCACTCAGTTTCCTCATGCTTTTCCTGTTTTTGTTTCACGTCATCACAATGTCACACCTTATGGTCACAATGACAAGTAATTAATTAACATCTGTAATATAAATAGGTTTCCTTTTTCTTCTTTGTGGATGATGTCATCGCACCTTATGTATCAGTATATATAGACCTAGGCTACGTTTTTGTAATCACTTAGTCTGATGATGATTTTGTAATAAAATCGAAATATCACTTTTTCAATAATCTCGTCTTGTTATTGACTCATATCTTGAGTTCTCAGGATGTCTTTATTTTTAGGAATATGTTTTATTTTATAGACTATCTGTCTCTGATCTTTTAAAATGCTAAAATTAATCTGTTGTTGAAGGATTTCCCGTAGTTTAGAACGCAAATTACGGCTCATTACAGTTGCCGTAGTTTGTGTTCTAACTGATTCATTTTAGCATCTTAAAAGATCAGAGACAGACAGTCTCTATCGCCTATAGTAAAACTGTATAACGTGGTCGCAACAAGATGGCCGCCACGAGCTACTTCCGGCTTCATTTTCTGAACAATAGTTGTTCGATCCGGACAGTGGCGGTGCTAGGGGAGGGGCATTTGCCACCTCAATAATTTTTCTCCCCCCCCGCCATTTTGACCCCCCACCCGCTGGAATGTGTAGACATATTCATTATTTTTAATACGTTATAACACAGATAACTAAAAAATAAAGTAAAAATAACTGGTGGAAACCTAGCGCAAATGAAGCAAACTGAATATCAGAATAAGTATTGAAGAAATCGAAAGCGCTTACAACCAAGCTGTGGTGTGACAGTGTTTTGCGTTTGATTTAATACGTGTTAATATGTTTGAATTTTGCACGTTGGGGGATCATTCTAAAAAGTAACGTGTCCTGGCCTTTGCTAAAGGTACAGGCGTGACTTGTCAACTGTTGTCAACTTGTTGTCTAATGTAAATGGTCTTACACGTACATTTATAACATTTATGCGAAAAAAGGTTTTGCCCCACTAAAAAAAATTAGTTTGCCCCTCAATTGCCCCCCCCCCCCCCCAAGTTTGAGGCCTGGCGCCGCCACTGTCAGTGGACTACACTCTATCCAAAATCGAAATACATAATTGTTAAGAGAAAATACAACATCAAAGCGAGGCTTGATGATGATTACTCGTTGAAATGAACAATATTGAATGAAAGAACTGACCGTGGTTATGATTATCACAGGCGCGAAGAAAATCCAGAATAATCCTTTATCATAGGACAACCAGCACCTAAATATGAACTGAAAATTTAGCCTCCTGATTGAGAGTTTGTACCTTAGTAAAGTGCCACTACGATCAAATGTTTACCTATCGATATTTTTACGCATTTTTAAAGCAGAGCTGCTAAATATTACTCGGTCGAAACCGTTTTGCGATTAGACGATGGCAAGTATTATTTTTCTGACTCCGAATCTGGAGTTGTTATGTCCGCCATTAATCGATCATGTTCCTGACCAGCGTAACGAAGTGACGTCAAATTCTCAACGCGAAGACTCCACATCGCCAATTCTTCGAGTAAATCAAAGTCGTTTATTCAAATTCTTCATCTGAAAGGCTGAACATTTCATCTACTTCTCGAAGAAAACAAGAAAACAGTAACCTCGACTGAAATTCAGGCGTAGCATTGAGAATCATAAACAATATTACCTTTTGAAATTACGGGCTCACTTGGAACACGTTTTTAGTAATGGTGGCCTAAATAATAGTGATTTCAGAGCTCAAAATACTGACTTCAAAATACCATTTTTTAGTTTTTTTTTACATCGGTGATCTCTTTCGACCCTGAAATACTATTCTATGCTGAAGAAAATCTAAAAGATGGGGATGAATTTTCATCGTAGTGGCACTTTAAAGTGGTGATCATCAATGAAACAACATCCCTTTACTTATTTTTATTAAATTATAAGTTATTACTACAATTAGTAATATTTCGAGGTTGTATTTTACGTGAGAAAAGTGAATTTTGTAAGATGTCTCGATTCATTCCTGGACATAATATGAAAAGGAGAAATAAGAAAACTTCAATGTGTCGAAAAATACTTATGGACAACGTTTATATTAACCCCATTTTTTATTTGGTTTAGAATAAAAGCACTCCTAAAATTAGACAGGATGTTCTTTTAAATTTTGGCGATAGCTGTTTTTGCACTTAAGTTATTCCAGTCTTTGTAATATGCAAATAAGGCATACGATGACGTAAGATAAGGAAAACAGCATTGTCGAAGATCTATTTTCGAGTATATCTTCAAAACCATTCATGAAACTTTCTCCAAACTTTTCATGTATTTACAGACAAATAGAATAAAAAAGACAGTTCAAGTTATGTAGTCGTCATAATAACCGATTAGTTTCCAGACCTCTTAATTTAAAAAAAACAAAACTATTTGTTTTCTCTCAAGTGCTGATCATCTTGGAGTTGTTAATATTGAAGGAAGATGCTACAAACTTAACTAATCTTATACTAAAGTGTGAAGTTGAAGTAAACTCTGCTATGGCGGAAAACAAAGATTTTCCTAGCCTGAATTTAGAGATCTGGAAACAAATCAGTTACCAGGAACTACATAACTTGACTACTGTCTTTTTTAGTTTATTTGTCTGTAAATACATGCAAAGTTTGGAGAAAGTTTGACGAATGGTTTTGAGATATACTCGAAAATAGATCTTCGACAATTCTGCTTTCCTTATCTTACGTCATCGTATGCCTTATTTGCACATTACAAAAACTGGAACTTAAGAACAAAAACAGCTATCGCCAAAATTTAAAAGAGTGCTTTTATTCTAAACCAAAAAAAAAATTGGGGTTAGGGGGACTTTAATGGACAACGTTTATATTAATGGACAACGTTTCGGACAATGTGTCCCTTTTGAAAACGTTCTCCGAATGAAACGTCTTCTCCGAAACGTCACATTGGAAACAAAAATTAAGTTTGTCTAATATGAAAGAACTCATCAAGTGATAGAGTAACACCTTTTACAACCTTTCCGTATTTTGCTTCGTTTTTGAAATATTTCAGTTTGTTTGATATGTAAATGAGATGATCTCTGACGTCAGGTGCAGGGCAGGGAATTTTCACTCATTAAGATGGAACTATCCATCTTCAAGTTTGTTCCATAAATTTACTTGAAAATGTGCGTATAATAAATAACTCCTCGTGGTGATGAACGTTGTAAACTTTTACAACCAATAAACACACCCCCAATATTGACACAAATGGCGTGAAGCAGGCTAGAAAAGTCCATTTTCTGTTGTCTAATAGCGAAAAACCGGCTTTGAGAAAATCTAGCCAGCAGGTTTAAATTCAGTCAAAATTTAATGCTTAAGGCGGATTTCCAGTCCTCGCACGAAGCAACTCGCACGAAGCAACTCGCAGCGAGCACTCGCAAGCTCGCTGCGAGTGTTTTAGCCCTCGTGGCAGACAGTTGGAAATCTTGAACATTTTTTTACTCGCAGCAAGTACTCGCAGTAAATAACCAATCAAAACAAATTATGTCAACATTTCAAATCATTAGTAATTTATGGGGAAAACTGCACAAACGAAATCATTACCGTGTCGGTGTGTGTTTGCATAGATATTGAAGGGAAGAAATTACATAAATTAATCGAACTTTCACCTCGATTTTCTCGTAAATACCGATTTATTTGAGGTGCTATATCGGAAACACTCAGAAGAGTGCTTCATCAGGATATCCAAACACCTGGAAGTTTGTTAAAAAAACGCGGCTATAGCTTCATCAGTTTTGAAAACCCTGCGAGTTATCGCAACGAGCTGCATGTGGTGGAAATACAGTGGAAACCACGCGAGTACACGCAGCGAGCTGCGAGTTGCTTCGTGCGAGGACTGGAAATCCGCCTTTAGGCTTTTTTCGAAGAGCGTCGCCCCTAACAACAACAAAAAGATTAGCAGCGATTGCGGACCAGTTCCTGGAGACAGAACATTCTCGGTTACCACTGCAAAACTTTGGAATTAATTACCAGAGCAAATTAGAAGAACTAACTGTTTAAATATAGTTTTAAGTCAGCACTTAATTAAGACTTTCCTTTTTTCGAATTAATAGTTTTGTAGTTATCATAGCTTTATTAGTTATATGTAGTAGTTTTGATTTACTAATGAAATAATTAGTTTTATTATATGGCTAAGAAAGATGGTGCACCGGAAAAAAGCGTATTGCCCTCAGGGCAATACGCCTTTTTCCGGACTGGTAAGTTTTGGCGGGAAAATTTCTGAGTTGATTTAGATGAAAATAAAAGAGGATTTGAGTATGTTCGTTGAAAAGGTTCGAACAATAACACGTCCTGGAACATTAGTGCTGCTTTTCTTGAAAGCTGTTTATCTATAAGTGAAGAAAATGAATGCCTAACGACGAGTAACGCATGTAAACACGAAACGAATCAACAAGCTCAGAGGTAAGGTAAACCGCAACATCTGAAGACAAACACAACGTTAAAAACAGATAACAAAATGAACCAAAAGCCATATAATAAATGTCTTATTAACCTAGTTTGCTTGGTCTGTACGGTAAAGTATTTGCCTTCGGTTTTTTTGCACAGACCTCGCTCCTTCGTCGCTTGGTCTGTACGAAAACCTCAGGCAAATACTTTACCGTACAGACCTCGCACTCGGTTAATAAGGACAATAAGTCTTTAATATAAGCAGATACACAATTTATCACTATTAACTATAGGTTCATTGTGTTTTAAGAAAAACATAATTAAATGAGTTAGTAATTCACTCACCATTGTTTGGTACCATAGGCATCCAATTTAACAAGTGCAGCGACAGAAACAAAGAAAAGCGGAAAACCTAGAAAAACGACATGTTCAAAAGTCAATTTATTCGTGGCATACTGTGCACGACCACTTCAGCGGACAGAGGAAAAGCATGTGCACACATTGTGACTAATCGCAGCCAATTTCTGAATCAAAATGACGCGTTCTGCGTCGGGATAAAATTATTTCAATTCATAACATCAGGCTGGAGAATTCAGTATAACGAATTTGCAAGTGTAAATAGAAATGCAAATGTCTATTGTGGTTTTAGCCTGATTAAAAATTAAAATAAGTTTTATCCCGACGCAGAACGCATCATTTTGATGCGCAGTCGACATTACAAACTGGCTTCTATGTAATAGATACACAGCATGAGCAGCCGATCTGTATGGAATTTAGAAGGCGATCCGAAGGCGAGCCGTGTAAATCCCATACAGATCGGCAGCGAAATCGAAGTTAATGTTTATATATATATATATTAGGATAAATCTCTTACCGATTTACAGATATTGATTAAATAATGTGTTGTGCTGCGTATAGGCAGTGTAGAAATACAAATCAAATATCTAAAAAGGTTGGTGTACTGCTGAAATAGAGTGTAAGTAGTCTAACGTTTCGAGCGAAGGCCCTTCGTCAGAGAGTGAAACGTGAAGAACGAAGGGAACGAAGGAGGGAGGGTGAGCACGCCATTTATCCCGGTCAGCGGCAACCTGCAATCGTCTTCTGGACGATCTTTTTTAGTATCCGCGAGAGATGCCTATATTATGATATACATCATAGAACTGCATGCTAACCCCAAAACAATTAACTTAGATCCTAACCCTAACCCCCCGCCCAATGGGTTTTCTAACCCTAACCCCGTGATACAGGAACGCTAAGTAAAAATCCTTTTACTACGATCGTCAAGCTCATATCCTCAGAAAAATGATTCTGAGTCCCGCACAGGAATCGAACCTGTAACCTTCTTATTGCCGGTGAGACGCTCTAACCATTGAGCCACCGAGACTCAGATGGAGAGCGAAGGTTACAATGATGTACTAGTTCGATTGATATATGTATGGTTAGAGCGTCTCACCGGCAATTGAGTAGTACATATATCAATCGAACCAATACATCATTGTAACATTGGCTCTCCATCTGAGTCTCGGTGGATCAATGGTTAGAGCGTCTCACCGGCAATCAGAAGGTTACAGGTTCGATTCCTGTCCGGGACTCTGAGGATACGAGCTTGATGATCGTCCATGTATCGTATGTCTAATCCAAGCTCTCCCACATTCACTACAGCAGTGTGTATATTAACACTAACCTTAATACTAATAAAAGGATCGTCCAGAAGACGATTGCTTTCCGCTGACCGGGATAAATGCATGCTCATTATCCCTCTACGCCCATGATGTAACGTTTTCGTCAATATATCGCTCCGTAATCGTAATTCGTAATTTATCAGCGTTTCACCTACCCCATCCAAACAAATGGAAAGACTTTGTTCCAACAGCGGTGCCGCCGAAAACTGAAATCACTTTAAGATACAGCATTGCTCCTTCCAATAACATCCAACAAAACGACACCAATGAGAAATAATGCAAAAGAATAGCCACCATTTTACACACCACCTGTAATAAATAAAAAAGGAATTGCCAAATCCGCCTAGCTTTATCCACATGTTCTATGTATTTATGGTGAAGGAAAATTTCGAGTGTTGGTTAATATATATATGTTATTTACCGGCTGGGAGAGCCGCTTCTGAGACTGAGGGAAAGTATTTTTCCAGTACGGACCGACCAAAACGGTAAATAACGTGTTTATTTTTTTCGAGCAAAGTCAAAAAAATTGCAATTTTTTGGCGCGAAAAGTTGCGAGAGGTCCGTACTGGTGTGATACGGACCTCGTACTCAGCCAATCAAAAGGCTCTATTTTAGTTACGGACCTGAGTTACGGACCTCAAAAAAAATAAATACCTTTTAAGACCAAACCGGGACCAGTTGCGAAAAATGCAACTTAGAGGCCTTCCGGCTGGAATCGAACCTGCAACCCTGCGATGCTAGTGCAGTACTATGACCACTGAGCTACGGAAGCCGTTGCCGAGAGCCTAGTCACGATTTCTGTATATATAGTTGTGGACATGCCGGGAGAAGATTTGGGTATATTACAAGTAATATTTGTTATATATATATATATATAGTGGGTCCCAAATCCACAGTTACCATAAAGCCATTATGGTGATAGCCGGTAGGGCACATTGTATACTTTCATGTATATATTACGCTCACTGCTCATGCGGTTTGAGCACTCTTATGGATTGGGTGGAGAGTCTCTCTCAATGAGACGTTTACTGTTTGCATTATGCATTGCTCACTGCTTGCAGTTTGAGCACTTTGGTGACTCCACAATGCAATCCTACAATGTGTAGCCGTACATAGTGGGTCCCAAGTCCACAGTTACCATAAAGCCATTATGGTGATAGCCGGTAGGGCACATTGTATACTTTCATGTGTATATATATATATATATATATATATATATATATATATATATATATATATATATATATATATTTCACTGGCTGTGAAAGAAAATCGGTGCAATACCAAACACTGTGTCTATCGTATTACTTGCTCGCATTGCCATATAGTCTATATTGGTGAAACCGGACGAAGCATTGGGACTAGAGTTAAGGAACATCTTAGCATGAAAACACAGACAGTTTTTAGTCATTTAAAGACACATAGCGATGGTAATCAAATAGATAATTCCCCTATTATATGGGAAATACTACACGCTAATATTAAATATTTTAACGAACGTAAAACAATAGAAGCACTTGAAATTAAGAAACATTCCACGAATATTATGAACGGATGTATAAGATGAGCACTTTCTATTTGGTCTTTGTTTTATTTATATTTACATATTGTATTATTCTTTTGTTTCACTTTTAAACTAAATTGTATATATAGAGGACGATATCTTTTATCACAGATTATTCCACTGAAGAAGCCCTAATCGGCGAAACGTTTGGAAATAAATACTGTTTTGTATACTTTGCCTGAAGAAGTTCTTTCTTATACCTATATATATATATAACTTATGAACTTAAAATATTGTTTGCTACTCCGAGTTTCACGCAAGTGCGATCATCAGGCAAACTCGGAGTAGCAAACAATATTTTAAGTTCATAAGTTATACAATTCGCTCTACCACTCAAGGTATTGAGCACTCTTAGACGATTGCAAACTATTCGCTTCATTTTATATATATATATATATATAATTAACAATTATACCATGAGCTCGAGTCGTATATGAGCTCATAGCCAACGAGGCGCGCAGCGCCGAGTTGACTATTAGTTCATACACGACGAGAGCGAATGGTATGATTGTTTTATAATATAGCAAAACATTTTAAGATAATAATCGGAAAAACTGTTGATATGTCGCGGTGAATAAATTATTTAATTGAAATCAACGAACTTCCGCCACATCTACTTCCGTCATGCGTATTGTTGTCACGTTCACGTATGAAAGGTTTCTCGCTGAGTTGAAAACAGCTTCAGAATTTTGTCTGAGAGCCAAAAATTCGTTGAGATGGTTCAATAAAGAAAAAAGATCCTTTGAAAAGCCAAAAGGTGGGTCAATTTTTAGTTATTGTATCACGGTTGTGAATATTTGGGCTTTTAAGAGGACGTGAAAGCTAAAAAAACATTAGCGAAAATCTCGCTTTGTTGTTTTTCGATGTGTATCACCTAAAAATAACAAAAGTTTTCATTCATAATGCTTTATTACTTCAAAAATTATCTTTACTGAATAATAATCATAATATTTGTAATAAATATGTGGTGCTGGCTAACTTTTATCCTTTTTATTTTGTCTGACAAAACAATTCACAATTCAGTCGGGTTTTTCAAAGCCTTAAGACGATTTTTAAAGTGGATTTTGCATCATAACTTCGTAAATTTTGCGCTTGGTTAATCTATTTTCTGTTGAACATTAGCCTTACTCCTCTCAGTTCAGGTTTTTTGCTCTTGTGCGTTAAAGAAACAACCAGTTTCATCTGCAGTATAGGTTGAGAAAATCACGCCGTCATTTTGATTTTTCATTACTAGTGATATATGAGCTGATAGCTTGCTAGTATGAGAACCAATCAGATTGTAGAACAGCTCATATACGGTGGATGGCTATATTATAAATATATATATATATTTATATATTAGGTGAATATTATCTAATTTACTAGAAATACGTTATACGCAACAACCCCTCGCCCAATTGCTGTTTGAAACTTACAGTACAGTACTTCTTTTGGTTCTAAATTACTTGAATTAGATAATAGCCAGCCACTTCATTTGCCAAACTAAATAAATTTTCAGTGGACAATATCTCTCAGCTTTGTATTGTCTGAATTTAATTGTTTCATAGGACATCAAAATAAATACATGCAGTCCAAACTTTTTAATTTTTGAGTGCAGCAACAGAATAGTGGGGGTCTACTGCTGTTTCTACCATCAATCACTAAGAAAGAAATTACTTTTATCACAATATTGATGACTCACGAAATAATCAATGCAGTATTTAGTAACAGTAAGTTGATAATTCTACCCACATTCGACTACTGTGATGTGGAGCTGGCAGGAATATGGATAACTAAATATTGATGGTCATAATCAGAGGTCTCTAGGCATGTCAGGGAAACTGATCTTTGGACTTGAAACTGATTGGTTAATAGAAATCCCAAGTTTTGTACCTCTTGTTTTAGAAGCAAGTTACACATTTTAACATCATATCTACCACTAAAGAGCTATTTTCCATGTTTCAATTAATCTGTTCATACATGTTATAGCACCATTATCTATTGCCAAATATATGTGAAGGATATACAACTTTTGAGTTAAAATTAGTTTTTGTAACATTGAACTGTACATTGATGAATATGTGTTGAAATTTGCAACAACTGTAATTTGTTAGAAAACAAGACCCGGCTATCCTGTATAAATATTATTGTATTATTATTGTATTATTATTATTATTATTATTATTATTATTATTATTATTATTATTATTATTATTATTATTATTATTAATACTAATAATAATAATGCATTGACAATAATACTACCAATAATAATGCCTAATGCAGATTGCAGATACCATATTTGCCATGTAACAAAGCATATATATGGCATTGTGTACTATAGTACTATAGATGGAGTACTGTAAACACAGATTATATATGGAATACATTCCAGTATACAAAACATGGACGTCAAGATCATATCGTCAGAAACATAATATTACTGGTTGAAAAAATGATAACCTAATTGTTATTGCCAGTGACGGCCTCTAACCATTGAGCCATCGCGATTCAGATGGAGAGACGTTACAATGATGCACTGGTTCTAATGATATATGTACTGCCTATGCACAGCAGTTACTATATATTTCAGTAATGACTAATGATTGGGTGTTAATATATACACTGCTGTTATATCAATAGAATCAGTACATCAATGTAACGTTCACTCACCATCTGAGTCTTGGTAGCTCAATGGTCAGAGCATCTCACTGGAAATCAGAAAGTTATCCCTGTCCGGACACACAATGATTTTTCTGAGGATATGAGCTTGCTTGACAATCATCCATGTACTGTATTGTCTGTTTCCCCCCGAGCTCTCCCTTATTCACTACAGCAGTGTATATATTAAGTATTAACACTGACAAGTATACATAGTAATGCTTGATTATTGCTACAAAATTGTAGGCCAGGCCCAGGTCATATAAACACAGCAATAGTATGCATGTTTTTTCACCCTAAACTACTGTATATATAGGCTAATTATCAAACATATAGTATTTATAACTTGAGGTACACAAAAATAATAAACATACTGTACATGCAATTCCAAAATTTGTACTACACTTACTATTCAGCAGTATTATAAAGAACAAAGGTATATATTTTAAACAGGCTAGGACTGGCCATTGTTGCATGGATTTAATTCCAACTGTCAAAATATTATACATGTATGTTTTGAAAATTCAAAACATTACACACCTTCAAATTTTCCCAAATCTCTCTGTTAAGTATTTCAAAATGTGTCTATTAGATTTCGGAGCTTGGAGCAAATACACAATACAGTGTACAATATTTAAATAACATTAAAATTAGCGAGTCAAGTAAAAAAGTTGAACGATAAAGTGAAGCACTGAACTGATTCTGAACTGAAGTCGAAGGTAATGGCTATTCGTACGGTAGCCGTACGACGCTATAGTCTCTTAGAATTCAACGAAATGCGGGTAAATATCATCAAAATCCTAAACCTAACCCTAATCCTAACCAAATTGCTAACCCTAACCAAAAAAAAACTATGCAGAAAAGGCATTAATTGCTCAACACAGACCGGTGAGTCGGTGACAATCACAATGTACATAATTATAATAGTCCTTTTACCTTTTACTTGTGTCTGTCCTTGATTATCTTGTCCTTCAACACTACAGTTTCGGCTTGAAATCAGCAGATAATATCTATAGTAATGTTTGTTACAAACAAACATTGCCATTTCCTCACAAAATCATCTTTTATGGCAATATAAATTTCGCCGTCAATGGCGGCTTCTTCCGGAAAGCGGTTTGTCGCGCTGGCGTCAATTTAAATTTAAATTTAAATTAAAACAAAAAACCGTTTCAATACCGTTTCAATTTTTGCATTCGCAATCATGTGACGGTTGCAATTTAAATATTAATTGAAACGCAGAGGGTCAGGTCTACCAATCAGCTTCTGTCTATATCTCGTTACCAGGGCCAAATTTTCCAATGCCGCGCATGATCGACGACGTTGATCCTGAATATATATATATATATATATATACAAGGAAACAGAAAGTGACTCTACATCACTACATTACGCCTGGAATCCGTGATGAGGGACTAAACGCCGGTCGATATTAGCACCCTCGCCCTCAGGCCTTCGGCCTTCGGCCGGCGCTTCGCGCCGGGCGAGGGGATAATATTAGGTGAATAGACCAAAACATGGACAAAATCCCAGTAAGTAAGAGTGCTCGATACAAAAATTGTAGAGCTAGTTATAAAGTATATGTAAAATCTAAACTTTTACAGATGCCGTAACACTGTATTTCATGCCTAAGGCAATCATCAGACGACTCTCAATCATCAGAAGAGTTGTCTGATGATTGCCTTAGGCATGAAACACAGTGTTACGGCATCTGTGAAAGTTTAGATTTTACATATACTTTATAACTATGTCTGCCTGTTGGTGTCAGAGAAGAAGGACACATCGTCTGACCTGGAGAAGGACACATCGTCCGAAACGTCCGACTCCGATGGAATGATGAAGATGACCGATACTGAGGCCGTCGAAACGTCAGTTACAACAACAAGATTACAACAACCTGGACGATCAACTTTACACTTCTAATTCTTTTGTCTGTTTGTCAAAATGATCAAATAGCAAAATACGATTAACTAAACAACTTACTTCATCGTCTGTTTTTCCAGCTCCGACCAAAAAAATAATCTGTGTTATTCCCAAGGAGAACTGTAAGTTGAGGTGAACTACATGACGAGTTGTCGTCAAAACCTGGAGGTCTCTGCTATTGTTTAAAAAGAAGAAACGAAAGACGTATACACTATAGGACCTAAGAAATTCCCCAAGGGAATTAAGTGAGAAGCCAGCGTTTTTTGTCCGCATTTGCTAGACAAAAACGATGACTTCAGAGGTTAAATAAAAGAAAATCGTTCGTTAAACCCATGGGGATGAAAAACGAGACGCATTTATTGACTTTTACGGCAATCATATTATTCATATATGAAGTATTTGTTATTATATTTATAGTATTTGTTTATTGAAGTTGTTTGTTTATTATAAAAGTGCTGAAAGTTAAACCAAACTTTCTTTAGAAACACCGTAAGGAAACTGTTTTGGCGGAAAAACTGCCCGATATGGAAAATTACTTTTGTATGTCCCTTTCCCGACATTTCGCCTGAAACTTTGCTTTTACTATGTCCCATCAATTCTATTGCAATGCTTTATTTTTATTCTAGTACGAGGTTTGATTTTAATTATTACTGAGGGTATCTGTAAATTTCATCCAATCATAACGTTGATATCACCAATAAGAACGCTGATACGATATTTTTAAAGTGCCTATATTGCAATGAAAATTTCAGTTGTAAAATAACTATTTTGTTTGAAATAATTATTGAAACTATAAAGATAACCATTTACAACTTTTTCATATCTCACTTCACTCTTGAGATATTAAGATTTCTTTACTATGTCAATGATCATACTTATGACATCACAATGCATGATGACTTATTTAAAAATTCTGCATATCTTCACCATTATCACATGGAATCGTTTGATGATTTGCGTATTTGATGTCAGTAGATACATCAACGCACATGCACCTGCATTTCATAAGCGTTTTAAATACGTTATTGTGCATTGTGATGTCATAAGTATATGATCATTTACATATTAAACAAATCTTAATATATCTCAAGAGTGAAGTGAGATATGCAAAAGTCGCAAATGATTAGTTTTTATAGTATCAAGAGTTCTTTCAACTGAAAGAGTTATTTTACAAATGAATGTTTCATTGCATATAGACATTTTAACTATAGTGAAGATCTCAGTACTTATAATAATTACAGATCCTAAGCTGTGGTAAACACTGAACGTCGGGAAGTACTATATCAATGACTATAATTATAGAATGTTGAAGAGAATGTTACGATAACATACTGTAAAAGGATATAGCAGAGCAGACTGATTGACAATGCGATCAAAGATAGAACAGATCCGATATAGGATATATATGCAAATGAAATCTTGTCAGCGTCGTCCAGCTGTTATATAAAAGATATATTCAAAATTTATCAAAATATGGTGAAAATTAAGACCGTCATGAAGTACTGAATGAAAACAATATCTTTCCAATTTACCTCAGCATCGATGACCATCATTGCAAAGCTACTCAAATGATCTGTTACACACATTATATTGTTATCATTTAATATATAAGTCTGCAATCCTTTCTTGCTCCATTTACCATTCTTTAAATAAACGCAGTGTGCTTCTGCTATCTTTGTATAAAAAACACACACAACAGTTAAAATAAACCCAAAAACTGAGAAGTGAATAAAAGTAGAAAGCACTTTATTGACAACGAAAAGACACTCGTGGGAAACGAAAGAGCATGTTATACAAAAACAAACACGTTAGAAAGAAAATACGGTATTGTAAAATCTGTTGGAAAATCGCTACAGGGAAAAAACAGATTGGAAGAGGTACCAAAGATTTTAAATATTCCACCGTTTTGTTTTAGAAAAAAAAATTTTAAAGTAAAATATGGCTTACTTTTTTATTATTCTTTCTTTCAAATTTTATCGATGTTTCGTTTTCTTGTAAATCGCTGATAAGATCCCCGTTAGCAAAACAATAAATTGATATAACATCAGTGACTTCAAATGAGAAGCTACTCCTAGATACAAAATGACACAAGCATTGAAAAAATTAATGCCATGATGGGATGATGATGATGGAATGATGGGATGATGATGATGGGATGATGATGATGGCGATGATGATGGCCAATAATATAAGATAATGATATAATATTTAAAGCTTCTGATTTCTATGAAAGCATCTTATTTAGATTTCTATGAAATCACTTGAAATGTATCACTCCAATGACATCAAATATGCAAATCATCAAACGATTCCATGTGATAATATGAAGATATGCAGAATTTTTCAATAAGTTATTATGCATTGTGATGTCATAAGTATGATCATTTACATATTAAACAAATCTTAATATCTCAAGAGTGAAGTGAGATATGAAAAAGTTGTGAATGGTTAGTCTTTATAGTTTCAAGAGTTCTTTCAAACAAAAGCGTTATTTTATAACTGAATTTTCCATTGCATATAGGCACTTTAAACAGAATGACTTTCTCCGTTTCTCAATACCTCATCTCGTTCCAGAGATATTTAGGTTTTTGAAACATGCAAATTAGATGACGTATGACGTCACTTTCTCACATAGAGGAATATCTCAATATACAATGAGGAATATATGTGCATTCTGCAAATAACAAGCAGAATGTTTTGAAACTTTGCACATGCATGTGTGCCAATGATGAAAGTGCACACCACTGTATGAAGTATATTGTTGCCAAGGAGACCACTAGGAAGCAGGAGTCTAATAACTTAAAAAACTAAGATCTTAATTATGTCTCTATTTAAAGAATAAGATGATTTAGACCTCAGAAATACGATATCTATAGGTGTGTACGAATCTTCAAATCTCTGCACTACAGTAAACGTTATTTGATAGAGAAATAAATAAATGTTATTTTACAAATGGAAGAGATCTGACACAAAGCGATATCCATAGTAATAACATACTATACACAGTGGTGTGCACTTTCATCATTGGCATACATGTGCAAAGTTTCAAAATATTCCACTTGTTATTTGCATTCCTTAGTTTGTGAATGTGACAAAATGACGTCATACGGCATCTAATGTTACATGTTTCAAAAACCTGAATATCTCTGGAACGAGATGAGGTATTGAGAAACCGAGAAAACCATTATATTTCATTTTCAAAATACTTTTCGATACACGAATTTTTCATAAGTCTTTCCCAAGACTACAACAACCTGGACGATCAACTTTACACATCTAATGATATACTCTTATAGGTTCAAACCATTTACTTCATAACAAGACTGTGATCACTAATCCCCGATAAATCGTTGTAATTATCATAAGTTTAGTTTTAGGTTTATTAATTTCTACACAAACAGCCTCAAATTCAGCGGGAATCATTTGCGCTCTTTCAATAATACATTAAAGACTTCTCGTGTATAAAGCGCTACACCACGGCACCTCCATTTCTGGATCTATCCTTTCTAAAAACTGCGTAGCCCTGGATACGTATATTATCATTATCTATTGTATTATCAAGTCTGGTTTCGTTAAAGTGCCCCTGCGACGAAATATCACATTACGTTTGCTGGCATTTTTTGTTACAAAACATCCTTTTAGGTTAATAAATGTTCGCATTTGCCAAAAAAATTGAACAACAAACATTCTATCACAAGAAATTTAACCTCCAAAGTCGCCCAAATTTTGTCCGCCATTGCTCAAACCTTGTTCCAGACGAGCCCGCGATTCCACAGCAGAGTAGGTGATTATGACGTCAAAGACTCAACACGTGACAAAGCTTTATGGAAATTATACGAATTATGCGACAAGTTACAATAGAAAGTTTTCCCCAAGTAGCTTTATATTCATATATAACTAGCCACGTGTTGAGTCTTTGACGTCACTTCCTCTAATCGCAACCTAAGCGTCCGGAACGGTCAGCACTAGAGGCAATCCACCGATGGTCTTTAACCGAGTGGGGACTAGGACTAGTTACTATATTACCAACTGTTTTTGACTGTTTTTAACTGTTTTTAGGAGTACATGATTAAAGATTAAAGACCAATAATCGGCAATTGTCAAATGCTTTTAGATTACCAATAATGGGTAATTCCACAACAGTGAATTGTAGGATTCTAGAAACCAACCACAACACAAATCCTAACCCTAACCCCCCGGCCTTAAGTGTCTTCCCAACCCTAACCCCCCGCCCAATCCCCGCCTTCAACTTCATTGTAACCCTAACTCCCAACCTGTGTGTTTAAAAAAATTAAGAAACTTAAGTAATTTAGCAACTAGTCGTAGTCCCCACTTGGTTAGGTTAGGATTGGTGTTGTGTTAGGATTGGTGTTTGGTTAGGATGTTGTGTTGTGTTAGGATTGGTGTTTGGTTAGGTTAGGTTAGGATTGGTGTTGTGTTGATTTGTGTTGTCTTTGAGAATTCTACAATATATTGTTGTGGAATTACCCATTATTGGTAATCTAAGAGAATTTGACAATTGGCGATTATTGGTAATCTAAGAGTCAAGATAACCTGGCAGGGCAGAAATATAATTTAGCAACTAGTCCTAGTCGCCACTCGGTTAAAGACCCTCAGTGGATTGCCTCTAGTGCTGACCGTCCGGAACATGTTCGAGTAATGGCGGCCGTATAATCTCGTATAAAAACAGTCTGAAAAGGCGACTTACCATGCTCGCAATTGCTTGAAATGTGCATGGCAAGTTAATACACACTTTAATACACAGTATATCCACGGTTTTATATTTCATAAAGGCCTTTAATTCATCCAGGTGTTAAGAATTATTGGGGCTGGACCCACCGCCCCTTCCGGTTGCTACGGCGCTGTTACCATGCCTATAGTTGCCGTTCGTGGATGTCAGAACTGACGAAGATAATATTGAACTGACGATAACGATAACGATGAAATATTTTATGTAACTTACAACAAAGATGAAGCATTAAGTTTGACGTTTTTGATTATTGAACGCACACTTTTTACAATACCTATAACAAAATTAAAATGAAATGTCAACAAGCTCAGTTAGAAATGACATTTATCAAATCAATTCAAATTATTTAAATCAGCACTTAGACAAGGCTTGAGAATAGTGGTTTGTATAAAATGGATTTCAACGGTAGTACTAATTGTGCGTGTAGCTCCTGCAGCGTCATAACCTCAATTTATTTCATTAAATAAATTGTTATGTCTTTTCGAGTATTTCTGCGCAAAACAACGACCGCGACCACGTCAAGGAGATCTGGGGAGAGAGTTTTGACGTAATTCCAAGTTTCTTCGTTGTATAACACCTTCACTAAAGTTCTTTTGATTTCAATTTTCATTTCTTGAGTCGCACAACAACATCTCTCAATGAAATAAATGACAGTAGAACTGATAACCTGAGTTACGGAATTACGTCAAACTTGTTAGCAGACCCATTCCCCTTGAACTCGGTACAAAATGGCAATCGACGCTTTTATGTTGATTTTCTGTTTTGAAAAGAACACAGAAAATCGAGCAGAAATACTCGAGAAAATAAAACAAGTTATTTAATGAAAAAAAACGTTTGGGGTTCAAGGCATTTTAAAGTGGTACTGCAGTCAACATACAAATGGAGTTCAAATGGAGGATCTTGTTGACTTTAGTTTATTTTCAAAGTTTCAGCATTCAAATTTATTTATTTATTTATTTATTTATTAAGCTTCCATTGTACAATAACTAAAAAAAAAATTCGAACAAAAATTAGATGTACAACGAGGCAAGTTTACAACAGGTACATACCGAACAAGGTAAACTGCCAAAAACTATTAAAATTATATAGGCTAACAACGATAATAAAACATAATACAATTAAATGCAATAAAACACAGTTGATTATAAAACAATGTTTAAATAAAAACAGTTAGAGAATGGCTGCAACCAATTCACGTCGAGTATTTCACTGCTCTATATTCCATAGTGTTTTAATTCATCAAGATTATACAGATTAGTGAACTCTATATAGAGTCCATTGAAAGATCTTTTGTTTTCTTTTGTCATAACGCAGTGGACTCATAGTTCACTAATGAATTCAATAAAGTCAATGTCTCCGGTAAATGTGCGAGGTAAAAAAACAATTTTATAGTGAAAGTTAAAATTACTTCGTGGATGCAGTCATTCACTAAGACTGTTAGAGCATGGTCACTTGTGCTCTATTGGATATAGAGTCCGTCGAATTAGAGAAAAGGGAATTAGATACGAATTAGATACGAGGGGCCGTAGGCCCCGAGTGGACTTTTATCTAATTCTCGGGACTCAAGCACACGTGACCATGCTCTAACCCTTACTTAACAGCATTCTCTATAAGATGAGGAGGCCAGATTATGGGTAGAGTAACATTTAGATCAAGTAGATTTCCAAGTTGAAATATTGTCACAGTCAAAAGTAGAATGCAGCGCAGACATGTAGTGGCGGTAGAGAGCAGATTTAAAAGAAGTAACTGATGAAAGGCAACGGGTTGACATAGGTAGACTGTTCCAGAGTTTGACAGTTCGAACGAAGTAACTTTTTTGGAAAAGACAGGTTTTACATGTTGGAACTACAAAATCGAGAGAGCAACTGTTTCTGGATGATTTTACTAATATTTTGGGCTTGATGAAGTTAGAGATGTCAATGATTATAGAAACCATTAATCAATTTAAAAAAGGAAACAAGGTCTTTAATTTCATGCCAATAGGTAGAAGTTTCAATGTTAAAAGTCTATCTTTGTAGGTTTAAGAAGATATCTCAAGTTGAAATTGGAGAGATTGTCCAATTTCAACGCCATATTTGTTTCTCAAATATGACGTCACTAATATCTTCTATTTAACAATTAGTCACTGAAGTCGAGGTGACTATCGTTGAATATTTACCGAGCCGCGAAGCGGCGAGGTAAATATAACGATAATCACCGAGACTGAGGTGACTAATTGTTTTAGTATAATTTCAGGCTTGAACTGAATATTCAATTGAGAAGTTTTAAAAAGACAGTTTGAACTGTGTTATGCTCGATGTTTTCTTCATGCTTGACAGCTTTCAAAAACACACTAACGATCAAAACGGACGTAAAAATAGAAATAATTATACGATAAACAACTTCCTCACCCTGAGACAGTTCTATCTTGAGAGAAATCTGATATATACAATGTCTTTATGCTAAGTTTTTGAGCCTTTTCGACGATTTTATAGTTATAATAATATAGTCGCCATTTTGAAAAAAAATTCGTCATGTTTTAGAAACCATACATCAAAATGATGATTCCGAGAGGGGACTGGAACGAATAAATATAGTCTGGTTACAAAAAAACACTTTTTCAAGTATGATTTCTAGTAAAGTGATAGTCACCGCGTAGCGCGGTGACTATCGTCTCAGATTTACTGCCAGTCAGCCAATCAGAGCTCGTTTAAGCTCAGAAATTATACTAACTCGTGTTATGCCTAAGAAGCTCATCTACTTTCCCGCATTAGGAATTAAATAGTTTATTTCGACTAATTCTCCTCCAAAGAGCACTCACAACAGCTTTGATTATGTGATCGCCATCAAAACAGCTCCACTGCCGATAAAGCACTCAAGACGTCGTATTTTCAACACAAATATGGCGTCAAAATTCTTCAACTAGGAATAAACTAATCAGTAAGATGTTTCACGTGAACATTATTTGTATTTTGGCTGGAATTCCCTCTTAAAAAGATTCACTTACAAGTCGATAGGTTTTGGCAACGTTGTTTGAGGGAATCGAAAGGAAGATAGTGAAACAGATCCTTGTCATTTTTAAAATCTTCTAGACTAGTCATAGAAACAAAAAGTTCTGAAAGAAATAAAATATCTTAGAATTGACGATGAACGAAAAAAATTACACATGCGACAAAAATGAAAATCAAATGAACTAGTATTTCAACATAACCTCGTAACCCAGGGCATTTTGCATCCAGAGCGGAAGGTCGGCGAAAATGGCCCTGGGGTCGGCGAAAATGGCCCTGGGGTCGGCTGGTCCGAGTATAATTTATTCATCTAAATCTGAATGCTGTCTTCATATTTTACAGCAAATTAGAAGTGATAGCTTTCGCTAAATTGGATATATGCTTCTTCATACCTTTTGTAAGAGATAACCATGGATGTATGGTGGATTATTAAGCTTGTTAGCTGCTTTTATGCAGACGAATGCTGACATGAACAACTCTGAAGAACATTGAATATTTCTCAAGGTCAACAAAGTAGACAAAGGCAATGGAACAAAGACCACAAAAATTATCATATCTAAACACCCAGAAATTCTGGGTGTCATTTTCGCCGACCTTCCACCGTGGAGGCAAAATGCTCTGGGAACGAGGTTGATTTCAACAGAGAGCTAATACACACCAAGTTGTTTTGTTTTAATTATTAGTGATGTATCATTGTAACTGTCTTTTCCTACAAGTGCCTTCACGATAGCTTCAAACCCGGTTATTATATCCTCTGCCTTTATTCAAATATATAATATTCAAAATAATATACAACGTTAGTACAAGCAAATTGAAAGGTCATTAAAATTAGATAAACTGGGAGTTCTTATCAGAAGTGAAATGCTGCCGTTGGCGCAGTGTGCCAGCAGAATAATGCGAGATATATTTTCTATAGCATGAGGATCAAATAAATAGAATGTAGAATATAAACCACGTATTAAGGTGATCATATAGCCTTGTAATATTAAAATAACATACGGTAATCGTATTGCGCGTTTATATAAATGTCAAAATTCAATCTGACCATTTGAACGCCATACATCTAATTCGAACAACATTTACTCGAAACGAAGTTGTTGAAGTTGTTGAAGTTGTTGAACGCTGGGTTGATATTGACGTGAAACCGTTTACTTTATGTTTTTTTTACGTTTTTTTAGTCGAGTTACCATAAATATCTATTCCATCCTCGTATACGACAATTATTTTGCATTGTTTTGTAACACGACACAAACTATAAAAATCATTTCCGCTTTTATCCACTGCCATCAACAAGGCAGCACTCACTATCTGGCAGGTAACCTATAGTTTATTTCACTTTGTTTCACTTTGTGATGAAGGACCTTCACTCAAAACGTTAGACCTCCTTAAACCATTTCGGAACACACCAACAATTTAGAATTTTTGATTCGTATATATTAAAGAAATAGTTCATGGGCCAGTTCATCAGGTAGTTAAATTGCAGTTAAGTTTAACCACTTTAGAATAAAGGTAAATATAGTTAACGCTAACTATATAGTTAAACTTAACTACCTTTTTATACAACCGCGCCCGGAGATTTAACTACTAAGAAATTTCATATTAACATTACTAACACTGATATTTTGATTTCCATTCTTCTGAGTATTCTCTAACATCTGTGATACAAAAGTTGATATGTTGTTGATTTTCTCCTAAATAGATTCGTAAAGAAATTGAAATACATCAAATATTTCCGCATGCCAATTTCTATGAGATTGGTTAAATTCCTTTATTGAGGACTCATTTTTTAACAATGTAAGTCAACCAGACACTCTACACTATCAGATGACTACGATCTGTGTGCTAGTAGTACACTGCATGGTACAATCACATGGTACAATGTGATGTGAAACTCGCACAAGCACAGAGCCTGGTTGATATTCCAAGCATACAAGGCTCCGATATAAGTGTGGCTATCTGAGAACGCAAAACAACAATTACATTACAATACAAATACAAAGAATACTAGAAATACGTATACGCAACAACCGCTCGCCCGCTTACTGTTTGAAACGTTTAAATTTATAGCGCAGTTGCTTACTGTACTTATTTTCGTTCTTGTAATATATAGTCGTTTTCTGGACGATATTTTCAGTTAGGGTAAAGATTGGGGTTAGTATTAGGTATTAGGGTTAAATAACCACAATCCTAATCCTAACCCAAATCCTAACCCCAACCCTAACCCTAACTAAATGCAACATGGTCTCTCCCTTAAATTAACCTATTATCCTTAAGTTACAAATTGCTGTGAATTAAGGATAATGGTTAATCTAATGGATCATAAGAATCACGCATGCGTTTAACAGTCAATTACTAAGTCTCTCTTATTAGTCTACATAATAATAATAATAATAATAATAATAAAGACGTTTTAGGAGCATTATACAATAGTCTCAATGCTCTTACAACAATATATTCTTAAAGTTACTTATGTATCATTATAAATTACATATCATTACAATATATACAATATATACAAAATATCATTATATATATACATGTGTCAAACGACGTGTGTCAAACTACAGACACCACGTATGGGAGACAAGGGTGCGGGGTAGGTTTGGTTGTGTCGTAAAACTTGCTAGACAGGGATTAGGCTTAGAAAACTCGCTAGGCTAGGGTTAGAAAACTCGCAAAGACGGGGGTTTAGGGTTAGGGTTGGGATTGATGTTGTGATGGGGTTGGGTTCTAACCCTACAATACCATTAGATTAACCATTATCCTTAATTCAGAGCGATTTGTAACTTAAGGATAATGGTTTATTTAAGGAAGAGACCGTGCTGAACTAAAAAAAGATTGTCTAGAAAACAACTTGTATTCCCAACCTGCAAATTCCCAACCTGCAAATTCCCAACCTGCAAATTCCCAACCTGCAACCTGCATTTTGTCCAGCCGCTCATTTTCAATCATCTGTGAGTTAAATTTGGTTTGTTTGTCTGCATTTTGAGCTATTAATAGCAGACAGACGCTACGCTATTAGGTATAATAGCCCATTCATTTGCCAAACTTGTACAATTTGTCAATATCTCTGAGAGCTTTGTGTTGTCTGAATTTAATTGTTTCATAGAACATCAAACTAAATAACTATATAGTCCAAACTTCTTAATTTTTGGGTGCAGTTACAGAATAGTGGGGAAGTCTACTGCTGTTTCTACCCTCAATCACTGAGAAAAAAATTACTTGTTTCACACTATTGATAATTCCACATGAAATAATCCACTCAGTAGTTAGTATAAACAGACACCAAAGGCTGTTGAAGGAAGAAAGTGCATCTTTATCATACAATGGGTCCGCTTTTAAAAAAAATGAAATTTGTTCAAATGTCTACGGGTCTATTCAAATTGGGTTTAACATGTATTAGGGATTCTACCCTGATCGTAGGTGTGCATGATTATATCAAGTAAGTTGATAATTCTACCCACATTAGACTGCTGCGATGTGGAGCTGGCAGGGATGCGGAATGTGGATAACTTATATAATATTGATGTTCTTGGTAGGTCTCAATGCAGGTCAGGAAAACTGATATTTTCTAAGTGGGGACTTGCAACCGATCAGTTAATGTACAGGATTTATACAACTTTTGAGTTAAAATTAGTTTTTATAACGTTGTACAGTACATATAAATATGTGTTTATATTTGACTGTAATTTGTTAGGAAACAAGACACCCATTGATACCAATCTTAGCATTGAAGGGGTTACCATAAATATTATTGTATTATCATTAATAATAATAATATATAATAATAAATGCCTAGTGCAGATACCATATTTTGAAACAAGACATGGCATTGTGTACTTTTGTATCTAAATTACATCACCATGTGCATATTTGACCAATGTTCAAGATGACATTCCTAGCTCGCTTGTTGACATTGATCTAGCTGACACAGTACTTGTTCAATCTCTATCAATTTCTGCTGACAATGAATGTCAACATACGCAATGTCAATATAATCCTATATAAGCTGTATTTTACATTACAAGCCTAGGACCAGCATTGTCCAAGCCTATTCACAGACACAATAAGTTATGTAAACGGCCACTAGGGCAGCTACTGTAAGCCTAACATGTTCCATACCATTATGGATTAAACACAGATTGTTTATGGAATATACACTGTAGACCAGTATACAATACATGGACGATCGTCAGCCTCCTCAGAAAAATTATTCCCAGTTGAAAAAAATTATAACCTTCTGATTGCCGGTGACTCTAACCATTGAGCCATCAAGACTATATGTCACTACAGTATATTATATATCAGTAATGCTTGGATGTGTTAATATATACACTGCTGTAGTGAATGGAAGCTGCATAGGCAGTACTGTATACCTATACCTTCACTCTCCATCTGAGTCTCGGTAGCTCAATGGTTAGAAGCAATCAAGTTACAGGTTCGATTCCTCTCCGGGACTCAGAATCATTTTCTGAGGATATGACAGTATACATGAGTAATGCTTGTTTATATACTACAAAATTGTAGGCCAGGCTCAGGTCGTATAAACAGCTGAAACACAGCTATAGTCTACTATATAGGCTCATTATCAAGCACAGAATAAACATACTGTACATGCAACTTCAGAATATGAACTAAAAATTACGAGAATAACACTGGATATCGTCTTCGAGTCGCTTTGACTTGTTTCTGTCGCAATCCTTCTTGCTGTGTTTTGTCACAGAATAAGTATTGAGGTCTTGTTTTTAATAACGACTGTCCCCTCTCGTTCTCTTCTGCTCGTGCAGCTTCAGCCTGCCATTCGTTATTTAAATTACTCATTTCACGTACATTTCACGTTTTTTCGAATAAAATAACACAAAATGTTCCCGCTCACGACCTACATATAAATATCCTTGTAGATCCATAAATATCCTTGTTTACCTACTTTCTTCCCCGTGAGGTCACGTCATCGTAACCAAGACAACCAATGTCCGTTGATGGATACCTATGTTTATATATATACGGCGATAAACATTTTACAGAATACTTTGCCCTGACTCAAATGACCGGACATTGTACACGACCGGACATTGTACCACCCCGTCAAGATTATCACCCTCGCCCCAGCGCCTTGCTGGGACGGCGCTTCGCGCCGTCCGGGCGAGGGGATAAATATGAGAGTACTCATTAATGTGTACAACGTAGATAATTAATTTAGATGCAATAATAATATCATGTGTTACACAACATTTTGGCCAAATGGATTTCCAATTTACGCAGTTATCAGTGCAAAATGAATTATGGAGCGCAGAGGTATCCTGTCTGAAAAGAGCTTAATTACCTTACAGTAGTTCTTTGACTTTAAACAGATATTTTGACCAGCTGCTTGGATTTCGTCCTTCATGTTGGTGAGGGTTGCGATTGAAAATGATAAAGGTTTTGAGGATGGTGGTTGCGTGGATGGTGTTTGTGAGGATGTTGGTGACGTGTGTGGTGTTTTTGAGGATGGTGGTTGCGTAGATAGTGGTGGCGTGGAAGGAGGTTGTGTGGATAATGGTTGCGTGGAAGGAGGTTGTGTGGATGGAGGTGATGTACCTAAAAATGACACGCAAATGATAATTACAAGAATTTTCATGACGTAATCAATTTATGAACGAATATGTTTCTATTACTAAGGTCTTCCCCAAAGCCCATTCCTATAAATTATTTCCAATGGGAAGATAGTTATCAAAATTCAAAATACCCTGATGAACCTTGATAAACCATGATAATCCTCAGATAACCCTGACAAACCCTAGGAACTTTTTTTTATCAAAAACAACGTAAATACCAAAGTTCTTACCCCAATGCGAACAATTCGACAGGGTTTTATTTGCTTTACAAATAAAATGAAGCGACTTGGAGCAATGGGTATCGTGCCAACTACCATATTTTCTTATTGCACCACATCTCTTGTGATACTCAGTGTAGTGTAAGGTACCTGGCCCCAAATAGTCCGTCGTATTTAAACCACTTCCATCAACCCAAATCCAACCATTAGTGGGATTATTAGGAATGTATATCTTTCTTGATTTCGTCTTATATTCCGTATAATTTTTCAACGATAATGCTTTAGTGATACTGACATTTAGTAAATCACGATTACAATATGTCCACGATAAAACCCAATTCGTCTCAGTAAAGTTTTGAACCACAAGGAAACACGATTGATCAACAGAAGTCCAACCACTTTGGCAACCTAATGACACAAAATATATTGTGAGATCGTAGGTCTTGACAAAGACAAGCAACTCGGAAAATACCGAGGAAACGTCATAAATTACATGCAGAGAATACTAGTGAAACCTAGTCAGTTTGAAGAACAAAAGAAAAAGACACAGACCACCACCACCACCACCATCATCACCATCACCATCATCATCGTCATCATCAACGTCATCATCGTCATCAACGTCATCATCATCATAATAATAATAATAATAATAATAATGGAAACTTTATTAAATGAATTTTTTCTAAACAAACAATTGTGAATCTCACTCAGTCACTTAAAGAAAATTAAAAGTTCAGTAAGTCAGGATTCGTCCATTCCTTATTTCTGCAGCAAAAGATATAATAAGTTGTTCTGATGGCAATAGATAATAACAATAATAATAATAATAATAATAATAATGTATAATAATAATTAGAACACAATACTATTACAGTAACCATGAAGCCGGGATTAGCGCGTGGCCCCTGCGAAATATTCCCAGCTTCATTTTCTGAACAATAGTTGCTTGATCTTTATTTAGAGATTAGACACAGTTACTCGGATATCAGTCCATGTCTCAGTCCAAATCCCCCAGGTACGTTATGTTAGGATCCATATATTAGTTTAGTTATGTGTATGTACTAAGCACTATATGGATCGTAACATGACGTACGATGTAGGGCTAATTAACTTTTTCGGGGGAGGGGGAGGTGCTTATTTTCGGAAGGTCCGGGTTTCGGCTAAAACAATACTTTACTGTATTTTAGGAGAAAATTGAAAAAGTTTGGTTAATAGCCCTTTAAGCGGTTGCTATTAATAGCTCAAAATGCGGACAAACAAACCAAATTTGACTCACAAATGATTGCAAATGAGCTATTTTCTTTTGTTATGGCCGCAATAATTATGGGTAAATGCGGACAAACATGGATACTGACGTCATCTCGACAAAGTACTATTCAAGTAAGTTCTTCCACACATATCCAAACACCATCTCGGAGTGATTTCCTTTGTTTTATCTTCATGAATTATTAATGTTTGATACGCGCCGTAATTAAATCTACACTCGAATATGGATCCGTAGTAGGGCATGAAAATCTTATGAAAAACGTGCATTGAGAATAATTTATCCGGAATAAAACTACCTCAATGCCCTGGAAAAAGCGAATTTAAAACTTTATTTCAACGCAGGGAAATTTCGTGCGTTGAACTCATAAATAAGATGTCAGACCCGTCACATAAGTTGCACCATTTATTGCCATCACGGTTAGAAGATCTACATGATAGAAATACTAGATCAAATTGTAGTCAATTTTATAACTATAAATTTAAGACTGGACGTTTTAAAAACAACCGGCTTTACTACGCTATTTGTAATTTTAACTCAAGTTAAAATTAGAGATATTTTAGATGTTTTAACTATAAGTAGGGTTTACCCTTGTAATTCATGTTTTTTTGATAGGTATGATTATTATGACATTGTAAAGTTAGTTATTATTCTTTTTAATATTGTAACGTATTTCAATTTAGCTATTGCTACCAAATACGTACGTAATAAACCCACTATTATTATTATTATTATTATTATTATTATTATTATTATTATTATTATTATTATAGATAATTAGTGAGATTTATAATTGTATATATATAAAGAATTTCAATAAAGTTTCCATTATTATTATTATTATTATTATTATTATTATTATTATTATTATTATTAATAATTATACCATTCACTCTCGTCATATAAGATCTCATAGCCAACTCGGCGCTTCGCTTAGACAACTTCAGGCTTGGACTGGCCATTGTGCCATCTTGTGCCAGAACAATGGCATCTTGTGCCAGAACAATGGCTGGGCATTGTTCTGGCACAATGGCCAGTCCTAGCCTGGACAACTTCGACGCATATATATGGAGTAGCGGCGAGTAAAGTGATAAGGCCGAGTTTTTCGCGAAAAGAAATAACGAACATAAGTTAGTTTCTAGTAAAACAATTAGATTATTCGCTCTTATGAGGCGATAGATATTATAAGTTTCTCTCAGTACCAAATATAAAGAAACTTATTTACTTGAAGTATATATTTTTTTACCTTTTCGTGGTTTATATTTCAAACATATGGAAAGAAACGATTGGTTGCAGTTTTGTATCTGATGATTTGATTTTAAGTTGTAGCTAACAGCACTACATGACGCACCAGCCAATGAATAGTGAAATACTTGCTTTGAATCATTGCGCTGAGTAAAGCAACACGTTTGGTTCGTACGATTCTTGTAGAGTCCCAACCAGTAATGGACTGTAAAGTTATTTCCAGAAAGATGGTCTTTAATAAATTTCTCCTCGTCGTCATTGTCAAACGTAAGTAGTTCAGCATTTATTACAGTGCATCGATTTTTCGCTGCCTCCCAATGTAGCTCGGTTTCGTTAAAAATATAACAATTTCCCTGATTTGTTATACCTGTAGTTGTGCTGTAATTATACTGGATCGTGGATATGACTAAAGAAAGCAAATCATGAGATACAAAAGAAATATAAAATATCAAAGAAATATAAAAGAAATATAAAATATAAAAGAAATATAAAATATAAAATAAATATAAAATATAAAAGAAATATAAAATAAAATATAAAATATAAAAGAAAATATAAAATATAAAAGAAATATAAAATATAAAATAAATATAAAATATAAAATAAATATAAAATATAAAATGAATATAAAATATAAAAGAAAATATAAAATATAAAAGAAAATATAAAATATAAAAGAAATATAACATAAAAAATGTATAAAACATAAAGAAATATAAAGAAATATAAAATATAAAAGAAATATAAAACACAAAAGAAATATGAAATATAAAAAAAATACAAAAGAAATATAAAAGAAATATAAAATATAAAATAAATATAAAATATAAAAGAAATATAAAATATAAAATATAAAAGAAATATAAAATATAAAATATAAAATATAAAAGAATATAAAATATAAAAGAAATATAAAAGAAATATAAAAGAAATATAAAAGTAATATAAAATAGTTTTCCATGTATATATTCAAATAATAGAATACGTGTGCGAAAGTCGAAAGTGTAGGGAGAAGCACGAGCCGCCGAGGCGAGTGCTTTCCAAATTTCTCAAGTGTTTTTACAATTCACGAGGGTTTCGAACACGTTATAGAAACCCGGTCAAACATATTCTATTATTTTTATAAAATAATTCAGAAACAATTTATTATACTTTGAATAATTACAATATATAACGCTTTTGATTTCATGCAAATTCTCATTAGTTACTATATACGCTTTATACTCTGCCTGTAATTTCGTTCGTTCGTTTGTTCATTCGTTCGTCAAAAATGTCGCTTACTATTTTTTCCTCACGAACGAACGAACGAAATTACAGGCAGAATATAAAGCGTTGCCAAAGGGCACCGCAATTAATTCCGTGTGTCACGCTCATCACTACAGACGTCAGGACGTGGCAATAATTTTTGCGAGAGAGGAACGCTGGAAAACGTGAGATTACATGGCAATGGTTATCGTGGGCATAAAGGTTTTTAAATAGGTTTTGATGCTTCAGGGCCGCAATAAATCAGCGTGTTTAAGTGTCCATGTTTATTTAGTGGCCCAAATAGGTTTGAAACTTCGATAACGCACTGCCCGAGTAGAACGCTGGCTTTTTCGTGCAATTCATTGGCCTTCGATAATCTTTAATGTATGGATAGCGTTCATCGATTTTGGCTTTTGCGACGATAAAGGTTCGAGCGAGACAGAGATTGTCCTCATTTTGAATACGGACTATAGCTCTTTTGTTATTCAGATATTTGTCTATAGAATTGCGATAACGTTCGTTTTCTTCCCGTCCCACCGTTCGGCATCTCGACATGAATAATATTTACTGTAATAAAGTAAATGGTTTGAACCTAGGAGTATAATTAGATGTGTGAAGTTGATCGTCCAGGTTGTTGTAGTGGCTTGAGAAAGACTATTGTTGGTGACTGACGTTTCGACGGCCTCAGCCGTCATCTTCAGAGTCAAGTAAAGCGTGTTTGTCAGGTTTGCCTATATATACGTCTGGTTCATTACGTTATAGTTTGTTTGTGTCAATTATTGTGAGTGGGTGTTTCGTCATGCGTTCAGCGTGGGTGTATTGTTTGTCGGTAGGTGTATTGTTCGTTGTGTGTGCGAAGAAGTCTTTTGTATGGTGTTGGTAATTGTTGTGATCTGTTAAGTGGTTTATGTTCCAAGATGGTATACCAACTTTCTAACGTATAAAGTCGCTGTTTGTAGTTTGTGTTAAAGGCGATACATTCAGCCGAGTCCGCCAGTCAATATCGTGTTTTGTTTGTATGTCGTTCAGCTATGTGATTAGTTCTGCCCCCGTTTCTAGTAGCTCGTTTGTGTTCAGCTAATCTGATTTTTAGGTTTCTGCCGGTTTCACCAATATAAGTGTCTTGGCAGTCGGTGCATTTGATCTTGTAAACTGCACCCTGTCTTTCGTGAGGCTGTTCTTTGTCTTTCACGTTAGTCAGTATATGTCGCAAAGTAGTCATATAGGTTTGTGGGCAACACGTACTATGTTGTAAGGTCATAAAATCCGTGCAATAGTCTCTGATGTACCTTTAATGTATGGTATTGTTGCTGTTGTTACGGTTGTACCTGCTGTTGGTCTCGTTGATATTGTAGTTGTTCCGTTCAATAAAGTTAGTATTGTAGTTGTTTTTGCGAAACGCGCGCCGAAGATAGTCGTTTTCGTTGCGCAGAGTTTTGGGTGAATCGCAAATAAGTTGTGCCCTAGCTGATCCTAGTAAACATGCCCTACTATACTGAATTAAAAAAATAACATCTATCGCCATTAGAACAACATATTATATTTTCTGCTGTAGAAACAAAGAATGGAATCCTGAATTAATGAAATCTTAAAATAGACGTATATATTCATATTTTCATTTGTATAACCTTTAATTGATAGTTTATACTTTATAGTGGTTCAAGTAGTCCATTGTAAATTACCTCATTGAGCGAGATTTATAATTGTATATATAACAAAATATTTTAATAAAGTTCCCATTTTAATGGTTGCCATTAATTCCGTAACTACTATAATAACGTCACGATCGTATTGTATACACAGATTGTTTGGAAAAAATTTCTACCGGTCATGCTCGTCTTCGAACGCATATATACCAATAAGCAGTTTGAATCTATTTTACCCAAGCTTTGACAAACTTGTGGTAATTCCTGCACGTAAACCCAACATCGTGATTGTAAATGTACTCAACCGTGAGATTGTGATTGTCGAAGTAACGGTGTGTTTCGACCTGTACTTGGCATGCGATTGTAATGTGCGTCACTACCAGCAGTTGTGTGACTTTTTGATATCTCGATCTTGGAATGTTCGTCTAGTGGTGTTGTTTCGGTGCGCGTCATAACGTGTATAAGGATATGAGAGGAGTAAAGATTGAGAAAGAAAATCTAAAGCTATTGCTTAGATGGTGTTCCATTTCGAACGTAATTATGGCAAACTACATATGGAGATTGTTTCCTAGCCCTTTGTTATACTTGTGGACTTTTTTTACTGGAGATAATTTATAGTAAGCTGACATACACTAGTAGGCACATTCACTTAAACAAATTTCCTTTAAAAATATGGCCATATGTCAACAAGGTTTACATAGGCAAAATGAACATTATTCGGGCAATCTCTTTACTCGTGTTATCATTTTGAAATGTTCCATCGGAAGTTGTTCAAGGCCAACATGGTCTGTAATATTCAAGCACTACTTGCTTTTGAGCGAGTAATTTCGCTGCGGTATTACAGTATAAATATTGTCGTTTCACATGGTTTGTCCACAGTTCTCCAAATAGGCGATGTGTCGAAATTCCTTCAATACTGAAGATTAAATTCTGCTTTGCGTCAGACGAATAACATTGATCGCAGATGTTGCAGCGGTTTTACGTTGGCAAATAATAATACATTTCGATTGTCTTTATCGGAATACTTCATTCTAAATATCCATTGCGGTATTCAGTCATGAAGTTGGACAATATTCGGTGTATTTTGGCTAAAGAAATACATAGTTAATAGAGGGGGTGGTTAGGAAAGCCGGCGAACTTCAAAGCGTCTATAATGAGCTGTGATTTTAGGTTGAAATGGTCCTGACCGTGCACAAACCTTTTGTTTTTTGCTTATTAATATTTAAATAACATGGTTGAGCGATTCAACCCAAATGCTGCTATTGGATGATTGCTTCATTATACTAAAATTATTTTGTACTAACCGTGCACAAGTTTGCATAAACGTGAACAATAACCTAGAACAAAGACTTAGCCCGAGTTTCCAAACCATCTCTTCTATATTAATTATTAACTATGAGAAATATGAAACTTTGCGTAAAACCAATTCAGAAACCAAACACGAGGAACCAAATTTAACGCCAATATGCCATTAAGTGTACACATAATACAAACTAATCGACTGTTAAAGACCCCTAAAATTTAGCGATATTTAGTTAGAAAATGGCAATTTAATTGCACAACAACAGTCTCAAGTATTATTAACATAGGCTCCTCCCACTCATGTCCACAATTTCTCGCCAGGCTTTTGCCATATGCTAAGGCTCATAGTTACAGAATATATTATTATATAACCAAATAAAGTGGCAAAGATTATGAATATATAAAAACCGCAAACATGAGATAGACACTTTAGAAAAACTAGGTAATAATCCATAATATAATAAGCATGTTAACTGAGAAATTATTTATTACCTCTTTTACAGATAAAAGAATGCTTGGTTGAGCAGTTGCGTCCCAGATAAACCATCTCCTTGAGTGTAGCACAACGTTTCCCGTATTCAAAGTTCTTCGTACTATAAGTCTTCCACACTCTTAAACCGACAAACTTCCTTCCATTCACCCAACTCCAGCCCTGCGTTGGTTGTTTAGGTGTTAACAGGATCCTAACGTTTGTCCAAATAATTCGTCTATGAGAAGTAAGTTTAATTGAAACATTTCTGAGAAATGTATCGTTCATGCTTGGCAGTCTAGCGTTGTTATCCAAACAGTTTGCATGTGCACCTCGCCAAGTCATGTAATGAGGCACTTCGAAATAATAGTACTGTTCAAACTTTTTCCATTCATGTCCGCTTTTGTTTGAAGAATCTAAATAAAAGTTGTTAAAAAACGTTACATAAACTATACACAACAGCTGTTGTGTTGTTGTGTTGTTCTTTTATCTAAAACGTCTTTATTATTATTATTATTATTATTAGTTTTATAAGTAACTTAAGTAACTTTAAGAATGTATTGTTGCAAGAGCATTGAGACTATTGTATAATGCTACTAAAACGTCTTTATTATTATTATTATTATTATTATTATTAGTTTTATAAGTAAATTAAGTAACTTTAAGAATGTATTGTTGTAAGAGCATTGAGACTATGGTATAATGCTCCTAAAACGTCTTTATTACTCGGGCCTCCCCCCCTGTGGGGGGAGAGCACGAGTCTTAAAAAGGGCTCTGTTTATTTTGTCGTCGTCGCGAAATGGCAATTATTGCATCATTGTTGACTAAATTAGTAGACTAGTGAGCGAGACTATGAATGTGGGATTACTACACATGCGCAGTCAAGTAATCCCCAAAATTTTTTTGCTTCGTACCCAGGCTTTTCACAACTACTTATATTTAATCTTCACGCTGTTTTCTTCGTCGCTGCTTTCCGTGGTTGTTTGAACAAGATGTCGCTGGCAAGTATCGTGGTTTTATATACGCTCATAATGCTTACAAATACACACGCCGATCACAGTAGACCTGCACTAAAAGATGACGAGCGATTTCGAACCGGGTTGGTCTGTGATCTCAATGAACTTACAATGTATGCCAAGTTACAAATGAATGCCAAGTTACAAATGAATGCCAAGTTACAAATGAATGCCAAGTTACAAATGAATGCCAAGTTACAAATGTATGCCAAAACTATCTATATGAATGCCAAACGTACTAAACCAAACACGAATATTATGTTGAAAACAATGTTATATGAAAACTGTGATTGCTCAAATGCTGTAAATAGAAGCACAAAGAATGTTGACGAAGTGAACTTGCAAGTGGCACTGCCAAACGAAGAGACTCGATACATGAATGCTGTATGGCAATACATTAAATGTGTTGAGGTAACTGTAATACTTGTGATTTGTTTTATTTTTACCAGACGTATATTTGTTTATTGTGTTACGAATGTCAGGCAAAATATAGTCGATGCGATTAAAGAGTTTAACTTTATATTTTCATCAAGTGTGTATATTATATTATCGCTTTACAGTCAACTCGGCCCAATAATTACCAACTCGGCACAAGAGGGCCAACCAACTGTCCAGGTTTTGTGTAATAAATCGGAAAGCACGTTCCAATCGGATAACCCTATTTCACTTGAGAACCAAAAATGTTCCCAGCTATCTGTAAAAGTTATTACAAAGGAATGTAGATCTCGTTACGATAAATTTATTGCGATTGAAGTAAAGTACAAGCGCCATGTTAGTCGACGTGATCGAGAGCCTAGCAGAATCCCAGGTAAAAAACTTTCTCGCCTTTTGAAAAAAAGCAGAAAATTACGTAAACTGGTTAAAAAGCACATTAAAAGAAATGTACCCAGGTCTTCTCGAATTCATTGTTTTCTTTATGCATTTAGCCGTGAACGTAAAAGGCTTGTAAATGATCAAGTAAGGTATTTACCCCAAATTATAAAACAAACAAAATGTCTACAGAAAGCTTCAAATCGACGTAGAACAAGAACTGCTTCATTGAAAACTTCTGCATCTTATTTAAAAAATAGTAAAAAGAGATACAAGTCATGTACAAAACCATCAGATCAAAATAATTCTGAAGCAGCAACTTGTACTTACAAGAACTTAAACCACAGAATTAATTTCTGCACGTTTAATCTTAGTACAGACATTGAGAAAAATCCTGGTCCTACTTTTATTGACCCCAGTAAAACTATTCAGGCACCTTATAGTCAAGGTAATGTTGATGTATTTGGTCCTAATGCAGGACAGCAGTGTGTAGCCATGAGTTTGTGTGCTTTGATACATAACTTCAGAAACAAGTCGGTAACTTACACAATAAGTCACCCAGAGCACCTGGTTCAAATTATGAACGTTGGCAATGAATTATATTCTGCATTATCAAGATTGTCAAGGCAATCTTATTTATTACTGACAGAATTACCTACAATGGTCACAGTGCTAAACACAACTTATCAACTTGAGTTCACTGAAAGTTACAGTGGTAGTTTGCATAATACTACTTTGAATGAAAACATACCATATGTCATGCCCTTAGATTGTGCTTTACAAACTTTGATACAAGAAGGTTATATTTCATTTCTGTTAACAATTGGATGTAGTACCGTAGCTATTTATACAACTTCGTACAATGTACTAAAAATATTTGATTCTCATGCTAGAGATTCATTTGGTATGGCCGATGGTCGTGGCACATGTGTATTATTAGAAGTAAATTCAATCAATAACTTAATTGAATACTTCAAAACCTTACACAAACCTGATGTTTTATTTGAGCTCAAAGGTGTTAAAATTACTGTTGCACAATTGACACAAATTACAAATTATTTACATACCAACACATCTGAATCAAACTTAAGTTCCTGTTCTTCAGCATGTGATGAGACATTTAATGACAATTTTAATTCTTATGGACAATGTTGTATAATAATGTGCTTCTATTCTGTCTGCTTTTCTACTATTACTGCATGTAATTACTGGAATGATCTTACATTGAGTGCTATTGCAGAGCATGCCAAGTTGTGTTACCAGGAAACCTTGAATGACGAAAAAGAGTTTACAATTGATTATATGCCACACATAAATATATGTGGTGCTGATGTTGATGTAGTATTTAATGCAAGACACCAGGGTACATTGTCTTCTAATTCTGTTTCTAGTAAATATGCCCTTGAGAAGTTAATTTTGGACAACACTACAGAAAATTCAGGATTTTTGCTTTGGCTTTCAACCTATTGTCTAAGTTGCATTTTTCAACATGTGGACAATACAAAACAAAAAACAACAAAATATTTTTTAGTCGCATCCGATGAAAGGCAAACAATTAATTTATTTGAAAAATTTACTGATTCTTCTTCTGTTATTAATAAATTTTGCAATATTGTTACACAAAAATTTAAATGTGAAGAAATACAATACAACATTCAATTTATCTTGTGTTCATGTCCATTAACAAAATCAGAAAGGCAAAAAGTCATAAGAAAGCATAAGTCTACCACACACAAAAAAGCTTATTAGCTGACAGACGTAAAGAGAACAAACGTAAATGGTATGCAAATTTGGAACCTGTTATGAAAAAAAAGAGGTCAGAGAAATCTGCATTATACTACAAATCAATGGACCCTATGAAAAAGAAAGAGCTCCTTGAAACAAATTCAGAAAGATATAAATCAATGAATCCTATGAAAAAGAAAGAGCTCATTCAAACAATAGCTACCAGTAGAACAACAATGAAAAACAACCCCTTGTTGCATGATTTAGACAATTGTATTTCTAGGTTCCAAAATAAAATAAAAGAAGGTCCTTATTATATATGTTCTGTTTGCAACCGATTACTCTACAGAAAATCAGTCATACTATTACAAAAATATAAATACACTAATGCCAATGAAGCTCTCTTCACTAGTATAAAGTCATTTGATGATAAAGAATACATTTGTAAAACCTGTCATTCAAAGATATTAAAAGGCAAAATTCCTTGCCAGGCAATATATAATAACATGTATGTTGACAAAATACCAGCTGAACTTTCATCTTTAGAAAAACTTGAGCAAATTCTTATTGCACAGCGAATAGTTTTTGAAAAGATAATAGTAATGCCAAAAGGACAGCAAAGAAAAGTCAAGGGAGCCATCTGTAATGTACCTGTTGAATGTGATAAGACATGCAAGGTTTTACCACGGCCACGTGAAAGATCAGGTATAATAATGCTGAAACTTAAACGTAAACTTGAATTCAGAGGTCATGTGTATTTTCAAGCAGTGCGCCCACAGTTCATACTTGACGCTCTTAACTGGCTAAAGTTAAATAATCCATTGTATAATAATATAACAATTGATATAAACAATATCAGTGCAAATCTTCAAAATTTAGGAGATGAGAATGCTTTGGGCACAAATTTTGATAAAACTGAAAATTCTTCAACCGATACCTGCGAGCAAGACATATTAACCAATGATGAGGATACTGAAGAAATAGATGACCCATTGAACGAGTATAGACAAGCAACTAATGAGACTTGTTTGCAGTCTGTATTACCAGATTATCCTGTTGCAACACAAAATAATAAAGGCTGTTCATTAGGGAATGAAGTGTACAATATTGCACCTGGAGAAAATAGACATCCTGTATCAATAATGACTGACAAACAATGCGAAGAGCTTGCATTTCCAGCATTGTTTCCAAAAGGACAATTTGGCTACACAGATGATAGAATGATTAAACTGTCACCAGTAAAGTACTTTAATGCTCGACTTTTACATTATAGTGGAAGGTTTGCAATGAATCCAGAATATCTTTTCTTTGCACAATTTATAACAGAACAAAAAAAGGTATCTGACAGTATTAATATAGCCTTAAAAAAGATACAAGGGCAACATGTTACTGCATCACAAATAAAATCAGATGTAAACAAATTAAAAGGTTTAATTTGTCAAGATCAGGCATATTTGTTTTTAAGGCAAATTCCAGGAACACCACCCTACTGGCAAAAATTCATGTATGAAGTAGTAGCCATGGTAAAACAACTTGGGATTCCAACATGGTTTATGACATTATCATGTGCTGACCTGAGATGGTCTGAGCTGTTTCAGATTATAGCTAAAACACAAGGAAAAAACATAACTGAAGAGCAGATTGAAGCTTTGTCTTACAATGAACGATGTTCAATGCTAAACCTTAATCCTGTTGTTGTTGCGAAGCATTTTCAACACAGAGTTGAAACCTTTTTCACTGAACTTCTCCTTAGCTGTAAAAACCCAATAGGTAAAATAATATATTATGCACTGCGCATTGAATTCCAAATGAGAGGGTCTCCTCACTTACATGCATTGATATGGACATCTGACTGCCCCAAACTTACAGCTGACAACAAAGAAGCTTATGTAGAGTTTATAGACAAACATGTCCAAGCCTACCTGCCAGATAGTGAAACAGAACCAGAGTTACATGAGTTAGTTAAAACTTACCAAAAGCATAATCATTCTAAAACCTGCAGAAAATACAAAAATATTAGTTGTAGATTTAATTTTGGTCAATTTTTTACAAAAAGGACAATAATAGCAGAACCTCTTGGTACAGATCTAGATGAGGAAATCAAGAGTAATATTCTTGACCGGCGAACACATATTCTAACCTCAGCCAAACAGAAAATAAATGAAGTGTTAAACCCATCAAAGCCAGATTATAATGCAACATTAAATGAAGCAGATATTCTAAAATCAATAGGTATCACTGAGGATGAATATTACTGGGCTCTATCAATTTCACCAGATTCTGATTTTGAGTTGCATCTTAAAAGACCTGTAGACAGTTGTTTTATTAACAACTATTTTGTTGCTGGTATTAAAGGCTTTGCAGCAAATGTTGACTTACAACCTGTATTCAATCACTACAAATGCATAACATATGTCTGCTCATATTTTACTAAAGATGAAACTGAATGTTCTCAAGCTATTACAAATGCAGCAAAAGAAGCAAAAGCTGCTAACATGAATATTAGAGATGGTCTAAAAAAAATTGGGGCTGCTTTTCTCTCCACAAGGGAAGTAAGTTCACAAGAATGTGTCTACAGATCAATGCCTGAGCTTTGGTTGAGGAAAATATTTCCCAAAACAGTTTTTGTTAGTACAGATTTTCCAGAAAAGAGAGTGCGTGTTGCTAAGACACAAGAAGAGCTTAATGAACTAGATGATGATAGTACTGATATCTTTAAGTCAAATATAATTCAGCGTTACAGCATTAGACCGACATCAGTTCCTGTTGTTGAAAACTTATGTCTGGCAGAATTTGCTGCATATTACTATAAAGATTATAAAATGGATTGTAGTGAGACAAAAGATTCCCAACCTGATGTTCTTACAGATGACGTGATTGAATCACAAAGTACAATAACTGATACAACACAATGTCTTCCCAAAAAAATAAAATTAATAAACACCAATGAACATATGAAATGTAGAAAAGTTAAGGCTGTATTAAGGTATCATACACCAAACAAAAGAAAAGAACCAGAATCTTATTTTCACCATTTACTTATGCTCTATTACCCATGGCGAGATGAAAATAATCTGATGGCTTCAGATCAAACGTATACATCAAAGTTCTATGAACCTGATGTCCAAGCTATTGTTGAGCACAACAGAGCAATTTTTGAACCTGACTCAGATGCTGTTAGTGAGGCACTTGAAGTACTAAAATCTAATCAGGGCAATATTCATTCATATGATTCCATTAATGATCAAGAAAATGCAGATTTGCAAGGTGAAGTGCAAGATGACTCGATCCCACACGAATCATTTAATAAACAATTACCATCACATCTTGACCCCACACAATCTAATCAGCATACCACTGGAGCAATTACTTCTTACACCCGACCAACAGAGATCTCTGATGATATATTACGTGAAACTGTGAGGTCCTTGAACATGGAGCAACGTCATGCATATGATACATTTCTTACATGGTGTAGGAATACAATGAAAAACATGAACAGCTTAAGACCTGTTGAAATAGAACCAATCTATCTTTTCTTAACTGGTGGTGGCGGTGCAGGAAAAAGTCACTTGATTAAAACAATATACCACACAGCAGTTAAAACGTTTAGACATCCTCCTATTAACCCTGAATTACCAACAGTTCTTCTCATGGCACCAACAGGTGTTGCTGCAATAAACATTGATGGAACAACAATAAATACTGGCCTTGCTATTCCTATCAATTGTGGTGATAATGTACCTGCAATGTCAGACCAAAAGAAAACACAATTAAGACTATCATTATCTGACCTAAAGCTAATAATAATAGATGAAATTTCTATGGTTGGAAACACTACCTTACTTCATATCCATCAAAGATTAAAAGAAATATTTGGCACCACAAGTTCTCTGCTATTTGCTGGAATTACTATTATAGTTGTAGGTGATCTATGTCAACTTCCACCAATACGTAAAAGATTTGTATTTGACAATTTCAAAAATGATTCTTATAATCTATGCCACCCATGGAGAGTCTTCAAAATGATAGAACTTGATAAAATCATGAGACAGAAAAATGACCAAGCATTTATTGAACTTCTTAACAGAATAAGAACTGCTACTCAAACAGAAGATGACATTCAGATAATCCAATCAAGATCAATAACCCCATCTGACCCTAATTATCCATCAGATGCAATTCATATCTGGGCTGAAAATGCTCCTGTTGATAAACATAACAAGGAAAAACTGGAAGAACTTTCTGGATCCTTATTTATTCTTAAAGCTAAAGATCAATATCCAACAAATGTAAGGAAACAAGATATTGATAGAGTATTAGCAAGAGGACGGTCTGAAACAGGTGGACTTGATTATGAAATTCTGATTAAAGAGGGTGCTAGAGTAATGCTTACAACAAATATCAGTATTCCAGATAGACTCATCAATGGACAAATGGGAACTGTCTTTAAAATTGATGGCAATCAAAATACTGAAAGACCAACTGTACTCTATATCAAATTTGATGACCCAAATGCTGGTAAAGACTTAACTAACACTTGTGGAAGCCCTTTTGCAAGAAAAAACAAAGTAGTTCCCATTGAACCTGTATTAGCAAAGATCAAAATAAGACCAGGTAAAGCATCTTCCCCAGAAATACAGAGAGTACAATTCCCTGTTACACTTGCTTGGGCATGTACTGTACATAAAGTTCAAGGACTAACACTTGAAAAAGTTGTAATCAGTTCTGACTTAATAAAACAGAGAGCATTTAACTATGGACAAATTTATGTTGCCTTAAGCCGTGCAACTTCTTTACAAGGTCTCTATATTTTAGGACAAATTGAGAGTAAACATGTTAAAGCAAATCCTAAAGTTCTTGAAGAATACCAAAGACTACGAAATGAATGTATGGTACCACATTTAACAACTGTACTCCAAGACAATTTCAATGTTTTAACCATATCACTTATAAATATAAGATCTCTCAAAAAACATAGTATCGATATTACATTTGATTCAAGAGTTTTCAATAGTGACATCATAGCTCTTACTGAAACCCAACTACTACCTCAGGATTGTGACAATGAAATTTTAAATAATCTCAGTCCTTTCAAACTCTACCGTCAAGACCATGATACTGATAAATATTCAAGTATGGCACTTTGCACTAGAAATACTGTAGAAATCAAACACTATGAATATTTCCCTTCACTAAATGCACTAAAATTTGATGTGGTTAATAGTCAATCCCAAGAAAAAAGAACTTTTCTTTTGTTGTATCGAAAGCAAGCCTCCAATATCCTACAGTATGTAGATTGTTTGGGATACATCATTAATAGTTATACAATTGATATGATTTTTGGTGACTTTAATATTAATTACTTGAATGACAATCAAATTCAACCACTAAAATCTTTAATGGAATCTCTCAATTACACTCAGATTGTAACAAAACCTACGTTTATATCTTCTGGTAGCTTATTAGACTATGTGTATGTTAGATCCACAGTGTTTCAAATAATTGACAATTATGTAGTCAATGTGTATTATTCTGATCATGATGCTATCAAAATCATACTACAATATTGCAACTAGGGGGTATTAATTATGTCTGTCACATTAATTGAAATATTATATTATTAATTACTGGTACATTTAGTTATATCCAATTCTTTCTGGCAATTGTTATCAAGCAAGTTTATCTTACACCTATTGTACATCTATATAGTATATTTACAGACCATATTTATCAATAAGGGGTGGGCCGTTGGAAATCTTGCAGGGAGAGGGTGACAATTCCTGTGCAAGGGAAAGTGATCAAAAAATCCTGCAGGCAATATAAAGAGAATACACTGGCAAACTGTTTACAACTTTAATAAATAACGGTTACTCCTTTATTGTCCAAAAACAAATCCTGCAGAGTTTTCATAGGATGAAATGCTTAGAACTATTTTTTACCCCTCTCCCAAAGATTTCTAATAGTCAATCCCTGAATTGGCGCAGTTACGCTGCACTTGTACTTGGGATGATGCACCTATACTCGGTGCCTCTGTACTGAAAAGGACTTAGAACACCTGGACAACCTGAACCATATGGGACAACAAATTAATGTAAGTAAAAGATGTACTGAATCTCTATGTAACTGTTCTTTAATATTGCAAAGTTCCTATGCATGCATAGCTTAATTGCTTTTTAACCCACTTATTTTCTCTCTGTTTCATATTTCAGACAAAACTAAAGATCTGGTTGAATCATGAAAAGCCTCTATCAGCAATATTCACATTAAGGCATCATTGCCATTGCAGGGGTTGTACAACTGTACAGTTGAAGTTGTGAGTTACAGCACCAACCACCAATTTAATACTCTGGTATATATTAAATGACCTTATAACATTGACATAATAATGGTATTAATGAAACAGCAAACCCAATTAACACTGGCATCTGAAGTAAAGGGCCTCTACGACCACACAGTTGGATTTGTGAGTTGGACTAGCTATTAAACCGTCAACTACCAATTTATACATTCTATGCCTGCATTGAGACTGTATGTGACATGCTGTTGAAGTTGTGCCAGTTGGTCAAACCGTCAACCACCAATTAATTACTTAGTACTCTGCTGTTAAATGACTTTGACATAACTGGTATTATATAATGGAAGAGACAAATTAACACTGGATTGTGGAGTAAAGTGCTAATCAATGCAGTCCACATCAATCATCAATACAGTCCACAAAGTCAACAGAGACAGAACTTCACTGGCATAATTCCCATCACTAGCATATTATGGCCATTGAAAATATCATGATTACAAACTAAGTGGAATTTGAAGTCACCATTCATGCAGCCAAAGAATTACCATTATTCCAATGTCCACCAAAATAACTTTGCTTTAACCATGCTTGAATCGATGGAATGCATTGTGATTGTAACATTGTCATTATCAAATCAAGTGACTGTACATCATGCAGCCAAAGAAATTATCGTTCTTCCAATGCCCACCAACATAACTTTGCTTTAACCACATGCTTGAATCGATGGAATGCATTGTGGTTGTAACATTGCCATTATCAAATCAAGTGACTGTAGATCATGCAGCCAAATAAATTACCGTTCTTCCAATGTCCACCAAATTAACTTTGCTTTAACCACATGCTTGAATCGATGGAATGCATTGTGATTGTAACATTGCCATTATCAAATCAAGTGAGCGTAGATCATGCAGCCAAATAAATTACCGTTCTTCCAATGTCCACCAACATAACTTTGCTTTAACCACATGCTTGAATCGATGGAATGCATTGTGATTGTAACATTGCCATTATCAAATCAAGTGAGCGTAGATCATGCAGCCAAAGAAATTACCGTTTTTCCAATGTCCACCCACATAACTTTGCTTTAACCACATGCTTGAATCGACAGAGTACATTGTGATTCTCTCTTTCATAAAGAATTTTCATGTGGAGTTGTTAAAGAAGATTATAAATAGCAAAAATGGTCTGAATATATCGAACATAAACAGATGACTGTAATGAACATGTTCTGTTGCCATGGCAATTACAAATCACATGAAATATCCAATGAAAAATTGTGAACACCATCAAAACAATTTTGCATCTCGAGACAAGTTTTATAAAATTAAAATTGTGAACACTACCAAAACAGTATATAAACAGCAACTAGAATATATTTACACAAAATGTCACAATACTGTGTCATGTGTTTCACTTCAGTTTAATAATTGACAGCAAAATACCATATACAGTAAATGAATTATATGTTGTCCAGATCTAGGTTCTCCATACATGTATAATATTAATAAATAAAAAAATAAAAAACCTTTGTATTATAAGACAAGTGTCAAGTGGGTTTTCTAATTCCAACTGTCTAACATGCCCATTGGGCCATATTGCATATTACATAATTTATGCACGCCATACAGGTATGTCCCTAATTGTCCACAAATTAAGTAGCCCGAGTTAACGCCTAGCGGGCGTCTTGTTATTATTACTCGGGCCTCCCCCCCTGGGGGGAGAGCACGAGTCTTAAAAAGGGCTCTGTTTATTACTCGGGCCTCCCCCCCCTGGGGGGAGAGCACGAGTCTTAAAAAGGGCTCTGTTTATTATTTTTATTATTATTTTTATTACTCGGGCCTCCCCCCCCTGGGGGGAGAGCACGAGTCTTAAAAAGGGCTCTGTTTATTATTTTTATTTTTATTATTATTATTTTGTCGTCGTCGCGAGGTGGCAATTATTGCATCATTGTTGACTAAATTTGTAGACTAGTGAGCGAGACTATGAATGTGGGATTACTACACATGCGCAGTCAAGTGATCCCCAAAACTTTTTTGCCTCGTACCCAGGCTTTTCACCTTTGCGAAACTGAAAACACTGCATATATGCGCCATTGTGCTTTATTTACTCATCTGATCCAGTGATCTGATAACCTTTCTTCGAGTGCTCTTTACTGAAAATCTTTGATGTGGCTGGCAACTGGCAAGTATCTTGATCTTATATATATACGCTCACAATCCCGATCGCTTTCGAAACGGGTTGGTCTACGATTTCGAGAACCTGTACTCGATCAAATTATCTGTTCCAATTTCCATACGCTTTTTGTCTACTAAATGTTTAACTAAATGAGACTCAACATATGAATGCTGTATGGAAATATGTTAATTGTTCTGAGGTAACTGTAATATTTTTATAAGCTTTGTTGGCTGTATTGTTTATTGTTATGTTATACAAAATAAAGTTGATGCTATGAGCCTATGTTAATGTTTAGTAATTAGTTGCTATCGAATTTTACCCTGTTTCACTTGATATTTTACCTTGTTTCACTTGATATTTTACCCTGTTTCACTCGATATTTTACCTGTAAGCTTAAATGGAGCTCCAAAATGTTCTGGGTTATCAGTAAATTTGTATCGATTGTTCATACATGTATTATTATACACAAATGCTTACAAATGTACACACAGTATATAAATCTGTGACACCCATACCAACTATCAATATCAAGGAGTAAAGAGTTTGTTGTTGTTTGCTATTTTACTACCAGTGACGGGTCTGAATTTTGGCCTTGACTACATGGAAAGCGAGTTGGCTCGCTAACCGAAACAGTAACATAGTTAACTATATGCAGTAATCTGTCTTTATATTGCAATTAGCTAGCTGGCCGGCCCACTGGACTAGTCACTAGTATGTATAAAGCCTCTCAAATAATAAATATGCTAAAATTATGAATATGTTTACTGGCTCAAAATGTTAATATAACTTCAAAGAAATAATGATTTTGAATTACATTTCTTTAAACTATTTTATAATAGCTTATGACACCTTGCTACTGCCAGCTAAATGGTTTGATTTACTGCTATGCCTTATACACTGAGAACAAGATTAACTGATTTAATGATTGCTCAAACTGAACCTGTTTGCCGGACTGACCATATGAATTATTATTACATGAGCACAGGCCGGCTTGCTTGCCAGGCTGACCCTGTTGACTAGAACTAGATTAGGTCAGCAAACAGGATGGCTCATTTGGTGGAGCAGACTTCTCAGTTCATATAATCAAAGCTGTTGGCCAACACTATGTTATGGGTTTACAATGATGGAAAATTTAACCAACCATTGTACCTACAACTATAGATTTGTGTATATTGAATTAAAATCACTGAATTTGCCTACAATGTCTTTCAACAAGCCACAACCTCAAGTAGCCCGAGTTAACGCCTAGCGGGCGTCTTGTTACTCGGGCTTCCCCCCCCTGGGGGGAGAGCACGAGTCATAAAAAGGGCTCTGTTTATTATTTTTTTTATTACTCGGGCCTCCCCCTGTGGGGGGAGCACGAGTCTTAAAAAGGGCTCGGTTTATTATTTTTCTTTTGTCAATGTCGCGAAATGGCAATTATTGCATCATTTTTGACTAAATTAGTAGACTAGTGAGCGCGACTATGAATGTGGGATTACTACACATGCGCAGTTAAATGCCCCCCGAGTCGTTTCTAAGGCTAATTATTGCATCATCCCGATCAACCTCGTACCCAGGCTTTTCACCTATGCGAAACTGAAAACACTGCATATATTCATGCGCCAAAACAGTATCTGATCTCCTTTCTTTGAGTGCTCTTCACTGAAAATCTTTGATGTGGCTGGCAAGTATCTTGATCTTATATACGCTCACAATCCCGATCGCTTTCGAAATGGGTTGGTCTACATTTCGAGAAATATGAGACTCAACATATGAATGCTGTATGGAAAATGTCAACTGTTCTGAGGTAACAGTAATATTTTTATATAGCAAAGTGAAAAGGTGGTAAACTGGCAAGGATTTAGTGACGAGATACTGACGTTTCGAGCGGAGCCCTTCATGCTTTGTTGCCTGTATTGTTTATTGTTATGTTATACAAAATAAAATCGATGCTACAGTTTATTGTTTCATATATTATATTCGAATTTTACCCTGTTTCACTTGATGTTTTACCTGTAAGCTTAAATGGTGCTCCACAATGTTGTTATCAGTAAGTTTGTACCGATTATTATAAATCTCTGACACCCATACCAACTATCAAGATCATGAAGGAGTAAAGAGTTTGCTGGTTATCAATTCATCTATTCTATGATGAGTGATGACTAATAATATGCAATGTTGCCATTGAATAACCTTGTTTCACTTGATATTTTACCTGTAAGCTTAAAATGGAGCTCCAAAATGTTCTGGGTTATCAGTAAGTTTGTATCGATTGTTCATATTATTATATGCGAATGCTTACAAATGAACACACAGTATATATTCTCTGACACCCATGGAAAGCGAGTTGGCTCGCTAACCGGGACAGTAACATAGTTAACTATGCAGTAATCTATCTAATTTATATTACAATTAGCTAGCTAACTTCAAAGAAATAATGATTTTGAATTACATTTCTTTAAACTATTTTATAATAGCTTATGACACCTTGCTACTGCCAGCTAAATGGTTTGATTCACTGCTATGCCTTATACACTGAGAACAAGATTAACTGATTTAATGATTGCTCAAACTGAACCTGTTTGCCGGACTGACCATATGAATTATTATTACATGAGCACAGGCCGGCTTGCTTGCCAGGCTGACCCTGTTGACTCTCATTTGGTGGAGCAGACTTCTCAGTAAGCCAGCTTGTATACTGAGTCAACTCACCTTCATATAATCAAAGCTGTTGGCCAACTTGCAATGATGGAAAATTTAACCAACCATTGTACCTACAACTATAGATTTGTGTATATTGAATTCAAATCACTGAATTTGCCTACAATGTCTTTCAACAAGCCACAACCTCAAGTAGCCCGAGTTAACGCCTAGCGGGCGTCTTGTTATTATTATTTTGTCGTCGTCGCGAAATGGCAATTATTGCGTCATTGTTGACTAAATTTGTAGACTAGTGAGCGAGGCTATGAATGTGGGATTACTACACATGCGCAGTGAAGTGATCCCAAAAAAAATTTTGTCCTCGTACCCAGGCTTTTCACCTTTGCGAAACTGAAAACACTGCATATATGCGCCATTGTGCTTTATTTACTCATCTGATCCAGTGATCTGATCACCTTTCTTCGAGTGCTCTTCACTGAAAATCTTTGATGTGGCTGGCAACTGGCAAGTATCTTGATCTTATATATATATACGCTCACAATCCCGATCGCTTTCGAAACGGGTTGGTCTACGATTTCGAGAACCTGTACTCGATCAAATTATCTGTTTCCATACGCTTTTTGTCTACTAAATGTTTAATAATTTATTACGAGACTCAACATATGAATGCTGCATGGAAATATGTTAATTGTTCTGAGGTAACTGTAATATTTTTATAAGCTTTGTTGCCTGTATTGTTTATTGTTATGTTATACAAAATAAAGTTGATGCTACAGTTTATTGTTTCATATATTATCACGCTACAGTTTATTGTTTCATATATACCAAGTACTATGTTTAGTTGCTATCGAATTTTACCCTGTTTCACTTGATATTTTACCTGTAAGCTTAAATGGGGCTCCAAAATGTTCTGGGTTATCAGTAAGTTTGTATCGATTGTTTATATATGTATTATAATATACACAAATGCTTACAAATGAACACACAGTATATAAATCTCTGACACCCAAATTACCAACTATCAAGGTCAAGGAGTAAAGAGTTAGTTGTTGTTTGCTGGTTTACCAGTGACGGGTCTGAATTTTGGCCTTGACTACATGGAAAGCGAGTTGGCTCGCTAATCGAAACAGTAACATAGTTAACTATGCAGTAATCTGTCTTTATATTACAATTAGGTGGCCGGCCTACTGGACTAGTCACTAGTATGTATATAAAGCCTCTCAAATAATAAATATGCTAAAATTATGAAAATTTTTACTGGCTCAAAATGTTAATATAACTTCAAAGAAATAATGATTTTGAATTACATTTCTTTAAACTGTTTTATAATAGCTTATGACACCTTGCTACTGCCAGCTAAATGGTTTGATTTACTGCTATGCCTTATACACTGAGAAAAAGATTAACTGATTTAATGCTTGCTCAAACTGAACCGGTTTGCCGGACTGAGCATATGAATTGTTATTACATGAGCACTGGCCGGCTCGCTTGCCAGACTGACCCTGATGGCTAGAACTGGATTAGGTCAGCAAACAGGGTGGCTCATTTGGTGGGGCAGACTTCCGCTCAGTAAGCCAGCTTGGATACTGAGCCAACTCACCTTCATATAATCAAAGCCGTTGGCCAACACTGTGTTATGGGTTTGCAACCACCCCTGCACTGACAGCTGTATCATTACAATATGTACCATTGTACCTACAACTATAGATTTGTGTATATTGAATTCAAATCACTGAATTTGCCTACAATGTCTTTCAACAAGCCACTAATTCAAGAGCCCGAGTTAACGCCTAGCGGGCGTCTTGTTACTCGGGCCTCCCCCCCCTGGGGGGAGAGCACGAGTCTTAAAAAGGGCTCTGTTTATTATTATTACTCGGGCCTCCCCCTGTGGGGGGAGCACGAGTCTTAAAAAGGGCTCGGTTTATTATTTTTCTTTTGTCAATGTCGCGAAATGGCAATTATTGCATCATTTTTGACTAAATTAGTAGACTAGTGAGCGCGACTATGAATGTGGGATTACTACACATGCGCAGTTAAATGCCCCCCGAGTCGTTTCTAAGGCTAATTATTGCATCATCCCGATCAACCTCGTACCCAGGCTTTTCACCTATGCGAAACTGAAAACACTGCATATATTCATGCGCCAAAACAGTATCTGATCTCCTTTCTTTGAGTGCTCTTCACTGAAAATCTTTGATGTGGCTGGCAAGTATCTTGATCTTATATACGCTCACAATCCCGATCGCTTTCGAAATGGGTTGGTCTACATTTCGAGAAATATGAGACTCAACATATGAATGCTGTATGGAAAATGTCAACTGTTCTGAGGTAACAGTAATATTTTTATATAGCAAAGTGAAAAGGTGGTAAACTGGCAAGGATTTAGTGACGAGATACTGACGTTTCGAGCGGAGCCCTTCATGCTTTGTTGCCTGTATTGTTTATTGTTATGTTATACAAAATAAAATCGATGCTACAGTTTATTGTTTCATATATTATATTCGAATTTTACCCTGTTCACAATGTTGTTATCAGTAAGTTTGTACCGATTATTATAAATCTCTGACACCCATACCAACTATCAAGATCATGAAGGAGTAAAGAGTTTGCTGGTTATCAATTCATCTATTCTATGATGAGTGATGACTAATAATATGCAATGTTGCCATTGAATAACCTTGTTTCACTTGATATTTTACCTGTAAGCTTAAAATGGAGCTCCAAAATGTTCTGGGTTATCAGTAAGTTTGTATCGATTGTTCATATTATTATATGCGAATGCTTACAAATGAACACACAGTATATATTCTCTGACACCCATGGAAAGCGAGTTGGCTCGCTAACCGGGACAGTAACATAGTTAACTATGCAGTAATCTATCTAATTTATATTACAATTAGCTAGCTAACTTCAAAGAAATAATGATTTTGAATTACATTTCTTTAAACTATTTTATAATAGCTTATGACACCTTGCTACTGCCAGCTAAATGGTTTGATTCACTGCTATGCCTTATACACTGAGAACAAGATTAACTGATTTAATGATTGCTCACACTGAACCTGTTTGCCGGACTGACCATATGAATTATTATTACATGAGCACAGGCCGGCTTGCTTGCCAGGCTGACCCTGTTGACTCTCATTTGGTGGAGCAGACTTCTCAGTAAGCCAGCTTGTATACTGAGTCAACTCACCTTCATATAATCAAAGCTGTTGGCCAACTTGCAATGATGGAAAATTTAACCAACCATTGTACCTACAACTATAGATTTGTGTATATTGAATTCAAATCACTGAATTTGCCTACAATGTCTTTCAACAAGCCACAACCTCAAGTAGCCCGAGTTAACGCCTAGCGGGCGTCTTGTTTTTATTATTTTTATTATTATTATTTTGTCGTCGTCGCGAAATGGCAATTATTGCATCATTGTTGACTAAATTTGTAGACTAGTGAGCGAGACTATGAATGTGGGATTACTACACATGCGCAGTGAAGTGATCCCAAAAATTTTTTTGTCCTCGTACCCAGGCTTTTCACCTTTGCGAAACTGAAAACACTGCATATATGCGCCATTGTGCTTTATTTACTCATCGATCCAGTGATCTGATCACCTTTCTTCGAGTGCTCTTCACTGAAAATCTTTGATGTGGCTGGCAACTGGCAAGTATCTTGATCTTATATATATACGCTCACAATCCCGACCGCTTTCGAAACGGGTTGGTCTACGATTTCGAGAACCTGTACTCGATCAAATTATCTGTTTCCATACGCTTTAATTGTCTACTAAATGTTTAATAATTTATTATGAGACTCAACATATGAATGCTGCATGGAAATATGTTAATTGTTCTGAGGTAACTGTAATATTTTTATAAGCTTTGTTGCCTGTATTGTTTATTGTTATGTTATACAAAATAAAGTTGATGCTACAGTTTATTGTTTCATATATTATACGCATTTATACCGCTACAGTTTATTGTTTCATATATACCAAGTACTATGTTTAGTTGCTATCGAATTTTACCCTGTTTCACTTGATATTTTACCTGTAAGCTTAAATGGGGCTCCAAAATGTTCTGGGTTATCAGTAAGTTTGTATTGATTGTTTATATATGTATTATAATATACACAAATGCTTACAAATGAACACACAGTATATAAATCTCTGACACCCAAATTACCAACTATCAAGGTCAAGGAATAAAGAGTTTGTTGTTGTTTGCTGGTTTACCAGTGACGGGTCTGAATTTTGGCCTTGACTACATGGAAAGCGAGTTGGCTCGCTAATCGAAACAGTAACATAGTTAACTATGCAGTAATCTGTCTTTATATTACAATTAGCTGGCCGGCCTACTGGACTGACTAGTCACTAGTATGTATATAAAGCCTCTCAAATAATAAATATGCTAAAATTATGAATATTTTTACTGGCTCAAAATGTTAATATAACTTCAAAGAAATAATGATTTTGAATTACATTTCTTTAAACTGTTTTATAATGGCTTATGACACCTTGCTACTGCCAGCTAAATGGTTTGATTTACTGCTATGCCTTATACACTGAGAAAAAGATTAACTGATTTAATGCTTGCTCAAACTGAACCGGTTTGCCGGACTGAGCATATGAATTGTTATTACATGAGCACTGGCCGGCTCTCTTGCCAGGCTGACCCTGTTGGCTAGAACTGGATTAGGTCAGCAAACAGGGTGGCTCATTTGGCGGGGCAGACTTCCGCTCAGTAAGCCAGCTTGGATACTGAGCCAACTCACCTTCATATAATCAAAGCCGTTGGCCAACACTGTGTTATGGGTTTGCAACCACCCCTGCACTGACAGCTGTATCATTACATGTACCATTGTATTCAACTATAGATTTGTGTATATTGAATTCAAATCACTGAATTTGCCTACAATGTCTTTCAACAAGCCACTAATTCAAGAGCCCGAGTTAACGCCTAGCGGGCGTCTTGTTATTATTATTTTGTCGTCGTCGCGAAATGGCAATTATTGCATCATTGTTGACTAAATTTGTAGACTAGTGAGCGAGACTATGAATGTGGGATTACTACACATGCGCAGTGAAGTGATCCCAAAAAAAATGTTGTCCTCGTACCCAGGCTTTTCACAAACACTGCATATATGCGCCATTGTGCTTTATTTACTCATCTGATCCAGCGTGGCTCCAGTGATCTGATCACCTTTCTTCGAGTGCTCTTCACTGAAAATCTTTGATGTGGCTGGCAACTGGCAAGTATCTTGATCTTATATATATACGCTCACAATCCCGATCGCTTTCGAAACGGGTTGGTCTACGATTTCGAGAACCTGTACTCGATCAAATTATCTGTTTCCATACGCTTTTTGTCTACTAAATGTTTAATAATTTATTATGAGACTCAACATATGAATGCTGTATGGAAATATGTTAATTGTTCTGAGGTAACTGTAATATTTTTATAAGCTTTGTTGCCTGTATTGTTTATTGTTATGTTATACAAAATAAAGTTGATGCTATGAGCCTATGTTAATGTTCAGTAATTAGTTGCTATCGAATTTTACCCTGTTTCACTTGATATTTTACCTGTAAGCTTAAATGGAGCTCCAAAATGTTCTGGGTTATCAGTAAATTTGTATCGATTGTTCATACATGTATTATTATACACAAATGCTTACAAATGAACACACAGTATATAAATCTGTGACACCCATACCAACTATCAAGATCAAGGAGTAAAGAGTTTGTTGTTGTTTGCTAGTTTACTACCAGTGCCGGGTCTGAATTTTGGCCTTGACTACATGGAAAGTGAGTTGGCTCGCTAACCGAAACAGTAACATAGTTAACTATGCAGTAATCTGTCTTTATATTGCAATTAGCTAGCTGGCCGGCCCACTGGACTAGTCACTAGTATGTATGAAGCCTCTCAAATAATCAATATGCTAAAATTATGAATATGTTTACTGGCTCAAAATGTTAATATAACTTCAAAGAAATAATGATTTTGAATTACATTTCTTTAAACTATTTTATAATAGCTTATGACACCTTGCTACTGCCAGCTAAATGGTTTGATTTACTGCTATGCCTTATACACTGAGAACAAGATTAACAGATTTAATGATTGCTCAAACTGAACCTGTTTGCCGGACTGACCATATGAATTATTATTACATGAGCACAGGCCGTCTTGCTTGCCAGGCTGACCCTGTTGACTAGAACTGGATTAGGTCAGCAAACAGGATGGCTCATTTGGTGGAGCAGACTTCTCAGTAAGCCAGCTTGTATACTGAGTCAACTCACCTTCATATAATCAAAGCTGTTGGCCAACTCTATGTTATGGGTTTGCAATGATGGAAAATTTAACCAACCATTGTACCTACAACTATAGATTTGTGTATATTGAATTCAAATCACTGAATTTGCCTACAATGTCTTTCAACAAGCCACAACCTCAAGTAGCCCGAGTTAACGCCTAGCGGGCGTCTTGTTATTATTAGTTTTATAAATAACTTAAGTAACTTTATTAATGTATTGTTGTATGAGCATTGAGACTTTTGTATAATGCTCCTAATACGTCTTTATTATTATTATTATTAGTTTTATAAGTAACTTAAGTATTGTTTAATAAACGAGCAGCAGTGTTTTAGATCTGATAAAACACGTGCTGCGAGTTTATTAAACGGCTTCAAACACGACCCATTTGATAAGTTCATTGGCGTAGTAATTTTGAAAATCGATGTTGTCTAAGCCGAGAAAATCAAAGATAAAGTTTATGTAAATCAGGACGAATCTTTATCACATTTAAAACCACGATACGGTAGTGATTTTCTTTTGTCTTTTCCTCATGAATTATTAATGAGTGTTTGAAGTAACTTTAAGAATGTATTGTTGTAAGAGCATTGAGAATATTGTATAATGCTCCTAAAACGTCTTTATTATTATTATTATTAGTTTTATAAGTAACTTAAGTAACTTTAAGAATATATTGTTGTAAGAACATTGAGACTATTGTATAATGCTCCTAAAACGTCTTTATTATTATTATTATTATTATTTTTATAAATAACTTAAGTGACTTTAAGAATGTATTGTTGTAAAAGCATTGAGACCATTGTATAATGCTCCTAAAACATCTTTATTATTATTATTCACCGACTGACGAAGGAGCGAGGTTTGTGCGATAAAACCAAAGACAAATACTTTCCAGTATATAGACCGAGCAAATGGCTTTGGTTAATTTTCCTCTCTGTTTTAGGTTAGATAGTCTAATTAAACAAAGTTAAACAAACATCTATTAATAAACGATCATTTAAAGCATTCAGTTTTTACTTTAGGTAATAAAAAATTATGTCCTCGTTCACGCAATTGCCGTTTTCTCTGTGGTGGCAATAAATTATACAGGGCATGACTAGGGTCCTCCACTATTCTATATTCCATAGTTGGCAATCTCTACTACGTATCAAGTCCTCAATAAAAATTTGTTCTAAAACATATCCATATTTTATTTTCCGTGCTTTTAGATGATTGAAAACTTTAAAGAAAAGCAATAATGATGTTCCAGCACATTTCATTGCTCCGTATTTTTTCAAAGAAGATGCCTAGCTTTCTTTTATTTTCATTCAAATCAACTCAGAAATTTTCCCGCCAAAACTTACCGATCCGGAAAAAGCGTATTGCCCTCGCAGCCTAGGCCAGGAGAGCACTACGCTATTTTCCGCACCTCTCGGTAACCAATCAGCGTGTGTTAAAGGCGTACAGACCTGAAAACCAGCTCAGCCATATAATAATATGGTGGTTACCACACATGTCTGAGTTAGTGGGAATCAGATTCAAATCCGTGGTCGGACCACCACTCAGGGTCTTAAAAATAATTGAGGAGAAAGTGTAAAGGTCGTCGACCTTAAATCGTAGGCCCTCGGAACCAATTGGGTTTCTAGGTTATTGGGGTACTCCGTTCACCTAAAAGAGTGATAAACATAATAAAAGTAAAAGTCTAAAATAGGTACGCACACTGATCTCGAAAGAAGACTGGATCGAGTAACTATTGTTCAGAAAATGAAGCCGGAAGTCCGCCATTACTAAAGGACCAACTGAGGATTCTATGAGGTTTTTTCTTGGATTATGTGCTCTTACCATAGACAAACTAAAATAATGTTACTATAAAGAGGACCAGAAGACAATTTTCAAATTACTGGGTAAAACAACGATTCATGGCCTACCAATGGCCGCCGTTGGCTCTAATTATCCAGTGAGAGAAGCCTAATATGAGACGTCAAATTAGGTTAAAGATTTTATGCATTTAATGTTAACAAAGAAACTATATTGGCGAGACACTAAACCTATTTCGCGAGCGTCAGTTTGATTTGCTTGCAAACTCGGAGTTTCTGGTGATCTCTCGCAATTTACATTTTGCAAATATGCAAGCTTCAAAATCAGCTCATCAGACACAATAGAAAGCTCAATTCAGTCCTATTTTTGAGATCAGTGGCTACTCACTGCGCACATGCATATACTGATATTCATTAGCGGACACATTGCTGATGCCATCAGAATAGAAAATAGGTCCACGGAACGCGTACTTGTGCTGCCACAAAAAGGGTAGAAGGGATGATTCTGAATGAGCTTAGATCTACCGCTCAGTTAGTATTTTATTTTATCTGTATAATGTGCTGTCTTGAAGCATATTGAGGATTGTCATTAATAGTGTGTCAAATGTTGTTAAATAATTGTCTAGATCGAACGCGAACGCCTGCACCTAGATCGAAATTGCCGTTTACTTTCGTTACCTGATCGTGTTGAGGTGGAATTGGATTTATAGGGGTTGTTTAGACTTTTACCAGAGTCGCGCAATACAAAATCATATCTGCATGTCCATGCTGATGCACTAATAATGTTAACTAGGAAGATTCTTAAAGGTCTTATCGAGAGAATATTATTTCACTTAATTGTAAACTGAAATGATCCGGAATGTGTAAGTCCCGGAATGTGCAAGTTCTTGTAAGTCCCGGACTGAAGATTGAAACTCAACGTTATAAATTTTGATCAGCCTATGGGGCAAGGAAGCATCTGCCCCACCCTTTTCACCAATTGCTATACAACATAATTTTGGCATAATAATAGCATAAAAAACCAAATAAATAAATAAATAAATAAATGAACGAACGAACGAACGAACGAACGAACGAACGAACGAACGAACGAACGAACGAACGAATAAATAAATACGGAGTCCCCAACGAATATTGGCTGATTAAAATGGATCTCCAAAAAGGAATAGTCGGAATTTACCGTTTGGTCCTGCCATTTTAGAAACCTATATAAATGACGTCTCACAGCAGACGCAAAAAACTATATCAGAAAAGAAGTGTCGTATTCTCCCTTCTTTCCAGTCTATTTTCCCTTTCCTTTTCTCTCTCATTCCCCTTGCCTATCCTCTCCTTCTCCTCCTCTTTTCTTCTCTTTCTCTTCCCTTTCTTTTGTCTTTCATTCGTTTATATAAACAGGAACAGACAATAAATAAAAAGATACAACTGAATCTATCGTACCTTTAGATACACAAATCGACGAGAACAACTTCGTGCATGGTTTCTTTTCGTTGCGACGTCGGCCAGCATTGAACACAAAGCAAACCTCGTGATAAAATAATTCTTTTCCACTGCTATTCAAAGATACAACTGGGTTCGACTTGTTTTTAAAAAGTCCAATCCAGCACAGATAATTTTTCTTCTTTGACTTGAGAATACTCTGAACGAATGTTTTCTCGGAACTACTTCTGATGTCCACTAAATCTCCATTCATTGTTAAGCAGACTTTCCTCGCTTTGTCCCACTGAAGTTTCCCAGTGCTCACGAAATAACACAATTCCCCGTTTACTTTCCATGAACCTGGATATTCTGAGATAAATAATTGGAAAGAGAGAATAGTTTCAGAAAGACACAGGCATTTAACTCATGAATATTACGATCGTAACTAAAAAACAATAAATACAGGATGATCGGTAAAACAATCTTTAATTTAAATTTGGATTGGTGAGAGTTCAGTAGCTTCGTAGCCCCCTAGACCCCTTTCGTGGTAGGAAAAACGATTATGGGACTTTTTTCCCACGAAAGGGGCCTGCATCCCAACCTCGTACCCAGGGTCTTATCTCTGCTCGCCGCCCGCCCCCCACATCCTAGCTATAGACCCTTTTCACGTGACGTAAAAAATCTTGGAGGATAAATTTCAAAGTTCCGAAGTTCAACCATTGAACTATAACTGGACTGCAGCTACCTCCCCCCAGATAAATGTCCCCAAAATGTTTTTTCAAGATGGTGGATTTATTGGTCAACTAGTTCCAACAACGATGGAGACCATAGAAATCAGATAGAGGCTACCGAAGTTGAAAATTACGTTAGCATAAAGAAGAGAGCAAAAATAACATTTTAAGTGTTGAACTGAAAGAAACAAACGACATCACGAGAATCACAGACACAGTATATGCTAGGTAAGGCAGTTGGGAATATGATTGGAGTTAAGAAGAGGGAAGCGAGTAGGGTAGTACATGGCAGGAATAGGAGTGAGAGAAAGCTAAGGCAACGTGTAAAACAGTTAAGGCAACTAATTGCACGAACAGAGAATGAGTTACATCGAAGGAAGATGAGACGTAAACCAACAAAGAAAGAAAGAAGATTGACAATTTGAGAGATGTAAAATATGGCTAGATGAATTGAGATATAAGAAAATTAAACTAGACAAGTTGTCTAATAGAGTGAAGGGGATAAAGAATAATGCTATGTTTGAAAAGGACGAACGAGGATTCTACAGGAAGAATAAAGGTCTTCCATGGAGAAATTCCACCAATAGAGATGTTTGTTGAGTTTTGGGGAGGAATATGGGAAGATAAGAAAAAGACTCCGGAACAACCATGGATGAAAGTGGTGGAACAGAAGTTGAAGCAAAAAGTACAAAACGTTAAAGAGTTTGTAATAACAAAAGACCTGGTAAGGGTGGTGAAAAGAAGAAAGAACTGGTCAGCACCAGGTATCGATGGTGTCCACAATGTTTGGTGGAAAAGATTTAAAGGAGCGTGGAACGCAGTATGTAGAGCGATAGCTAAATGGAAACAAAATATTGACATAATACCAAGATGGCTCACATTTGGCAGATCTGTTTTGTAGTCAAAAACCGAAGATCTCAGTCAGGTAGGAGATTATCGCCCAAACACTTGCTTAAACACGTCGATATAAGATTTACACTGGAATGATGGGACGGTATATGAAGGGAAATGCGTAGAGTAATAACATCTGGGATGAAGGCCAACTTGGAGCGATGGAAGGAGTTCAGGGAACTGTAGATCAACTGCTTATTGACAAGTGTATAATGGATGAGGTGAGAGAACATCGTCGTAATCTTGCACTAGCATTTTACGATTATACGAAGGCCTATGACAAAGTCCAACATGACTGGGATGCTGAGAGTGTACCGATAGATGCAGATCCCTGAAGATGTTATAAAGGTGAAAGAGAAGTTAATGCAGAACTGGAAGACGAGTCTGGAGGTTAATATAGGTGGAAGGAAGATGACGAGTAGATGAATACATATATTACGTGGATTTCTACAAGATGATAGCTACTCACTAGTATAGGGTTCCGCTTATCAGCAAAGTTATCCAAGAGGATTGATATATATTCTTATAAGTTGATATTTTGTAAGTACAGAGATTATTTTATCTCTGAAGTAAAAGGGAGATGTACAGTATAGTGATCGCGTAATATACCATTGATATATATTATATATATATATATATATATATATATATATATATATATATATATATATATATATATATATATATATATATATATATATATTATATATATATTATATATATATATATATATATATATATATATATATATATATATATATATATATATATATATATATATATATATATATATATATATATATATATATATATATATATATATATATAAATATATAAAATCTACTGAAACAAAAGATCCGAAATTATTTCGAAATGCCGACACAATAATAAATTTTACATTTCAAAGATAGGCCGCGTGAAGAAAAGAGCGATGAGTCATCCAGCCCACGCAGTTCGTGACGTCAATCGATGACTATAAAAAGAGACATTAAATCGGTGTTCCTCCAGTTGCATGAAGATCGCATCCAGCGTGAAACTCCGAGTAGCAAACAAACATTTAAGCGATATTTTCCTATATATATGTATATATATGTATATATATTATATATATTATATATATGTATATATATGTATATATATGTATATATATATATATATATTATATATATTATATATTATATATATTATATATATTATATATATTATATATATATTATATATATATATATATATATATATATATATATATATATATATATATATATATATATATATATATATATATATATATATATATATATATATATATATATATATATATATATATAAATTGTTGGTATGTCGATGTGCCTGTTTAATGTTATATTTGTCGAGGGTATGCCACGCTTCTTTAAATTCACGGGCTCGTTTTGTAGTTGCTCGTCCTAATATTTTTGTTTCTGACCAGTTGAATTTTATATATAATGACCAGTTGAATTATATATATATATATATATATATATACATATATATATATATATAGTTACCAAAGATTTGCCGGGCGGAAATCTTAATCGTAAAATGAATATTAGAAACCAGCTCAAAATTCGAATGTGGAGAGCCATCTCATAACAAACATAAGAAACAAATTTTAAAGAAATTTTACTGACGTTTCGTTGCCAACGCGCAACATTTTCAAAGTGAATTAATACAAGATGTGATAACTACTATTTAAATATATTTACAGTGTTAATAATAAGCCAATCAAAACAAAGTCAAAACAAAGAAAGCGGAACGGAACTGACATTTCCGTTGAGGCAGGGTTTAAATTTAGAAATAAGTAAACTTTCTCTGATAAGTAATTCAAAAGTTGAATTACTCGAAGAAAGAACAGAAAAGTCATCAAAAGAAATGGGGTGGCAAGTTTCGTTAGAGTGACATCGTATGTTAGAAAGTGAAGGCTGAGACAGTTTCTTGCCCGTTAAAGCCGAGACTCCCATGTGTTCCAAGATGCGCGTGTGTAAATGATGGCGCGTTTGCCCAAAATACAATGCTCCGCAGCATTGACACTTATATTGATAGACAACATGCGATCTCAGTAACTTGGGAATCTGGTCTTTAAACGGAAAGAAACTTGACAAGCGTAAGCTAGGTTTAAAGATGACACGAAGATCGATTTGCGGGAAACAAGAATTAAAAAGCTTGATAAGTTTGGTACGAATTTCAAGTGAATGAGTACCGGTAAATGGAAGGCAAAAATATATAACACGCTTATATAGGGACAGTAATATCAATAACAGAAGGAGAAAAAACCTTATCAAGAAAAACCCCAAGACAACGGTTGAAGAAAACAGTAGGGTAACCATTGTTAACAAGGAAACCTTTAAGCTTAGTGACTTCCGAGTGAAAAATATGGTAGGATGTGCAAATCTTAAAATAACGATCAAGCAACGTGTATATATCAGCCCACGTTTAAAAGATAAAGGAATGAAACTATCAAAATTAGTGAAAAGACACGTAAATGTAGGCTTACGATACGGTCATACGGAAGTGGAAAAGCCATCGGTACGATCTATAGAGACATCTAAAAAGGGAAGAGTTTTGTTTACCTCTACCTATATATATAAATATATATATATATAAATATATATATATATTTAAACATATATAAATATATATATATTTAAAATTTAAATTTAAATATATATATATATATATATATATATATATATATATATATATTTAAAATTTAAATTTAAATATATATATATATATATATATATATATATATATATATATATATATATATATATATATATATATATATATATATAAATATAATTCAACTGGTCACAACATGTGTGTGTGTGTGTAAAAATATATAAATGAGCGTGCATGCGAATGAGTGTGTATCATGTGCATCATGGGACCCGTAACTGTTATGTAAATATGCCAGATCAAGAGATATAGAAATAAAGAGATGTATAAAGACACAACAATGCCCCCAGAAGGGTGACAATATAGGCCAGTCCAACTACATTTTACTTCATTGGCGAAGCAATTGAAATCGCAAAACATCGGTTTTCTCTTTAATTGTTAAATTTTTATATCAAATAAAAAGAGAGACAAGGTATACTAAAAACAGAGAAGATATAGCTATAAGGAGATACTTTACCGGATACTTTTTCCCCCGTTTTCGATTCGCTGCTTGGTAAACATATCTATAACCAAAATACATACAAGTGAGACTGTAAATAACATATATAGCTACTGTATACATAAGCATGAATTACAAATCGAAATCTTAAAAGGTTGGTGTACCAATAGCGAGTTTTGTCTTTTAACTGGCCGGTAAACGTCCCTCAGCTAATGAATTATTTAGGCTTATAGTAAGACTGGAAAACTATAAACTGTAACTGCGTAAGCTCAAGTTGAAACTAAAGAAAGAGCTCCATAAAATAATAAACAGTGAAAAAGTGAGAGATGATAACTGATGTAGTATTTTTAAGTACAAACACAAAGGTTGGTGTGCTGGACTGCTGCCGAAATAGTGTGTAGGAGGTCTAACGTTTTGAGCAGGAAATCCCGCTCGACTCAACAAATGGAGATCAACAATCATATGTTGATTAATTTTCATGTTACCTTGAGGATGATTCTGAAACTAAACCACTATTTTGGCAGTATACACCAACCTTTTAGAGTTTTCGATTTATATTTCTACACTGTTTATACGCAGTTTGACACTATTAATATAACATTGATATACTATTACTAAGCACATGCAATAGAAAAACACGACACGTACCATTAATCCAATTAACAGCAGACTAAAAGAAAAAATACGACATCTCGGAGTTACTCCCTCATGCATTCTGCAACCAACACCTTCAATAGTTCAATCAACAAGCGATCGAGTTTGATTCTCTTATAAAGTGTTTTCGCATCTGTGTCAATAATCCTCGAAAGACAACCAATATGAATACGCGATCAATGTAAACACTACATATAGGATACCGGATGGCTGCAAGCTGTTGAGTGGAAATACAATTTTGTTTCTTCAAGGTCGATAAGGTTTCGTATATGTTTTACATGCTCAGACAAATTATTCAGAGCAATACTATAGGACACGCAGAGTGCCAGATAGCAGTTAATTTAACGATAACTGATAATATATACATACATATATATACATACATATATATACATATATATATATATATATACTACATACATACATATATATATATATATACATATATATATATATATAATTCAATCTACAGACACGTGTTTCGCTGTACAACAGCTCATCAGTGTAGCTTGGAACAATCTGAATGAGTCTGACTCGGTAATTATACACTTGCGATCGTCATTGACAACCGCTTGTGGGACAACACCGGCAATCAGAACATCCAGATATATATATATATATATATATATATATATATATATATATATATATATATATATATATATATATATATATATATATATATATATATATATATATATATATATATATATATATATATATATATATATATATACATATATATATACATACAATATACATACATATATATATACATACATATATATATATATATATATATATATATATAACATACATATACATACATATATATATATATATATACATACATATATATATATATATATATATATATATATATATATATATATATATATATCCTTAAAAAACTTTCGTCACTACTCAGAGTTTAATGAGTAGTGACGCACATTATTTAAAGAATATTTATAATACAGTACCACGCTCTACCATCCGGTATTGAGCACTCTTATCAACGCCAATTTCCTATTTCCTACTTATATATATATATACAAACAAACGTATAGCTGTTCCGGGTTTTCTTAAAAAGGTCACAGAATAAATACATGTCTTCCAATGTCAATAAATTGTGTTATTTGTGAAATATATTCCTTTATGAGCAAACGTGAAAGTCATTTATAATTAATAACAAACGTCTTTTGGATATTTTACCTGCTTATTAAACTAAATGTCAACCGGTTTTTGGGTCGACACTTCAAGATAGCAAACAAAATGCTTTTTAAATGCTACACATGCATATGCACGCAGCCACTCACTTCGGAGTTTATTTCCAATTGTGAACGTGAATTTGGTTGAAGAATCTCCCACTATATTTCGCGTTTGCCATGAATTTACATTGGATATCAGTTAACGACAAGGTGGCGTTTAACAACTCATTCAAATATTCATTAGCAAAAAACAGAATCAAATTAAGGAAGAATAAAAATTGGAAATTTACTTTAGGAATTACTTCAGGAATTACTTTGCAACGCACGTAAAAAAGTTTCTCGATTCCAATTTCAAACCCTTCAACGATGTTTATCTATATATATTTTTTTATATTTACTTCATGATTGAGTCGGTTTTCTTTGATGTACCGCGGGATTTATCTCTCTTACATAACAATTAATGTTAATATATACACTGCTGTAGTGAATGTGGGAGAGCATGGAGTAGACAGACGATACATGGACGATCGTCAAGCTCGCGTATCCTCAGAATCCGTATCCTCGAAAATTCTATATACGAGGTGTTGTTGAGATGCTCCAACCATTTGAGTTTTATAAGTTTATTAACTGATAGATATAGCGCGAATCCGTACGTGCTGGTTTGTCTCATAAATATTAAATATGACAGAAGTATACTGCCAATTACATTGCAAGTCTTACTGTCTGTGTTTTTAAAGTCTGTATTAATTGTTTTGAGAATAAGTATATATAATGCAGGGCAGAGGCGTAGGAATGGATTTAAAGTTTGGGGGGCTGAAGTCGACAAGCAGATAATCAGTGACCGTATTTTTAGTGGGGGGGGGGGGGTCTTCCCCCGGAAAATTTTGAAATCTAGAAGCTCGGAAAGACAATTTGCAGCAATTTGAGCAAACTTTTTCATCTATAATTCTACAGCGATCATAGCCTCTTACCAGGTAACGCCATTTTTGCACCTAGTACTGACAGAAGGGTCTGGGAATCAATCTAACACTCACGTGGCAAGGGTTTAGGGGTTGGCTAACACTTCAGGTTATACCCGTTTGTAAAATCTCGTATGAAGCCCGTAGGTAGATTACCTTAACTTTTAAGTAGCTTCTCTCCTAGCCTCTATAGTCGTACTAATACAATTGAGAAAAACCCATTAAATTTAGCAACGCTTGTCCTGATTTTTGGGGGGATTTTTCTGAGACCCCCATTTCAAATTTTGGGGGGCTGAAGCCCCCCAGGTTCCTACGCCTATGATGCAGGGCCGTTGCCACCAATTTAGAAGTGGTCCGGATAAAACCGTACCAACTCCGTACCGGTGACTACGTCCTTGTAATGTTCATGTTTAGTTTGTGTGAACATCATTATTCGATATACCGATACATGATGCTATTTCAGTCAAACTATAAATGAAAGAATTTAGGAATTGAAAAGTTTTAAAAAGTCGTAAACCTTCATGTAAATATGACTAAATGTGACATGTTATTTGTTGTAACATCGCTAAATAACCGGGTTATATTAACTATGTATGACAGTATATACTGTCAGTATATATTTATTTGATATAATAATGCATACATGGTCTTCGTATGTAACAGATCTGACAAGATAATTCTTGATTATTTTTAGTACAACATTGCCCTAAAAATGTGTTATAGATTGTAATGACAAAATCCCAAAAGCCCAGCAGACCTAAACCCATCGGACTGCAAAAGGTCACCGCTAAAGTTAAGAAATGGCCCACCACTGTAATTTCAAGACAAGTACGACTCATAGCGCTTCGACAATAATTATCTTGTCTGATTTTTGACATGTTGACATCCGATAATGGGCAACTCTTATCATTTATAGACCCGTTGCGAGGGAAATTCGACGAAATATTACCCCGATCTATCATCATCCCACGGGGTAATATCTCCTCGATTTCCCCTCGCTCCGGGTCTATAAATGATGTATTATACCAAAACAATCTTCAATACTGTCTTGAAACGTCTTCTTGTTCCTCCATTGTTGACAACCTCGTTTTGGTTTTCGCGCGTGGTAATCGAGCACGAACACTCTTCATGTCACGTGGTACAAATCTAGCTCTCTGATTGGACAATTTACATTTGAGGTATATATAATATTTATCATTTATAGACCAGGAGCGAGGGGAATTAGACGGAATATTACTCCGAGGGATTAACATTTCGTCGAATTCCCCAAGCGGAGGGTCTATAAATGATATATTATACCGAAACAGTATTGCTGTTAAAGTACCCCTGTGATCAAATTTTTGGTATCCCGAATTTTTACATATTTGTAAAGAGCATGGTGTTCTTACTTAACTTGCCAAACTTCAAGCAATTGCGAGCATGGGAAGCCGCCTTTTCAGACTGTTTTTATACGAGATTATACGGCCGCCATTACTCGAACATGTTCCGGACGCTTAGGTTGCGATTAGAGGAAGTGACGTCAAAGACTCAACACGTGGCTAGTTATATATGAATATAAAGCTACTTGGGGGAAACTTTCTATTATAACTTGTCGTATAATTCGTATAATTTCCATACAGCTTTGTCACGTGTTGAGTCTTTGACGTCATAATCACCTACTCTGCTGTGGAATCGCGGGCAAGTCTGGAACAAGGTTTGAGCAATGGCGGACAAAATTTGGGCGACTTTGGAGGTCAAATTTCGTGTGATAGAATGTTTGTTGTTCAATTTTTTTGGCAAATGCGAACATTTATTAACCTAAAAGGATGTTTTGTAACAAAAAATGCCAGGAAACCTAATGTGATATTTCGTCGCAGGGGCACTTTAAAATACACTGGTGTATTCGAAATAGCGTAAAATATTCGATAAATTCAGTGGTCACGTGGTACAAATCTAGCTCTGATTGGGCAATTTATAGTTTGGTATAATATTATGTTTTTATCTACTTGTTACAGTCGTGGGCTTTTGTCCATTTCACAATTTTGTCAAGTGGGTTTATGTCCGGTGGACTTGAGTCCGGCGGGTTTTTGACCGGTGGGCTTATGTGGTATCATCATATTATACGATTTACAAAACAAACCGTTTGGTGGTAAACATTGTAAGTATATACAATCTGTGGAGCTCCTATAGTTTATTAAAATATCGAAGATAATCTTGTGGTGCCATACATGTTCTCCCAAGAAGGCGGTTGAGTCCAAATAACTGATGAAAGAAAGCAAAACTGAGATAGAGTTGTTGAATCTTATAAACAATTTATGTAATATTTAATGTGCTGCTGCGATGAAAAAAAAAATTGATTTGATTTGATTTAAATTGATTTAAACATTTTGACTTGAATTACAATTTACCATATTAAAATAACCAAGCTGCAAGTCACATTTAAAGTGCCCATAACCTCAAAAAAATTTATTGTCTTGTTTGGAAGAACTTTTAAAATGATAAAGTAACTTCTTTTGAAGATTTTCGTTTCTTTGCCTTCTTTTTTAGATATATCAGTTTGTTTGATATGCAAATGTCTAGAATTTCGTCACACATTCATAATGACTTATTGGAGAAATGTGTATATCTCTTTCATTCTCGAACGAAATCCTTTAAAATCAAGAAGTTTGGTGTTGTGGGAGAAACGCACACACGTGTTATTCACACTTTAGTGTTTTTATTTCATGAACGCAAAGATATATAACATTCTCTGATAGCTCATTATGCATGTGTGACGAAATTCCAGATATTTGCATATCAAACAAACTGATATATCTCAAAAAGAAAGCGAAGAAGTGAAAATCTTCAAAAGAAGTTACTTTATCATTTTAAAAGTTCTTCCAAATAAGACAACAAAAAATGTTGAGGTTAGGGGCACTTAATATATTCTGATAAGATATACAGACATATCGAGACTGCTGAATTAGTAGTACGTATGTCGCACGTACGAACTAGTACACAACGCAGCCTTCGTTCTGCCATCTGAGTTCTGGTAGCTCATTGGTTAGAGCGTCTAACCGGAGATCATGAAGGTTGCCGGTCCGATTCCCGTCTGGGGCTCAGAAACATTTTCTGAGTTTGCGTTAAAAGTTTGAGTAGCAAACAATTTACCATATTAAAATAACCAAGCTGCAGTCACATTTAATATCATCTAAAAGTGTTTTCAAAATACGGACACGGATGGCGTCCAGGTTTTTGAAACATGCAAATTAATAGCATATGACGTAATTTACCCGAACTCAATACAAATGAGAATAGTCTTTTATTTAAGCTCATTTGCATTGACTTCGGCACATGTGAAGTTCGACGTTTGACCTAGGCCGAAATAAAATTCGGCGCTTTCTCGATATATGAACAACCGAAATACAAACCGAAATACAAACCAAGGGACGAACCATTATTTTTCTGGAGGGGAGGATGAAAAATATTGAAAAAAATTGTTTGCAGATGCTGATAAGATCAAATAAATTGTTTGCAAACATAAAAGTAAAAAACAAAATGTTTGCAGAGCATTAATGATGAAAACCCTATAATTTAATATTTGTTACCAACTATTTTAATAGCACCCAATGTTACAATTGTTATTAAATATTGTTTTTACCAGAACATGCAAGAATATAATACAATGTTTCATTACGATCGAGAATATATAAATACTTCCTCATACCGGTCGGGTAATAAAATAAGTACCCAACTCGTTTTGTAACATATCTATTAACAACCTTGTACTCTTCATATAGGTATATAGAGTATGGGGGGCGTCGACCCCCTGAGAATTTTTTGGTAGGGATTACCTCCTTCCGCATTTTGTTTTTATTATTGAGTTATCATTTTTATCACTAAATAAAGGTCCAAGACCATTGAGTGTCAATGACAAGTTAACATACTAACAATACTATTAAAATTTGTTTCTCAAAACCTATAGTTTCATTGCAAATATGAATGATTTCGGGCCAGTTGTAGTGTTTTTACTAAGCACTTTCACCTCCCAAACTCAATACGTTGTGTTATTTGAGATTGGTGTCAAATCCATATAAAATAATGATTCTCCGGCAGTCACGAGCTGTAAGGCAATTGAGACAAATCTTGGAGTAACAGCAAAACCAAGCCTATATAGTTTCAAGGCTGGCCTCGTGTAAACAAAAACCGAAATGCAAAATTCATGCCGGGTTGAAAAAATTTTCATCCATCATTTTCCATCATGTAAACACCACCTATGGTATACTCATTATCTCCATTCACCACTTGCCCAGATCAGGCCCTGTGGTAGCAATTCATTATCTGTGTCTTGTATACTGCACTGTATATATACTGGTCAGGAAACCTTTATAAAGATGATTATACAGTCACTACATATACCATCCAATATCTAAGACACTTGACTATGCTCTAAAAATAGTGATGAAATAATTTACATGTATCTCTTGTAGTTAAAAAAATAGTTTGCAAAAAAGGCTGCTGAAAAAAATAGTTTGCGGAGGTACAAGCACTGAAAAAAATTGTTTGTCTTGAAAACATTTTCATCCCCCCCTCCAGAAAAAATAATGGTTGGTCCCTAACCCTAATCCTAATCCTAACCCAACCCTAAAACTGACTTGGGTTGATGCTATAATAATTTTACATTTCGGTTGCTCATATATCGAGAAAGGGCCTAAAATTCACAAAATGAGGAGTATCTCTGCAAATAACAGATAGAAAGTGTTGAAACTTTGCACATGTATGGCAATCAGGAAAGTGTACTCCACTGTGCGTTGTTGACATGGAAATCGCTTGGTGTCAGATATCTTCCCTATCAAACAACGTTTACTACAGTACATAGATTTGAAGATTCTTATGCAAATAGATATTGTATTTCTGAGGTTTATTAAATCATCTTATTCTTTAAGAAAGAGACAGAAATTAAGATTTTAGTTTTTTCAGTTATAAGACTCAAAACATCCTGCTTGTTATCTGAAGAAATATTCTTCAGTTTGTGAATTTTATTTAGTGTATGTGAGTAAATTACGTGATACGCTATCTAATTTGCCGTAATATCTCTGGAACAAGAACCGAGAGCCATTCTGTCCTATTTTGAAAAAAAACCGCAGTAGAACTTTAATAAACGAGCCCAGTAGTGTTTATCAGGTTTAAATGCTTCTACTTATCATTGTTGGGTTTAGACACCCAGGAGGTCATATCCGGCCAAAGTGAATCATGAGAGTGGCCAGAGTGCGTACAGAACTTTCATTTAAAGTGTATATAAAATGAAAATTAAGTTTGTCTCATTGGAATAAGCTCTTTAAGTAATATATGAACAACGAGTTTGAGTGTTTCATCATAGGATCCAAACACGAGAAAACATGATGAAAAAAACATGTGTTTTTATTGTTTTCGAGTGTTTGGATCCCCTTCTCAATCGAACACGGATTTAATAGCGAAGCGCACAGTTACTATTTATAGACCAAAACTCAGACAAACAAACCAAATCTGACTCCCAAATGAGGCATTTCCTATTGTTTAGGACGTGAATTTAATTATAGACTTAGACAAACACGTCATCTGTGCGCAACGCTATTGGATGTTTACTTAAAACGCATTTGAGAACAAACCCTCATGGGACTGAACTCACGAGGGTGTGTAAAATTTATTCAGAAAATTAACAGACTCTGTTCAGTTGAGGATGAGCGAAGACGGAGGCATTTCTCCAAAAAATGAATTATTTCTCAGCAATTAGATCAAAACCGGGTTTGATCTAATAATTGTGGTGGTATATGCTTTTTACGTGTTTTACTCGAGTATCCAGCCTCAGTCATGTGATAAAATAAAGTGATTTCATTGGCTAATTGGCTCATGAATTATTAATGAGTTTGAGAAATATATTTAAAAACTCATTAATAATTCATGAGGAAAACACAAAGGAAATCAGTACCGTGTCGTAGGTTTTATATGTGATAAAATTTCATCCTAATTTACATAAACTTTAGCTTTGATTTTCTCACTTAGACAACATCGATTTTCAAAATTACTACGCCAATGAACTTATCAAATGGGTCGTTTTTCAAGCCGTTTAATAAACTCGCAGCACGTGTTTATATCTGATAAAACACTGCTGCTCGTTTATTAAACAGTACTTACACAATAAATACAGTTAACAGCGATCATTCCATCTGTGTATGGGTGCATCATAGGGGTATGGTCAAAGTATAGGTCACAGTATAGGTCAAAGTATAGGTCAAAGTATAGGTCAAAGTATAGGTCAAAGTATAGGTCATAGTATAGGTCAAAGTATAGGTCAAACTATAGGTCGAAGTATAGGTCGAAGTATAGGTCAAAGTATAGGTCAAAGTATAGGTCAAAGTATAGGTCAAAGTATAGGTCAAAGTATAGGTCAAAGTATAGGTCGAAGTATAGGTCAAAGTATAGGTCAAAGTATAGGTCGAAGTATAGGTCGAAATATAGGTCGAAGGGTAGGTCAAAGTATAGGTCGAAGTATAGGTCAAAGTATAGGACAAAGAATAGGTCAAAGTATAGGTCGAAATATAGGTCGAAGTATAGGTCAAAGTATAGGTCGAAGTATAGGTCAAAGTATAGGTCAAAGTATAGGTCGAAGTATAGGTCGAAGTATAGGTCAAAAGTATAGGTCGAAGTATAGGTCGAAGTATAGGTCAAAGTATAGGTCAAAGTATAGGTCGAAATATAGGTCGAAGTATAGGTCAAAGTATAGGTCGAAGTATAGGTCGAAGTATAGGTCAAAGTATAGGTCAAAGTATAGGTCAAAGTATAGGTCGAAGTATAGGTCGAAGTATAGGTCAAAGTATAGGTCAAAGTATAGGTCAAAGTATAGGTCGAAGTATAGGTCGAAGTATAGGTCAAAAGTATAGGTCGAAGTATAGGTCGAAGTATAGGTCAAAGTATAGGTCAAAGTATAGGTCGAAATATAGGTCGAAGTATAGGTCAAAGTATAGGTCGAAGTATAGGTCGAAGTATAGGTCAAAGTATAGGTCAAAGTATAGGTCAAAGTATAGGTCGAAGTATAGGTCGAAGTATAGGTCAAAGTATAGGTCAAAGTATAGGTCGAAATATAGGTCAAAGTATAGGTCGAAGTATAGGTCGAAGTATAGGTCGAAGTATAGGTCAAAGTATAGGTCAAAGTATACGTTAAAGTATAGGTCAAAGTATACGTTAAAGTATAGGTCAAAGTATACGTTAAAGTATAGGCAAAAAACGTCAAAGTATAGCTACAACAAAATATCCCGAGTTTGTTATTCTATCGATCAATAGTTTAATGATTTTTATCTGCACTTGAAAAAAGCAGCATTGAAAATAGACCAATATTGCTAAAATAATGACTGGGAAGGGGAACATTGCAATGTTACCCTCTGGCACCCCAGTGGTTGCCCGCTCGCCTACCTTAGCCAGGGTTCTATCTAGGATTTTTCGTTTGGGGGAGAAGCAAGGACGTAGCCAGGATTCGGTAAGGGGGGAACGAGCGCCAAAGGCGCGAGCATCTAGGGGAGTCCAGGGCATGCCGCCCGTAAAATTTTGAAATCTAGAGTCTCTGAAATGCCATTTCCTGCATTTTGGGGGAAAATTTTACACAATTCTGAAGGTTTGGAAAAGTCATATAAGACACTAAAACACAACACTTTCCAGGATTTTAAGTACATTTTATATTGTTTATTAAAACTTATAATATATTTCATAATAGTGTCTTGGACTGACTGGGAATACTTCAGGTCGGTGTTCATGTACACCGACCTGAATGATCACATATTTTTTTGGGGGGAAGCTGTGCTGTTTTTTTTTGGGGGGGAAGCTTCCACCCCTCAAACCCCCTAGATAGAACCCTGTTAGCAGGCAACAGTTTGTTTGTTACATGTCATGTGACCAAGTATCAACCAATGAAAGCGTGTATCACGCAAGAAAAAATAGAGCTATATAACGAGAATACTTGTCTTACCTTTGCTTCTATCACCCTAATAAAATATAAATAAGAATGATTTATATTTGTGCGAAAGATATAGTCAGATGTGATAAAAATCCATTGTGATATAAGTACAGGTAATCATATGATAGCGAGTGCAAATGCAATTAAGGATTTACACTACGAGTGATATTTGAACGGCGAGTGCAATTTGGCAAATTTTCAAATATCACGAGTAGTGTAAATCCTTAATTGCACTCGCTATCATATATGATTACTTGTTTATTATTTCCATGACAAAATTACGTTAATTAAATAATTGCACTCTCATTTATTGCACTCGAGTGCAATTAATGATTTATTGCACTCCTCTCAGCCAATCAGAATCCAGTAATTTTGTCATATAATAATGGACTTAACCCTTGAACCCCCAATATCAACATTACTGGTCTCCTTACTGGTCTCCAAACATTTCTTATAGTACTAGTTGGGAGAAGTTGTTTTTAAAACATGTCAGTTTATCTTTGATGATCATTAACCATTGATATTATTAGGATTACGATTTTGTCGTGTGACTCATGATTTTTACATGAATTGTCCATTTCACACGATTTTTTAAAAAAATCATCTGTAAAAATTATTTTTCTTGGCCATTGAAACAGCACGAAAGATATTTAAATAAATAAATCTCAAACTAAAGAAATCAAATGTTTATCAGCGGCAGCCACTGATTGAAATAGCGTTACCAAACCTGATTTTTTATTCCCGCCATTTTGATTTTTCCGCCATTTTGTTTTGCCAATCCCTTACAAATATCCCTTGGTGATAACAATGCCTTGCATAAGAATCAACAATTGTGGAAGAAATAAATAATACATTTTCACTTTTGTTTGCCTTTCATGACGTCTCGGAAAAATATCCAGATTTTTGGTCAAATGTCCAGATTTTTTAGGCCAAAAATTTTTAATATTAAGATTTATGTACTGGGGTCGGTTGTTTAAAGTCCTATCCAGCGGATAAACTGGATTGTGGCTATGAAGAGAGGTTTTTTCTCTTCGACAAAGTGATATCTTCGACAAAGTGATATCTCGTTTATGTTATTCGGTGATAAAAGTCAAGGTTTTCTCAGGTCAATTTAACAAAATTATTATAAACAAGGTGAAATTGACGGGCATTTCTATTTGTTTTTCTACGTTTTTATCCAGTGGATAAAACGTTATACGACCTATCTACGTTGGATAACTTTATCCACCGGATAGTGGATGAATAGCGCTATCCAAGCTTTGTACAACGCAATTTAGCTAGTGGATAAATCCAGTCTTTGAACAACCGACGAGGTTGGCAGGTCTGGTAGTGATCACCGATGGGGCATACCTTTTTTAAGCATGGTTTCAAAGTCAGTGTAAATTCCAGATTACTTCAATTTACCTTGGTATTATTTTCCTTTAATTGTAACCAGTCGTTTATGTAATTAACAAGTATCATGGCATCAGGAATATTATCACCTTCAGCACAAAACACGAGAAGCATCACTAAAGTAACATCTTCCTTTAAACTAAAGAACAAAAACGACATTAGTGACAATATTAATAATAATAATAGTTTGGTAATAATAATCATGGTCTATCACGAATAGACAACGGTTGAGTAGCCAATCAGAATGCAGCATTTGTAATGGACCATGGTCAGTTTCTACTAATTGTTAATAGTTCTCTATTTTATTAGTCTTTGATAATACGAGAAAAATTACCATGTTTGATAAAACTTCTTGGACATCCCTCCTCCAGGTAAAAATATATCATTCTTATCATTTTCTTGCAATAAAGATTCTAAAATATAAATAAATTTTCAAAGATGTATATAATTGATAGAAAAAACTCTACTTGTCCGGTTTATCAGTCCGACGCTCTACCGACTGAGCACAAGGTCAAGTTGGGAGCAGCTTTAAACATACAAATTCTCCTTATTGGTCTCCAAACATTTCTTATAGTACTAGTTGGGAGAATTAAAAACCTGACAGTTTATCTTTGATGACCATAATTTCCTTCATGGTAATGACCATGCTTGGTTAACCATTGATATTATTAGAAGTTAGGTAAGGTCACCCCGGGGACACAAAGAGTTTAATGGGGTACTCCAGAGTTCATATGAAAGAATTCAGGGCGCGAAATAACGGCCGGACAACGGACAACGTCCGGCCAAATTGAGGCGCTGTCCGGTCAAACTCTTGCCTTGTCGGTCATTTTGACCGGTCACATTATGACACTAAGCAAAAGAACAAACTAATTGCTCAAAAGACCAGACGAAGTGGAAATAAATTCAATTGCGAGCGGCTGCACCTGTCAAAACTAACACTGTTATGTTATGTTTCTTTACTATATCAATCAAATGAGGCGATCGCCCGCACGCAAAGAACTTGTTTGAATTTATTGCGTATAATTCCGAATTTTTCCAGAGAGGAGTCGACAAAGAACATATACTTTATAGAATAAAATGAATCTGGACTGCTAATCAAACAAATTAAAGGTGAAAAGTACTATCGGCATTTCATTTGTGTTGACACGATACCAAGACTGAAGCAATTGGCTAACGCTGTTGTGGATCCCCTGCCATTGTTAAACTTATTGTGTTTATTGCGTATATTATTTCTGTGTATTATTTGTATGTAGGTTACATATGGCGAAGCTAATAAAATAAATAAAATAAGAACGTGCCGTTTTCATCTTGCACCACCGCTTAGAAATGATATTCAAATTGCTCCAGATAATTACATGTACTTAGGTGACAGTTTCGCACATTTTCAGTCTTGTATCGCGTGTAAACGCAATGGCTAACATAAGCTAAATAGCAATGCGTTTTACGTGAAGGAATTTACCGATGGCTATTACGGAATTAAGGATTTTTTCAGGCTTTAGCTGAATAATATGTTAGGTCATAAAAGCGGCATGTCCGAGCTAAAATTGACTTGGCCGGTCATCTTGACCGGCGACCAGCTATAGCAGCTGACTTTAGTTTATTTCCAAAGTTTCAGCATTCCTATCAAATTAGTTAAGAAGATATGGCTAGTTGAAGTTGAAAATTTGAGGATTTTGACGCCATATTTGTTTTGAAAATATGACATCATCGAGTGCTTCTTTATCGGCAGCGGAGTTGTTTTGATGGCGATCACATGGTGACTAGGGATGCACCGGAACTTGGTTCCGGCCGGTTAGTTCCGGCCGGAACTCCGATTTTTCCAAGTTCCGGTTCCGGCCGGAACTCATGAAAAATGTTTGGCCGGAACCGGAACTTATTTGTCAAAATATGGTCAGCGGTTGATCTGTAGTGCTCGCGATTAAAAACAGGTCAACTATTAGGAAACAAAGGACTTTCTTGAGAATATTCAGTATTCACATTTGATTGGACAAAAATGTTCATGATACCAATATGGAAAACAAAAAGTTAAAACATTATAAAACTAGTTTTTTATGTAATGGAAATATGAAGGACAATTTTAATAATTTTCTATGTGGTATTATTTAATGAGTGGTTATTTTCACTTTTTGACCACTTAATTCCACAAGGACAATGTCAGACTAAGCTACTGGTTCAAACGGAAAGATACTACTCTGATACCCGGTTCCGGCCGGTTAGTTCCGGCCGGAACTTATTTCAGTTCCGGCCAGTTCCGGTTCCGGCCGGAACTTTTAAATTTGGTTCCGGTGCATCCCTAATGGTGACAACTGTTGTGAGTGCTCTTTGGACGAAAATTAGTCGAAATAAACTATTTAGTTCCTCATGTGGGAAACTATAGAGGAGCTTCTTAGGCATAATACGAGTTAAAAGCACTCAGTGACGTCATATTTGAGAAACAAATTTTGACTGGAGTATTCCTTTAACTCTTTCCTGTCCGGCTGAAAAACATCCAAAATTGAACTACCTCTTTGTTCTATTGATATCTCGGGAAATATGCATAACTGTTGCGAAACCTATACCTTTTCTGAAAGCCCAATAAACCGGCTCTTACCAATGCTTTTGAATTTTCCGAACAAGACACATTATGTTAATATAAATTAGCATTAATTATCATAAATCAGGTTGAAAAACTTCCATTTTTCTAGAAAAGACCATCTTCATGCACGCCCGCGTAACATCATGAAAATTCAAAATGCCACCAATCGCAGAGTTGTTTATGAAATCAAATCAAATTTCGCGTGTGAGTGGATCTCATTTCCCTGGCGCTTGTCGAATTTCAATTTTTAATCTTGCGTTACCGTGCGCCGTGTTTTTCGATTGACGACTTCGGGGTCTTCTATGACCCATTTTGACTGGGCCGGACAAGAAAGAGTAAAAGCATTAAATACTATTGAATCCATAGTTGAGTAACAAGTAATCCTGCAAGCTAACATATTATAAATACAATATTCACCATGAAATGAACTTGACAAAAATTATATTTCCGAAAGTATATATAAGTATAGGTAATAGTAGGATTTCGCGTGCAATTTGGAAAAAAACAAGCACGAGTGAGTTTTTCATAGACTATGCTGTACCTGCCTCGTCCCAGGCGTCTCAATATGCTGTACTACTTGTACAGCAGTTTATCATACACACCTTTTCGCTCTTCCAGTTGTTTCCAACCAGATATTTTTTGAAATGTTTCACAAAGGTATTGAGCTGAGGGGGTTAACACGAAGCGGAATGGACCACTAGAAAAAGTAAAACAAAGTTCAACGTAATTAAATAGAGTTTAAATGTTTTGTAACCAGCAAATAAATGACCAAGAAATAGAAATTGGATTACAATGTAACTAACTAAACTAACTAAAGTCATTCCGTTAAGCCGGTGAAGCTAAAATGAAGTTCTTCCAGAATTCGAAGTCTTGCATTGCCTTCAGCAGTTCGCGACCAGACAGTTGAGTGTCCTCTTCAATCAACATTTTTACAGTTTTATTACGACGGCCAACATGTCGCTTTGCGACCGGAGACCAAAGCAAAAGTTTAGAGACTGGATCGTTATGTCGAGATACGTGAGCCGCCAGGGCCAAACGTCTTTGTTTGACTACATGCGAAATGTGGGGCAGTTTTCCATAGAGTATCTTATTGGTAACGTGCAATTTCCATGAAATATTGTAGACAGCGCGCAGCATACGAGTGTATGATCCATCTAGCAGACTTTTTTAGTGCAGAAGTCAAGGTCCACGAATCCAATCCATACAACAGTATTGATTCAACTGTAGCGTGTCTTAGTGTCGTTCTTGATCGGGGCTTTCGAGTTTTTATGTCATGCTCAGTATTCAACTACCTATATACTTGGATTTTGAACAAGTTAAATGTGTGAGCCATCGAGAGCATGAATGTATTTGGTCTTTCCTACATTTAAGGGGAGGCCAACTGATTGGCAAGAACCTTCGACCCTTTCAAATCTTGGGTTGCATCGAGTTCTCAAGAATTGCGATATCATCCACAAAGTCAGGATCAGACAGAACTTCGGCTGGGTATCGGCCACTGCGTCGTCTCTTTAGGGTCAGTCCATCTGTTACTGCGGAGAGGATTGCAGATCGCATAGCATAATCCAGACATACTGTGTAATAAAAAGGAACAGTGCTAGAGGGTCATCTTGAAAAACACCAGTATCAATATTAAATTCATCAGTGTCACACTCCGTAGCGATTACAATTGCTGAAGTGTCTTTGTACATGACTTTGACTGTTCTATATTTCATCGGATATACCATAAGCCTTGAGAATTTGAAACCTTTTGTTGCTGTCTATGGAATCAAAGGCTTTCCTGAAATCAATCAACATTATGACTGCTTCCATGTTGTTATTACGTAGTTCTTCAACGATTCATCTCAAAGCGGAGATCCGAGATTGTTGATCTATTCGGTCAAAAACCGTTTTTATTACAGGTCTATCACAGGTCGGAAGAAGACGACTGTAGATATTAGCTGTGACTTGAGAGAGGGAAATGCCACGGTAATTGTCGCAGAAGTTTCCTTTCTTAGGGATGGGCTTCAATCCAGATTTACCCCATTCTTTTGGTCGTGAGCCATAAATGCTTTCATTACAAAAATTTCGAAGGATCTTTTTGAATTTTGAAAATTTCAAAAATTCAATGGGAATGCCACCCTTCATTTGACCGATTGCTGTATCAACTTCTGCTTGAGAGAACTCGCCACACTGAATCTCTGGGAAGATGTTGAAAATCATTTGGACTGAAATGTCATCAGTCTGACGGTTCAGCATTGAGAAAGTTTTTAAAATGTTTTTTCAAGGTTTCCAGCCTGTTTTTACCTTGAATAAAAACAACACTTTTTCATTTCTTTCCTGAAAATTACTTTAGCAGTACGTTTTATTGAAAATTTGTCGTATATTTTCATTTTTGTCCTGAAACATACTTAACTCATGCAATGCTTATTCTGTACATTGTTTTGTTGTTTTGGAATATATATGTGTTCAGTAATGTAGATTACACATGAAATACATAATAAAACAATTATTGGATTCGGTTTTGCCTGACACCAAGAATTATCAAGGTCTCAGTTTGTGTTATCCACTTCAGCCTATCGGGGTTCAGATAACTCTAAAGAACATGCTCAACCTCATCCAATAATTGTTAATAATTAAACCTTACGTCTGAATCTGTGAGTCAAGTCTTTCGCTTGCTAAACAACTTGTTAATATGATAGTCTGCTTGAATTGGCATTCTTTAATCCACTTAACAATTCTCTGGCAAAACATTTGCCTGCAGCCCTTGAGAAACACAAAATACTGTTTAGGAAAAGTGAGAAATGTTTATGTAGTAGTTAAAACATGAGCAGCCGATGTTTATGGGCAGTTACATCGACCGCGAATGTTTTAACGAACTTGTAAAATGAGTAGAATATATAATACATACTTTGTTTGGAAGTTATAGAAACGGTACAAACAAATTATTTTAACTCCGAAAAAGCTCAATTTGAACAAGTTAACTTTGATAAAACATTGATGTTTTATTAATCAGTAAGTTAACTTTGATAAAACATTGATGTTTTATTAATCAATGTTTTATCCCGGGTTAAAGATGCTGATTAAATATTAATTTCTTTTGAATTTTCTTCATGAATTATTAATGAATTTTACAAATATACATTATGTAACAAAGATAGCCAGTTTATCCGGGATAAATCCAGTTTATCTCGTACCTACAGGAACGAGGTGTATGATTGGTTCTCTGCAACATTCCATCACCGCATCACCGCAGTTTTTCCTTTGAAATTCGTACATAAATTAGCACGTGCATCATGCATATTTTCATATCAGAACCATAACCCTAACGTTAACCCTGATACTAACCCTAACGTTAACCCTGATACTAACCCTAACCCTAACCCTAACCCTAACCTAAACCTCCATGACTAATCACTGAAGAAATGAAGAGTTTACGAACTAAAACGGAAGAAAATGCAATGTCGCAGAGAACCAATCATATACCTTGTTCCTGTAGGTAGTACCTTACCCGTTTATCCCAATATTATTTTTGTAATACAATATATTTATCACCAACATTTATACTTCTGGTTCCAAAAGATCGTAATAAAGTAAATGGTTAGATGGGAAGGATGGCACAGACTTTCATGTATGAAACCAAATGGCTAGAGCTATTGAAAAGGCGTGCTGCAGGTTTGTCAACATCATTGTTCCTCACAGAATGAAGATTAGATGTTCAGCAAATTTAGATTTTTAAAATTATATTTTAAGGCATGTACCCTACGCACACTACTTTTTTACTACTCTGATATATTATTATATCAATATAAGAAAAAAACATGAGGCGATAGCCAAGTGTTTTGCTAGATTCTCAAGTGTTTTGCTAGCTTCTTCAAGGTATATCCTGCGAAGCAGGCGTTTAGGGGTTGGGGAGGGGGCCGGGGACTAGGGCGGATGGAACGCCTGCACGAAAAGGGATTTCTACGGCCGCCAGAAGACACTAAATTCTGACACTCATTAGTATTCAGGAAATAAACATTTAAAAATGGCGACTTTAGAATAAGTGTTGGTAGATGATTTTCTTTCGAAAGCTTTAACCGATCTTCAGTTGGTTGCTGGTCGTAGCTTTAAATTAAAATAGGAATTTAGTAGATTTACCATGAGACGTTCGTGAGAGCGCGTGATTATAAGTAGGCATGGGAAGCAGCTATTATTGTGATTTCTACCTTGTCCTTGTCTTCAGGTGTTTCAACAGTGCTCTCTGGGCCTTCGGAGAATTCCTTCGACGTTTCAGAATAAAGATACTTACGGATAGACGTATATAAGTGATGGTTTCTACGTTGGCCAAATCCCATTCTGGAGTTACGGTGTTCAGTAGTCAGATGCCGCTTTATTCTATCAGGGCTATTAATGTTATCGATTGGTGGAACATTGCTGTCTCCTTCTTTCGCACGTGTTAACTGATTTAATAAAGTTATAAAGTTCAAAAGCATTTCTTATTTTTTCTGCCGCAAGACCTACAAACCCGCTCGGAGAAAATTTCACTGCGTAGTAATACAAAGTCGCTTGATTCCCAAGCCTCAGCCAGAATCAACTCTGTGCTTCCATGTCTACACGATTGCTTGAATAAATTTTCAAAATAAATCTTGTTTCCACCAGATCCAGTCAAGCTTTTTACGGAGTTTCAGACATGGAAATGTCACGATTCGGCCTGAAGTGAAATGTTTTAATCATTGAGGAAAGCCCGCTAGTCGCTGTTGGTTGTTTTTGACAGTTCTTCATGCGGGCGGAAATCCAAAAACATGGGTCTTTCGTGAAGGCGTTCCCTTCCCTCCCCTCTCCACTTCGCCTTTCCGCTTTCTCCCTCCCCCTAACGCCGCCACGCAGGCAGGCCCTGATAACATGGAGGTGAGCTGGCGCGGTTGCTGGGCTGAGACGGTTTGTGGAAATCTTTCCAACACAATCAAATATCGATTTAAATTAACTTTATGGTACGAACCAGACTAAGCTAATGCTATCTCTTACATTCGTTTTTGCTGGCATTTGAAGCCATCCCGGCAACCGGGGCCAGCTTGTCTCAGTGTAACCAGGGCTTAGCTTCACGATTTTCGCTTGTGTAATTAAAGTTGCTACATTATAATGGCGCCAGTCGCGCGTCATAAACAATTAACACACTATACAATTCTAATTTTTGTCAAATAATTTAGCAAAACATTCGGTATTTTATACCAATTACAATCCTTTAACATATCAGTCTGTCAGTATCAATATTTTCTATACATTTTTTCACTTCTTAATCTTGTGAAAAACATTACCCTAATTATACCTATTGTGTCATGTCATGTCACCCCTATGAAAAAAGTCTATAGGTTGGCCTATATAGTATTCTATAGGCCAAACTATAGGATCCTATAGAGAGTCCTACAGGCATGGCAATTGACCCATTTTCTATAGGCAACCTATAGGGAATCTTATAGGGATTCCTATAGGTTTCTATATAAATCCTATAGGTTTCCTAAAGGATTCCTATAGGTCTCTATAGGATTCATATAGCTTTCTATAGGATTTCTATAGGTTTCTATAGGATTCATATAGCTTTCTATAGGATTTCTATAGGTTTCCTAAAGGATTCCTATAGGTTTCTATAGGATTCCTATAGCTTTCTATAGGATTTCTATAGGTTTCTATAGAAATCCTATAGGTTTCCTAAAGGATTCCTATAGCTTTCTATAGATTCCTATACTGTAGGTTTCTAGGATTCCTATAGGTTTCTATAGGATTCCTATAGCTTTCTATAGGATTTCTATAGGTTTCTATAGAAATCCTATAGGTTTCCTAAGGGATTTTTTCCTATAGGTTTCTATAAGATTAATTCCTATAGAAAGGTTCCTATAGGATTTAAGATTGCTATACGTTTCTATAGGATTCCTATAGGATTGGATTCCTGTTGAACACTGTAGATTCTTAAAATTACTATAGGTGTCTGCCTGCCAAAACAGATGATTTAAAAATTTATTACGTGATGTGTTTGTGAAAATTACATACATAAATACATATAGTTACATTTGAACCATAATGCTCTTTTCTGTGCTAAACACAAAGCATGTGTTTTAGTTGGGGATCAGCCATTAAAACAGGTTTTAAAATACATCCAAAATAATAAACCTGGAAAAACCATATGTTATCTAAAATTTAGTTTAATACTATTTTAAGCCTAGTTTACTTAAAACAGGTTGCAGTACGTGTATCTCAGTGCCTTTTTTAACTACAGTATATATCTGGGGTGGCAATCCCCCCCAGTAATCAACTTTGCCCCCCCCCCCCCCCCCCCCCCCCAATGACCACATTTTTGCCCCTGGAAAAAATGCTTGTTAAGCCTTTTTTGAGACTGTTCAGTCACTTCAGTGGTAAATCAAGGCCTATAAATTGCTAACGAGAAAAATATACTGACACAAAACCCCGTGTGTCATACAAAGCTTGTCTACACGTGTTTTTTAACTTTTTTTCGCGACTGTTTTCCTATTTCTCTCCTGCATTTCACGATTTCCGATTTCTCTCAAAACTGCTCTCAGAATGTCAGAAATGTCATTTGCGGCAGCCTATAATTCAAACATTTTCTGGGGGGCATGTCTTTGGACCTCCTAGGATGACGCGCCTTGCGGCGTGTGTGGGTTCCATTTATTACATTTTGGCCCCCCAGAGAAAAATCCTTAAAAAAGGCACTGGTGTATCTCCACGCCTGGCACGTTCAAAATTTAACGTGATCGGTCAATCGCGTACGTCATTACGCTTGGTGCGCTGTTTAAAAATCCATAAAAGTGCGACTTATTTACTACAAATTTGTGAAATTATTTAACTTTATACTGCCAAAGAATTCTCACCGCGAGAGGTCTGTTCGCAGGCTAGCCGTGATAAACCAAGTAAATATTTATAGTTTAACCACTTTGACGTCCTTAGAATCATCTGAATAGACAAGGTCCGAATTAGCGCTTCGCAAATTGCAAATTGAGAAGCGATTTTGAAAATTTCGAAAATCTGCGCGGAAGTGATTTTTCTGAGAATTGCGAAGCTGATTTTAAGTAACCAAGTTCACCGTCATGGACGCGATGCAAGTGATGTAAATGTCAATTATAGGGCTTAATGATGTTACACTACGTTGTAAGACGTTGCGCTACGTTGTAAGACGTTACGCTACGTTGTACGACGTGACGTTACGCTACGTTGTAAGACGTTAGGCTACGTGGAAAGACGTTACCTACGTGGAAAGATGTTACGCTACGTTGTAAGACGTTACGAACTTACGCTAAGTTGTAAGACGCTACGCAACGTTGTAAGACGCTACGCAACGTTGTACGACGCTACGTAAAGTTGTACGACGCTACGTAAAGTTGTAAGACGCTACGTAAAGTTGTAAGACGCTACACACTGTACATAACGTTATACGACGCTACGTAAAGTTGTAAGACGTTACGCTACGTGGAAAGACGTTATGCTACGTTGTAAGACGTTACGCTGCGTTGTACGACGTTACGCTACGTTGTAAAACGTTACGCTACGTTGGGAGATGTTACGCTACATTGTGACACTAAAGAAAAATGCGAAGCTGTTTTAGTGCGTTAATTCGTAGCTATTTTATGTTTAGTTATTGTTATTCTCAGACAAGTTGTTTTATCTAGTAAAAACAGAGATTTACGTGCGCGGTTTTTCGCGCTCGGCGCGTGCCTACGCGTGTACCATGCCCACGCCTGGTGTGTCTCTATATTGCGTTATTGAGGCACGCATCTAGCCAGAACCTGCATAATATTCTTGTTATTTTGCAAATATATATAGTATAATTATTAACATTATGATTTTTACATTATGAGATTGGGAGCTACAGGTACCAGTGAAATATGTGGGAGCTACAGGTACCAGTGAAATATGTGGGAGCTACAGGTACCAGTGAAATATGTGGGAGCTACAGGTACAGGTAGCAGTGAAATATGTGGGAGGAGACATAAGGGAAAAGCCCAAGGGAATTACATGTAATTAAGAAGCCAGTGTTTTTGTCTGCCCAAGTGGCCAAGACAACAATGACTTCAGAGTGGTTAAATAAAAGAAAATCGTTTGTTAAGCCCATGGGGATGAATGGTTCCAAGTTTGAAAATGAGACGCTTTTAATTTTTAATTTCTAAAATTTTAAATAATTTAATTAATTAATTAATTAATTAATTAAATTAATTGATTAATTAACTAATATTTTAATTTAATTAATTTTTAATTTTCATATTTTTAATTGTGAATTACTGCATGCAAAACTCTCTGGTAAAAATACCTTTGCAATTGGTGCCCTTTGCTGTACAACTACCAGATTCTTCTGATCAGATTTGTAAACTAGAAATAAACAAAATACAGTATATATTGGTAATTATAATTAGACCTTCCAAAGGGGTTTCGATTTCTATAGGTTGGTCTCTATGGTTACTGTACCTTCAACACTGGTGACAAGGTTTCCTTCTCCATCACCAAATTTAGCAAAAGGATCATTTCCAACCAATGGCAAAATGCTAGAGTCATAAAGATAGCCAATCTTTTCCAGTGATAAATTATGAATTAAGACATCCATTGCTAGTTGACCAACATTGCCAATAGAAACAGCAGGCTATAGAAATACAAATTAAAGTGAAATTTCATAAAAATGGCCATTCCCATCACCATTGTTATTACACGCCTACTAGGCAGTGGTCAGGATGGTGACAATTGAGATGATGGAAATAATTGGGATGGATTTTGTTGGCATGTTGGTAGATTTTCTATTTTCCTTCTGATTTTCTTTTATTTACTATGTTATAGAAGATTGATTTCACATGAATTGTGAAGGTCCAGTTGAAAAATATAAAGAAATTTTATTTTTTTCAGGCACCACCGTCTTTGAAGTCTTGACGTGGGAGGACCCAAATGCAAATTTCCTAAGGGCTCTAAAAAGTCTATAGGCTTGCCTATAGGCATGTCTATAGGCAACCTATAAGATCCTATAGAGAACCTATAGGGTTCTATAGGAAATTGGAACATTTTCTATAGGGGACCTATAATGAAACCTATTAGCCTATAGACGCCTATAGGTGCCTATAGGCTTCTATAGGAAATTGGAACATTTTCTATAGGCAACCTATAATGAAACCTATTAGCCTATAGACGCCTATAGGTGCCTATAGGCTTCTATAGGAAATTGGAACATTTTCTATAGGCAACCTATAATGAAACCTATTAGCCTATAGGTGCCTATAGGCTTCTATAGGAAATTGGAACATTTTCTATAGGCAACCTATAATGAAACCTATTAGCCTATAGGTGCCTATAGGTGCCTATAGGCTTCTATAGGAAATTGGAACATTCAACATTGCCTAATAGGCACCTATAGACTTTTTCTGTAAGGGATCATACACCTGTATATGGATAAAATGTTTGAAATATATATATATATATATCCTGTTAAAAAAGAGACGATTACAGGACAACAATACCTTTGACATTGTGTGACTCAGACGGGGTTCAATTGGATAGTGAAATTGACGTTGATCCATTCTATTATATATCATAGCCTTTTGTACATAACTACTGTATATATATTTAAATTTTATTCTTAATTAATAAAGATGTTTTACTCAAAATAAATTTCTGCCTTAATTGCGTATAATGCACACTGATTTTCATATAGCACGCAATCTCCCGCATGCGGAGATGTGACAAATGGCAACCCTGAGATGTGTTTCGTGATGAATTTTAGCACCCCTGAGACTATACAGGCTATACAAATACAGTACAATAGAAATTAACAGCATGGTGATGTTGCTGAGCTCCAATTGTAAGCTAATGTATCCTGAAAGATTATAGACTTAAGAGCAGTCACCAAGTGCACGTGCACCACTGAGAGACATTTGCACCACTGCATCTGACATTTTAAGGCTTTTATGCACAGTGGTGTACTGACTTCAAAGGATCCCGGCAATGAATCTATGATGATCTCATGATCATGACAATTGATCATGACAAACTTAATAATAAGAAATTATAATGTTTTAACACATAAAAATAGGTTTCCTCGTGCAATCTGATCAGTTTCAAAATTAATAATTATAATAAAGACAGTGAAGTTTCTGAAATATGTGGCATGTTCCACACAATTAATGTTCAGCATTCACATCGTTCATTCACAATAATTTTGAAAAACTGTAAAGTAAATGTCTTATGCAATCTTATGAAATTGATTGTATATATAACTATAGAATACAGCAACTGACCAAAGCAGGTAATAAAATCGCTTCTAAACAAAAACAATATTCTATGCTCTAAAGACACCTTTCACAGGCACACAGCATTACGGTATGTTCTTACCAAGGCTCGGAAACATGTTTGTGTGTGTGAATATCAAAAATCATGGGGCTGATGGTTCAAATTTAAGTATATACCAAATTCAAAAGATAGTTCTAACCCAAACTTACCTTACCCTAAATCTAAACCTAATACTAACTCTTATAATAATGCTTTATTTTAGAAATAATAGCCGATTTTAATTCCAAATTTTACTACTGATAGTCTGTGACGTTATTAGGGGATTTATATGCATGCAACCGGTATAATATACAGGGTAGTGGTCAGTGAATGCTGCTTGACTTTCCAAAGTTAAGCACCGTACCCTTGGTACACTAACTGGACGGAAGACTGAAAATTAGTGTTGCCATAATCCAATGAGCAGTACTAATCGGAGGTCGGGCTTTCACCAAGAGCCTTAAATAATATTTGGACCAGCTCTAGCTGGCTGGGGTAAGTTGTTAATTCCATGGGGATGTAGGAGTGGCGCCCACCCCTACCTTCGGGTAGCAGCTACTGAAAGAGGAGTCTACGGGTCGCCTCTGGCTACGGCCGGCCAACTTACTTACTTACTTACTTACTTACTCGAGAATGGCATTGTGATTTCGATCAGAAGTGTAGCAGTTCCTTAACCTCTCATTAGGTTCATTGGTCATTAGAGCACAGTATAAGGATCAAGGGGATTGGATGATTTATTAGTGTTAGGATGACTTATTTGGCACTGGAGTCAGGGTTAGGATGACACTTTAGGCGGGAGGTTAGGATTAGCGTCAGGTGTCCTTTATACTTGCATACAAAAAACGTGTCTGTTGATATATTCTTAAGCTAGAAACCCATTAGCCAATCAGATTCACTTTTACAAGAGGTGGACATTGTCAATTTTTTATCTTGTTCCTTCTGTAATGCAGAGAATGACTGCTATATTGATCAATGGAAAAAGCCCTCACACTTTACAAAATTTGTTGGACGTTATTAATTCTGACAGTACTTTCATTCGCCTGGCCTCATCACAAATCATGATCATGATATCATCACTATACTTGTCACCATGATTATCACCATTATTTCTTTATTATAATACTAAGAGTATTCTAAACTGAATGTATGAATAAAAAATTGCTTAAAAACCTACCAATATTAACGTAAAGTCTTTCAAACTAAACTCCCTTCCTTCGCATGATACAAACATTTTGTTCGAAACTGGAGGCATGAGCCTGCGTTCCTTGTAATCAAAATGGCGGCGCTCGAAGTTGGAAAGCATTGTTCAGTTTCGTCCTGCAAACAGCTTGGTAATCAAGAATTAAACGAATCGTCGAATAAATCTGCGATACCTTATTGTCGTCTTTATTTTTGGTTTCCTTTTCTGAGCGAGTTCCTTTTCTTTGCAGATTTTTTGCCTTTCACGTGCAGTCATTGTTCTGCGATATTTTGGTATCTATATGTATAAACATATCAGTTTTTATGAAATATATTGCTTCGTTTCATGAGAAACTGTTGTAAAAATTTGTAATGCTAGCAATCTAGACGAAATGAGTGGTGTTTTAAAGAGTAGGAAGGAAATGGAAAAGATAACAAACTAACAAGACTGACACTATACACACAAATTGGCATTATTGCATGGCTTTATAACGTGTTGTGCTGCAAAGTATTAAAGTCAAACTAAACGAAAACTGTAAAAGGTTAAATAGTGTGTAGGAGGTGTAAAGTTTCGAGCAAAGGCCCTTCATCAGAGTGAAACCGTTAGACATCACAGATAGAAGACACATGCACAGACAGAAAGACAACTGACAGACAGACAGAGACAGACAGAGACAGACAGAGACAGACAGACAGACAGACAGACAGAGACAGACAGACAGACATAGACAGACAGACATAGACAGACAGACAGAGACAGACAGAGACAGACAGAGACAGACAGAGACAGACAGACAGAGACAGACAGACAGACAGACAGAGACAGACAGACAGAGACAGACAGAGACAGACAGACAGAGACAGACAGAGACAGACAGACAGACAGAGACAGACAGACAGAGACAGACAGACAGAGACAGACAGAGACAGACAGAGACAGACAGAGACAGACAGACAGAGACAGACAGACAGAGACAGACAGACAGAGACAGACAGACAGAGACAGACAGAGACAGATTGATTGATTGATTCACTTTTTATTAAGAGAGACAGACAGGCTGTGAAAAGTGATAAAAATAATAGAGTCAATGAACTCATACAGGGACTAAGATGAGACTAGAGGGACGGGGCTTCTCTTAGACTTACTGTTGTAAGCGTAAATTGATCATTAGCTGGAACTTTTTTCTATTCTACTTTCAGCCTGGAACACCGTTCGACAACTTCGCACAATTGTATCGGAGAGGTAAAAATAATAATCAGTACTGATTTTAAACTGGCTACACTAGTGAAGTATTTAGTCATCATGTGACGTGGTTAAACTGTATTTTATTTCACTCAGCAGGGAGGAAAACCAGACGTCTCGACAGTCGGAGATAGGAGTGTCTCTGACTCTGTGAAATGTTTGTTTGATGGTTGTAACGCTCGAGAGTTACTGCTTGTAAAATGCGAGTTTTGTGAAGGCGTATTCTGTTTAAGGTATGCCACAGGGATTATCTTAAGGAATAGTTTTATCACTGCACATGAAAGAGCTGAAAAAGGTTATTAAAGCACGTTATTAAAGCAGCAATGGAGCACTGAGTAGCTCGCCGCGGTATAGCTCGTCAGTAATCAACTAATAAGGCTGTTAGTTTACGGTACGCTTAACGTTATTAGAAGATAGTGGACCAAGGTCCTTTAACTTATCGTCTTATTTGTGTATTTGTTAATTTACATTTTGATATTAAATAGTATATGTTGGAATATAGTATGTACTGTCGGCTTTGAACATAATTTCTGATGCAATCCTTTCACGAATATTCACGAAAAATTTATCACTGCACAAAATTGCGTTTATCACTGCACAAATCTCATTTATCACCGCACAAATTGGTTATCACTGCACGTTAAAATAATCCCATCCTGGTATGCCAACATCTCACGCTTCACGGCTTGTTGAATTCATAATCGAACATGCAGTATAAACTTCAATATAAGCACTAACAGCCTCTTTGGTGGATAAATTATATCCTAAACAAAGTCAGCATGAAGCAGATGCAGGAAAATACAGCAAACCAATCAGAGATCGTGAAAATAGATGCATTAGCCAATTAGATCGCTAATATCCAAAATGGAGGCTGTGGCTCGCGCGAGCGTGCCGGCTAGGTGGTCTCCTTTAAAGGGGGTAAGCAGTTGTAAAGTGTGCAAAACGGCTAGAAACAACTTGATTTTATAAACAAAACTTGGTGCTGTTTCATTCTTCATTGACTTGACAACCAGGTTAGTTGATTTTGCATCTTTTGGAATGTTGAACATGTCATTCAGTGTCGAAAACAAAAGGAAGCTTGGAAAATTACTTTAGTTCATTAACGAAGAGCAACTTCTTTAATTGGTGCACGTAGGCTAGCGCGAACAGATTATATTGAGGCCATAACTTCAGTTCAGGTTTTCTTCAAATTCGTTGGGATTTGGGTTGCAAATAAGCAGACATGCATATTCCAAAACTCTAGAAAACATCTTGTTCTTTAAAGTGGCACTACGATCAAATTTTTACCTATCGATATTTTTACGTATTTATAAAGCCGAGCTGCTATATATTACTCAGTCGAAACCGTTTTGCGATTCGACGATTGCAAGTATTATTTTTCTGACTCCGAATCTGGAGTTGTTACGTCCGCCATTAATCGATCATGTTCTTGACCAGCGTAACGAAGTGACTTGAGATTCTCAACGCGAAGACTCCACATGGCTAATTCTTCAAGTAAATCCATAGTGATCAAGTGGTCGTTTTTTCAAATTCTTCGTCTGAAAGGCTGGACATTTCATCTACTTCTACATCTACAAAACAAGAAAACAAGTAATTTTGACTGAAATTCAGGCGTAGCATTGAGAATCTGACGTCAATATTACCTTTTGAAATTGCGGGCTCACTTGGAACACGTTCTTAGTAATGGTGGCCTAAATAGTAGTGAGTGATCTCAGAGCTCAAAATACTTACTTCAAAATACCATTTTTTAGTTTTTTTTTTACATCAATGATCACTTTCGACCCTGAAATACTATTCTATGCTAAAGAAAATCTAAAAAACGGGGGTAAATTTTCATCGTAGTGCCACTTTAACTGTATAGACTAGAAATGATCTTTCACTAACATTTTAACCGAATTGATCAATGATGAATTGTCACCATACTCGTTCATGTAGTTGCTATGCGGAAGTAAAATATTTTGGCATTACCAGTAAACGATTTTAGAGTTTTCAAATGGAATAGTCTTGCTTTTGTTTCAACTCGTTTGCGGCTGAGTTTGGTTCACGCATGTGAAGTTCGACGTTTGAAAATGGCTTTATTGAAAGTATTTAAGAAATTGAAATTGAAAACCGATACCCTTTTTGTTTTTGTATAGACATCGCCATCAACAAGATCATTTGTGTCCAAAACAAGAAACAGCTTTAAATAATTCAGCAGCTAAAGACGAGAGACTTCAAGGTACCACATGAGTACCGTATAGAAAATTGTCCGAAAAAGTGTGAGAGGAAGCTGTGGATATATTGTTGTGGATATATTGGTCCCAGAAAGTCCGCTGGCAAGCCATAATTAATAATTATTGGATGAAGTGAAGCATGATATCACAAAGGCGGATAATTCTCGATATCATATGCATAAGAAGTGCTAAAACAAAGAGTTTTCTGTTACGTTGGCGAATCTTTGCGAAGAACCCACCATTTTCCCATTTTCTTTCGCCGTAAACAAGCTGGCAACAGCAAGCTAGCAACAAGATATTGGAATAATGATGTCATAGACGACTTTCATAATGGCTGCCATTTTAAATATTCTTTTATGTGCATATAAATTAGTCTTTACTCTACTAACTGTGGCCTTTACAACCTCGTTACGAAGCAAAATTCTTTTGAATTGCTGACATGCAAACGAGGCCATAAAGGCTAATTTAGATGCACATAAAGGAATATTTAAAATATTTAAATTAGCAGCCATTATGAAAGTCGTGTATAGCTACACTTTTTGAACCATATATACAATACTGGGCAGTGATCGGATTTACCTTCAGTTACCGTAGATCTGCCCCTGGGAAAATTTCCTGTTTTGTTCTTCCACGTTTGCAAGTAAGGAGAACATTTCATTCTCAATTGCAGAAATAAATAATCACTAGAATTGCAAACGTTTCATTTCTGCATCAAGCTCGGTGCGCTGAATACCTTCTACGCTGATTATATTATCGAAATCTAAAACGTGATTTTTCTCCCTCAAAATGTGGAAATAGAGTTTCAGAGCCTTAGAAATTTGAAATTTGAAATAAATTTAATGTCTAATGTATATAATTTCGCAAACCTATAATAGTTTATGGCCGTCTACAAAGCCGTGAATCATTTTAAAAAGGAAGACAAGATCTGTGATTTCCCTACGCATGTACAGAGGAAGAAGCTGAAGTTGTTCAAGCCTGGTCTTGTAATCTACTTCATGACCTAAAATAAGCCGAGAGGCACGGCGCTGCACCTGCTCAATTTTGTTTTTATTACGTTTCTTGATGGAGACCATACTGAACTGGGTTGACCTCACCCACGTGGAATAGAGTAAACGCTTTACTGTGTGATCATCAATGTCTATCGGAGGTAGCCCAGCAAAGGCATATAATAGTCAATTATTAGCCAAAATAAACTAGTATGCGCCAACTGCTACGGTACTGTTCCAGACAAGTAGAAAGACAAAACTTAGGAAACAGCTAGCTGGACGCAATTAATATAACTATTTCAAAATGAAAAACAAGAACATTTCTGGGTTGGGAGTTTGCGAAAATATGAGTGCGGAACAAGGGCCGTTACAAGATTTAATGAAATCAGCTGATTCCAGCATTGCCTGCAGTGCAGGCGTTTGGGTTAGGGAGCTAGCCGGCATGAAATTCCTGAAGATTTGTAGTACTATTTTCTTTTTCTTTCTTTTGTATAGTGTCCATTCCGAGAAAAGAGAAAATAGGTTTGTAATTATTGTTTTCAGCTAAAGTTTCATCTTAATATCTCTTTCCCCTGCTAAAGTCGGTTTACTACATTGACAGGAAGTTACCAGAATTCGGTAATCAATTGAGCGCCGTCATCTTGGATAAATTGGCGGACCCGGATGTAAAAATACCCCTAGAAAACGAAAACCATGTTGTTTTTTCGAGGTTTTTTGCAAGTTGTGTTGAAACTGCTCATGTGCTAATCCACCTTTTTTTCGGAAATCAAACCAACCATGGTAAATTCATGCTCGTTTGTAGACTTATCAAACAGGTAGACAGGAGGACAGATGCACGGCTCACGTCAGCTCACACCAGATCACGTCAGCCGACTGCTTTTATCTTTTTTCATGCCCCAGAAATCGCCAAAGAGCTAATAAGCCTTTTGAATGGTTTGTTTGTAATTTTTATTGTATAAAACAAATTGATTCCATTTTGCCGTTGTCTGTTCAGTTATAGAAGTCAGACGTAATGTTAGAAACATTAAAATTCTCGTCCTACTTGTGGTCTAGGTAGAGGTCTGGGAGCTGGTTCTTTGTACGTTCGGGTGGGCTATTTTGCCTCCAATTGAGCCAATGGCGGCGGCCAATTGGCTACCCGATTTTCCTCAAAGTGGGCAACTGAGCAAACTTCTTGGTTCCAGGCCTTCGCGGTCCAAAACAAGGAATCGTAAATTCTACAATTTTTGCGTTTCTTTTTCACTATTTGTCTATTTGGCTATTAAGCTTGTTGTTCTATTGTCACTTGGGCCATTTTCTGCTGAATAAAAGATCAAAATGATTGCTTTAATATGAAATATAAATTTAAAATTGCCCCCCAATTTATCCAAGATGGCAGCCTTCAATTTTTTCCCCGGGGATAACTGAAATTAGGCACCAATGCCCCTCTAATTTTATTTATGGTCTCTATGGATTCAACAGTGAAATACGAAAATAGTTTAGTGGTTAGTGATTAGGGTTGAGGTTACGAGTATGGTTAAGATTTAGTTAACATGCACGTCGACATTACACATTGATTCTCAGCTTCATGTTACCAATGCAGACTGTAGCAGAAGACTGGGTTGAATTAGCATGATTGAGGGGAAATAGCATGAAGATAAAGCTTTAGCAGCTGATGATAATATTGAGCAAGTTTTTCAGGACGTGTCAAAGATTATATAAATATATAATAGACACTTTAAAAGTTCAAAAATTGATATGTTACTTGATCTCGCCTGATTTAATGTTTGAGTTAATGATTAATTAATTTTACGGATTGATAACTATATTACATATATGAAAAGCAAGGGAGCCTAAAATGAAACCAATAAGCTTAACTTTATATATAAATTTAGGCTTCCATTGTATATAAGAACTGAATGATTTATATTACAAATGACTTTGGCAGACTAATATAATCAAATAATACACATTAACAATAATTATGGCAAATTTCCTATTAATATTTCAAACAAAGAAAGGTTTTTAGTCTTTCTTTAAATGAAGTAAAGGAAACAGTATGCTAACCAGTTCAGTTGGAAGAGAATTAAAAAGTTTTAGACCTTGAAATCTTATATAGAAAATGATCTGAATATAGAAAATTATTAATTATTAATTGTCTTATATAGAAAATTATATATATATATATATATATACAGGGGGTGACCAAAAAAAAGTGCCCCCCCATAAAAAGTAATAAACTCGTTACTTTTTGTCATTTGTGTTTAGAAAGTGTTAGAAATGTTTTGTTTTTTGTATTATTTGGGCAGTTTTGTGGACTTGTGAGTTCGAATTGTTATTCTATGCAATAAACTGGTAGATAAATTGTATTTGGAGGGTTTTTGCTCTGAATTCAAGATGGCCGTTTTTTCACCAAAGCACACTAAATTATTAAATTATTATCATTGCAAGTGTTTAACTCTGCACAAATTGACAAGAAATAAAATGTAAAAATATGAAATAAATCTAGAAAGACTAATATGTAGCAAGCAATCTTTTTAGCTTGTAATTATGTGATTTAACCTTTCTAGAGATTTGAACAAAAATTATTAAAAACCAAAACCAAAGTTATACCCGACTATGAGATTCTTCTGTAGATTTAACTACTTAAGTGAAATGAGGAATTGTTTACACAAGAAAACAATTTTATGGTATTGTATTAGTATATATCTGCTGGTGTCGGCTCTGTATATTTACTTTTGGGGTACACTATCTATTTCTGTAGCCATAACTCATATGCATTGTAAGAAGACTACATTATTCAGTATTTAAACTCTACCTATATATGATGAAATGTTTTACATGATATGGAATTTACTGATTATTTTAGCCATTTTACTTTACTCAACATTTTTCGCCTAGTAAACCATTTGTTGTAAAAAGTACTCGAACTGTTTGGTGAAAATTTGTTTTAAAATGCCACATTGATTTTTTTGTTAAAACCCTCCAAATTCAATTTATCTACCAGTCTATTGCTTAGAATAACATTTTGAACTCACAAGTCCACAAAACTGCCCAAATAATACAAAAAACAAAACATTTCTAAGCACTTTCTTCAAAAAGTAACGAGTTTATTACTTTTTATGTAATTAATATATACACTGCTGTAGTGAATGTGGTGGAGTAGACAGACGATACATGGACGATCGTTGAGCTCACCTCCTCAACCTATAACCTTCTGATTCCCGGCGAGACGCTCGTCTGGTTACAGGCAGTTGATTCCTGTCCGGGACTTAGAAACAATTTTTCTGAGGATATGAGCTTGACGATCGTCCATGTATCGTCCAATAAATATATTTTTAAACCTTTTTAGCAAAAGATAATTTTTGTAATAATACACAAATAGGTCTAATTGCAGCAAACAAATATCGTGCAATTTTAGTAAACGTCTTCAATATAGGGTCAGTGTTGAGCATTTTTGAAGTAATATAATTCCAAAAAGACTATCCGAATATTGCTTGATATTTCTTAGGTCATGGAGGAGTGAAGTGCAGTAAGCGAGCTGCTAAAGTTGCTTTAATCAAGATGAAACTCAATGCTTTGGGTGAAAGTTCCACTCCTCAGGTATATAATGGCTTACTTTTTAGTGAATACAAATCTTCCATGGTTTTTAGCTTTCTATATGGCATTCCGTTACGGACAAAAATACGACATTCAAAAATAAAGTCCAAAATATTATTTTTTCTTGGAAAACTACAAATTCCATATCTGGTTCTAAAATATCGCTCTCGAATTTTCAAAAATAAAGAGTCAAAACCAAAAAATTGTGGAGTGGAGAGGAAACGGAAGTGAAGTGCAGGTAATCTCCTTGGAAACACATGTATGAGTGGCGGGAAATGGGAGTGCGAAAGTAAACATGGCACAAGCATAGGCGTAGGAACCGGGGGGCTTCACAAATCCCCCCCAAATTTGAAATGGTTGAGAAAATCATCAAGATTTTCTCAGCTGAGAAAATCAGGACAAACGTTGCTAAATTTAATGGTTTTTTTCTCAATTGTATTAGTACGACTATAGAGGCTAGGAGAGAAGCTACTTAAAAGTTAAGGTAATCTACCTACGGGCTTCATCTACACGAGATTTTACAAACGGGTATAACCTGAAGTGTTAGCCAACCCCTAAACCCTTGCCACGTGAGTGTTAGATTGATTCCCAGACCCTCTGTCAGTACTAGGTAAGAGGCAGCAGGCAACTCTTGGATTCATTTGACTACTATGATCGCTGTAGAATTAGATGAAAATTTTTTCTCAAATTGCTGCAAATTGTCGATTTCAAAATTTTCCGGGGGAGGACCCCCCACCACCCCCCTAAAAATGCGGTCACTGATTATCTGCTTGTCGACTTCAGCCCCCCCCCCCCTCTTTAAATCCGTTCCTACGCCTCTGGACACAAGAAGGATCTTAACAAAGTAACATACAAGACATCGTTAGGGCAGTCGTCGCAAATCCGAGCAATTACTACCATTAGCCACAGTACTGGGAGTGTGATCACGACTTCTTCTAGGAACTCGTCCATTTTCGGCGAGCTAAATCGATCTTTTCAAATCCCTTGAGGTGCAGTAGCAATACAGGAAACAGAAATTCCAAAAATTCATTAATAATTCATGAGGAAAAGAGAAAGGAAATCACTACCGTGTCGATGGTTTTACATGTGATAAAAAATCATCCTGATTTATATAAACTAATTATCTTTGATTTTCTCGGCTTAGACAACATTGATTTTCAAAATTACTACGTCAATTGTTCGTTTTTTCAAATGGGTCGTTTTTGAAGCCGTTTAATAAACTCGCAGCACGTGTTTTATCAGATCTAAAACATTCGGGCTACGCCCTCGTGTTTTAAATCTGATAAAACACTGCTGCTCGTTTATTAAACAGTACTTAATTTTATCTTCACAATTAAGTCTTCCTAACGAGAAAAAGAACTTTATATATGCATTTTTAATTAATCATTTCTTAATTCACAAGGAGTAAAAGTGTTACCGTGCATTTCTTATCTTTCCGTTCTGTTGTTTTCCTGATCATGTTTCTTCAACAGGTTGAACGCGTCTACTTTTCAATTATCCTACCAGCAGAATCTTCAGAAAGCTCAAAACCGATGTTCTTCTCTAAGGTACAGAATTCTCTGAAGATGTTGTGATAATAACAACGAAACGTTAGAATTTTATTAAATATTATGATTTTACTCTCGTGTCCTACTCAATGGCTTTTATGCCTCCCCGCAGGGAGGCAGCACACTATTCTTGACAAATCTTGGATTACCAGTGCGTGTACTCGTGCTCAGTCTCTTTGCCGAGCTATGTATGGTCGACCAAATATTCGAGTTTGTCTGTCCATTTCCGGGGGGTGTGAGAAGTAGCAGCCAAACTGTGCATGTTTTATTTGCACGCCATGAAGTTGGACTTGATACGTGGTTTAGATTGTTATCGAGTGGAACACGGCTGCAACAAACAACAGCGTCTTAATTCTAGGGGACACTATAAGCTCAATGTTTTTGACAACGGTGATATCCGACCCGCATGATTTCCGTATGTTATTTTAATTCCCGTTCGTTTGTTCGATTTGAAATATGACCGCACAACCGCCAGATAACTCGGTTCAGTTCAATATAAACGTGAAGTTCGATTTGGCAAGAGTGTTGCTTGAATGGAAAATTTATAACTTCACGAGGCTTGCTCTTTCGAGTAAATGTTGTTCGAATTAGATGTATGGCGTTCAAATGGTCACATTGAATTTTGACATAAACGAGCCATATGATTACCGTATGTTATTTTAATATTACAAGGCTATATGATCGCCTTAGCTTGATACGTGGTTTAGATTCTACATTCTATTTATTTGATCCTCTATGCTATAGAAAATTTCTAGCATCATTCTGCTGGCATGCCCCAGTGCTCGATAGACCCACTGCTCCTGTGTCAGTCCAGACCAGAGGCAGCATTTCACTTCTGATAAGAACTCCTAGTTATAATTAGATTACGCTTCTCGCCTTGTCTTTCAATAGCTGATATTTCTAGTAAATTTATTCAATTAGTTTTGCTATTCCGATGTCATGATGTCAGGTGTCACAAAGTGTCGTATTAATGCAAAGTTTCAAGTGATTTCGTTAAATAATATCAAAGATATACTTTATTATTTAAAAATGTAGAAGCATCTTAGGTTATTTCATTTGCATATCACAAAAGTCTAAATATCTCAAGAACGACGTGGAATATGAAAGAGCTCTAAATTGTAATTCCTAATTAATTTTCGGATTTCATTTAAATAAGAAAAACTTAATTTTCATTTCATAGGCACTTTAAATAGAAACGGCATCAGAGCACGACTTTTCAAAATATTATTATATAAATTTGGTTAATAATTGATGAAAATATTCGACTATGTGCTGGAAATGATATTTTAATTTTCCTGGCATTTTTTCTTGTTAGAAATGGACTGTAGGCAGAGTTATTGACCAAATCGCCAAAGTGTGGAAATTGAAGAACCAGAATAACCAACAATTCGCAAAGGTTAATGTTTTTTTTATTTTTGACTAAAACAACCGTATATTTTATTTATTTTTAACGAAAAACTACATAATGCATAACTATATTGGACTAAAGTGGTGCTTAAAGGGAAATGGCAATACAAATTTTCTTTGTATCATTTGAAAGAACATTTAAAATAATATATGAAGAGCTTTTAAAATTTCCCCGTAACTTCCTTAATTTTTGAAATATCTGTGAACAAAAATATCTGCAATCCGCCATCTTGTTTTATAATTAGATCTAATTAAGTGACGTCAAAACCAGGGTAAACATTCTAAAAGTTGTAAATAATTGCCCAAATATCAGTGGAATGCGTTCAAATAGATTGCTAGTTCACTTAAAAGTATACAACACCCAAAACAACTACGATTTAGCATCTATAATGACTCGATAATTGCTGATATAAAAAACATTTCTACCCTGGTTGTGACGTCACGCATATCCAAGGATGGTTTATGCATATCCAAGATGGCGGAATGTTCAATGTTCTTTGTTAAAAAGAAGTGAAATATTTACAGAACCAAGAATGATATGGAAAATCTGTAAAAGGTCTTCATATATAATTTTAAAAGTTAGCCTAGTTTTTCCCCTTGTGACTTCGCAATTACTTTTGTGCTGTTATTTACCTTTTCAAGATCGTTGCTATGAAGTCTTTTCTCGCGTTTCCTGCGGTGAAATTTCTTTTAGTCAAAAATAAATAAAAGTAAAACCAAATTAACATTAAAAATAAAAATAAGTAAAAATAAATTAACATTAAAGGACATTGGCAACAAAAATTAAGTTTGTCTAATATATGAAAGAACTCGTAAAATGATAGAGTAACATCTTTTACAACTTTCTCGTATTTTACTTCGTTTTTGAAATATTTCAGTTTGTTTGATACGTAAATGAGATGGTCTCCGACGTCAGATGCATGGTACAGAATTTCCACTCATTAAATATTAGTTCAATCTTCAAGTTTGTTCCACAAATTTAATTGAATAATACGTATAATAACTCCTCATGATAATGAACGTTGTAAACTTAGCAATCACCGAGATATGAGACCATCTCATTTACATATCAAACAAACTGAAATATTTCAGAAACGAAGTGAAATACGGAAGAGTTCCAAAGTTGTAACAGGGATAGAATTTTTTGATTAAAAATGTTCATCTTGTGCAACGCAAGATATTTGCGTTTATTTTCGGACTTTTTACGCGTGCTGATGTCACTAGTAGGTCACAGAACATTAGTAAATCCGTTTTAAGTACTCAGTTACTGAACGTTTGTCGGTTTCACTTCGTCCGAGGATTTCTTTCGTTCTTGTAAATGATTTTGTAACCGAACAAAACAAAAAGTACAATGTCGTGAAAAAGACTGGAACTGACGTACAAGACTGTGTAGGGTACTGAAACTTAAGTACAGGTCCTCCCTCGGCTATCGGTGATATTTAATCACTAATTTCCCTCATGTCATGGTATCACCTTTAATTAGGTGCTCATATGTTATTGTATATGAGCGCCTTAATGGCTGCATGTGACCGAATCTGCACTCTTGTAAATTGTGTTTTTTTGTTGTGTTTTATGACATATCACACTTTTTTGACTTACTGCCGTCAAGCACGCAAAGATATTGGGAATTACCATCTCCTGTGATCTCCAATAGAATGAGCATGTGAACGACATAATAAATAAGGCCAATAAGCGCATGTACTTTATCGTTTTGTTAAAGCGTGGACATGTACCAGCCAATGATATTGTAAAGTTTTATTGAACATGTGTCAGACCAGTATTGGAGTATTGTGCTCCAGTTTTCCATCACTCCCTGCCGAAATACTTAAGTGACGACCTAGAAGCACTGCAAAGACGTGCCTTATCGATAGTTTCACCAGGATTGTCTTATCAAAACAATTTAGATTTGTTCTGTCTATCCACCCTTTCTTGCAGACGCGAAGATCTCTGTTGTAAACTTTTCAACACCATCATGAACGAGCCAGGCTCATGCTATATATATAAGCCAAGTATAGTCTAAGGAATAACAGAATTTTTAACAAGCCTCGTGTAAACACTAAGCGATTCCAAAATACATTGATTTCAGGAATGTTGCAGAATTTTTAGCCTTTTGATTTTAATTTTTAGTGTTGTCTATAATATTTGTATTATTTTATTGTATTTATATTTAGAATGTAGTACCCATAATAGCTTTATATTGTTTTTTAATCATGTAAATTACGCAATTCAGCCTTTTGGCTGCTATGTAATTTTTTAATAAACCTATCTATCTTGTTTGTTTGTAGAAACTTCGACTGTTCGATGACATATCAAAAAGGCAGTTAATCCTTGCAAATACTTTGGAGACAGAAATGAACGAAAATTCTGAAACCTTAATCAATGGTTGTGAATTAGTTTTGAAATGCGTCGAAGAAGATTGAGTTATGACACTCGAATATTGACCACGTTTTAGTTAAACATAAGATTCATTTACAAAACAAAACACAGATAATTTATTTTTTGTGAAATTCTTATTTCTACTATACATGTGTGACTTCATTTCTTCACTAGCATACAGAATAACCTACAAATACATTTTATAAGAAAAACTAGAAAAAATCAATTTGGTCGCATTCGTCAAAGCTATATGTGTAAAATGTCCTTTTTTTTGTAAAAGACAACTTTTTCCATAATTACGATGTTAAGCACTTCACCTCAACTAAACATACATTATTCTATAGCTTATTCGACTTTTAAATTCATAGTGGATATAGTGAAGTACAGACTTTTCTCACCATATGACATTCACTTTATATTGGGTAAAGAATGCATAAACCATGAAGGGGGAGTCTCATGCATTGCGTGCTTTCGTTGTTTACAGTATACATGCGGTATTTTATAAAAGAAACGCCAAGTTTCCGACAAAATAGCATAATAATAGTAAATCAGGTGTGTCTTCTACCAAGGATTGTTCAGATATTGAGGGTTATAAACAACAAACGAATTTTGTGGCCCGCAAAATGGCCGCCACCAACGAGATTGTGAGCACGCAATGCATCACCCGAGACCACTGATCTCTAAATAAAGACTGGATCGAGCAACTATTGCTAGAAAGTATACTTTAGGTTTCCGCGGGAACACTGAAAACTAGTTGTTCGAGGGTTAGTAGGAAGGTACAAGGGTTAATATTAGGGTTAGTATAAAGGTTTGAAAAATAATCCTAACCCAAAATCAAACCCTTATACTAACCATCACCGTAATATTAACCCTTGTACTAATCTTCGCAGTAACCCCATGTACTTCTGGTACGTATTCCATATAAGGAAATGGCCTACGAGCAAATACAAGGCATTGACGAGCAAATACATTGCCCTCGTACCAGCCCACTGGATGTGAGATTACTGAGCGCATGCGTCTAACAGTCAATTTCTAATCCCACATGCTTAGTCTGTCTCACTATTCTACTAAGGACCTTTGTTGTTTTGGGGTCGGTTACAATCCAATTAACTATAGGAGGCTGGTATGAGGGTTCAACGTGTCAGCTATTTGCTCGTTAATGCCTTCTATTTGCGCCTCCTTATAAGGAATACGAACTAGATACCCCTATCAACCCTGGAACAACTAGTTTTCAGTCTTTCCGCGGAAACCTTATTTTAAAGTATACTTTCTAGTGATCACTTTGTTGTTTGGATACTGCGAAAAAATGAAGATTTCGCGGCGGCCATCTTGAAGGGACCACCGTGGTCACTCCAAGATGGCCGCCAAGCGCTAATTCCGGCTTCATTTTCTGAACCGAATAGTTGCTCGATGCAGTCATTATTTAGAGATCAGTGCCCGAGACCCATTCTTTAAAGACATTGGCAACAAAATTCATAATTTCAAATTTTTGACTTTCTGATTAAAGTGCCTATAACGTCTGTGGGAATTTAACATATTTGTAATCTATGGATTCTCCTGAGATAAATTGTAATATATCTTGTCAGCTGAAAATGTCATCTTCATAGACTTTTTTGCTGTTAAAGTTGACGGAAATGACGTCAAAGCGGACATCTGTAAAGAGGTTTTCATGAACACAGATTCCCGATTTGATGTCATTTCCGTTAACTTTAACAGCAAAAAGTCTATGAAGATGAAATGTTCAGCTGACAAGATATATTAAAGAAATAAAAAACGTGTCGCGTGTGATTATCGAGTTATAATGGCACGAGAGATGCGTGTAAAACACGAGGCGATAGCCGAGTGTTTTACTAGCTTCTCGAGTGCCATTATAACTCGATAATCACACAAGACAAAGTTTTTTATTTCTTTTATAAAAGAACACCATTATTATTAACAATAAAGCCATGAAAAATGTAGATTTACCTGTTATAAATGACGTTGCTATGTGCGTTGCTAGGAAGCTTACGATGAAAACACGTTGGCGATTTTAGCGATGAAAATGCACTCAACGTTGCAGTTAAAACATTCTGTTGTGTTAGTACCTTGATTCGCCTTGTATCCAGGTATTCTTTGACTATCTTTTGTGATTTAAACTACTGAAAATCCGTCAAAAACGACAAAATCTACGCGAAGAATCACGTCAGCTTATGCTTTATTGAGTTATAATGCACGGTTTTTGAGCTCAGTAACCAATCAGATAGCGTGTTCTCTCTCATTTACTTCCGGTTATTTTATAATACAATTTATCTCAGGAGAATCCAGATTACAAATATGTTAAATTCCCACAGACGTTATAGGTACTTTAACAAACAGTCTTACGTAGGTAATCCAATTAAATAAAACTACTCTTTTGACCAAAGACAATCCTGTTATCCGCCATCTTGGATATATTTTCGATATGCGTGTGACATCGCAAGCAGGGTAAAGCGAAATTTTTATCTAGCCATCCGCATGTTTTTATAAGTCTGAAACTCGACATAATAAGTCGGAAACTCGTCCACCGACAGAGTAATTTCATCATGTTTACCCTGCTTGTGACGTCAACAACTTCCCAGTTAATTAGGCAAAATATTACAAGATGGCGGTGGCAGGATTTTCTTGGTCTCATATACGGTAGAGCACCTAGTCACCAGGACTTTGGTTATTGTTTATATAACATATATGCTTCGTTCTTTAAAAACCCCGCTTTAAATTTTTGTTTCGATTCAGTAATAACCCTGCTTTTAACAACCCTGCTTTTCTGAATCGAAACAGAAATTTAAAGCGGAGTTTTTAAAGAACGAAGCATATATGTTATACCAAAGTCCTGGTGACTAGGTGCTCTACCGTATCTGAAATAGTCTCCACCGATTTTCTTTGGTCAAAATTAGTGTTGTTACTTCAGCAAGCCTGTTTGTTAATCAGATTCAAAAATTTGAAATTATGATTTTGTTACCAATGTCTTTTAACGAAACGAATCTTATCGCTAATACCTTCTTTACATATTTTTTCATTCACTTCACCAATAAATAGTGTAATACAATTGTGGAAGATATTCTAGCATCGGGTTTCGTTACAGAATTGTTAAAATTATCGACATTAAACATTTTCGGGGGAATTCGCACCAACAGCGTTGTGATGTTTGTGCGTTTGCCAAATACAAGAATTCAAATATAGTTTTTACCTTATATAAACTTGCAATCTTTACAAAGGACGGACTAAAATATCTATAAGGTTAACTCGTGAACAGGAATCTAAATTGATAATATATTTTATAGTATACATAGAATCACGACATCTAATTTAAAGTGTTCTTGAAATCTTTTGACCAGCAATTACCTATAGTATACACGAATTACTCGACCTGGCTTTACTGGAATATTAATTGCTTCTACTGAGCCTAAATTTCATGTAGAAAATCGAAATTAACCTTCACACCCCAGAGGTGACCAATATCTAATGAGAATTAGGGAAACGATCAGCAAAGGTAAACTGATGTGTTTTTAAAACAACTTCTCTCAACTAGCACAGCACGAAATGTTTGGAGACCAATAAGGACAATTTGTATGTGGATATTGGATATATATATTGGATATATAATATATATATATTGGATATATATATATATATATTGGATATATATATATATATATTGTATATATATATATATATATATATATATATATATATATATATATATATATATATATATATATATATATATATATATATATATATATATATATATATATATTATATATATAATATATATATATAATATATATATATATATATATATATATATAGGGTATTATAAGGGTGAACAAGTTCCAAACATTGCATCAATTTAACTGTTGTGTAGGTTCCTAAAAATAGCCTCGCACTTGCGTCTACATGTTTGGTCACCGCGAGGGGAAAGAGCTAAACAATTTGGTGTTGGTTTCTTGTTGTTATGAAATATAAGTTGTCGTTTGTTGCGATGTCCAGTCACGTGAGAGAATTACTTATTCCTGGGCGAAGCCTTCTGTTTCTTCAATGGCAAAAGTAAGTTTTTCAACCAATTGTTCGTAACTTTTGTAAGGAGGTAGATCCAAGCGGTTGAAGCTAGAATAAAAGGTACAATAGCAATTTATGTATATCAAAAGAAATTCTACAGCGATAGATTCACACTGCCCATTTGTTTATAATAAAGACATTACTACTGATAGGAAAATTGCGTAGGTATATTACAAGGTTGGTAAGCTGCCGAAATAGTGTGGGGAAACTAACGTTTCGAACGCAAGTCCTTAGTCACAGTAAAAAGGGTAACCCTCTGTAATCCTGTAACCCCCTGTAATCCTGTAACCCCCTGTAATCCTGTAACCCCTGTAACCAACTGTAATCCTGTAACCAACTGTAATCCTGTAACCCCCTGTAACCAACTGTAATCCTGTAACCAACTGTAATCCTGTAACCAACTGTAATCATGTAACCAACTGTAATCCTGTAACCAACTGTAATCCTGTAACCAACTGTAATCCTGTAACCAACTGTAATCCTGTAACCAACTGTAATCCTGTAACCCCCTGTAATCCTATAACCAACTGTAATCCTGTAACCAACTGTAATCCTGTAACCCCTGTAATCCTGTAACCAACTGTAATCCTGTAACCAACTGTAATCCTGTAACCAACTGTAATCCTGTAACCAACTGTAATCCTGTAACCAACTGTAATCCTGTAACCCCTGTAACCCCTGTAACCCCCTGTAATCCTGTAACCAACTGTAATCCTGTAACCCCCTGTAATCCTGTAACCCCCTGTAATCCTGTAACCAACTGTAATCCTGTAACCAACTGTAATCCTGTAACCCCTGTAATCCTGTAACCCCTGTAATCCTGTAACCCCTGTAATCCTATAACCAACTGTAATCCTGTAACCAACTGTAATCCTATTACCAACTGTAATCCTGTAACCAACTGTAATCCTGTAACCCCATGTAACCCTGTAACCAACTGTAATCCTGTAACCAACTGTAATCCTGTAACCAACTGTAATCCTGTAACCAACTGTAATCCTGTAACCCCCTGTAATCCTGTAACCAACTGTAATCCTGTAACCAACTGTAATCCTGTAACCAACTGTAATCCTGTAACCAACTGTAATCCTGTAACCCCTTGTTATCCTATAACCCCCTGTAATCCTGTAACCCCCTGTAATCCTGTAACCCCCTGTAATTCTGTAACCCCTTGCCCTCCTGTAACCCCTTGTCATCCTATAACCTCCTGTAATCCTGTAACCCCTTGTAATTCTGTAACCCCTTGTAATCCTGTAACCCCTTGCCCTCCTGTAACCCCTTGTTATCCTATAACCTCCTGTAATCCTATAACCTCCTGTAATCCTGTAACCCCCTGTAATCCTGTAACCCCCTGTAATTCTGTAACCCCTTGTAATCCTGTAACCCCTTGTCATCCTATAACCTCCTGTAATCCTGTAACCCCCTGTAATCCTGTAACCCCTTGTAATCCTGTAACCAACTGTAATCCTGTAGCACCAAGTAATCCTGTAATTCCTGCAATTATTGAGTTATAACGGTACGAGAGAAGTTAAAAACACATAGTAGAGCGATAGTCGAGATTTGCTAGCTTCTGGAGTGTCGTTATAACTCGACAATCGCCCAAGAAAACTAGATACCTAAGATGAACTTGTTACCATCTAGCGCCACGCATGCTTCGTACAACACGTTGGATATTTTAGCGAAGAAAATGCACTTAAAGTTGCAGTTAAAACATTCTATTGTGTTAGTAACTTGAATAGACTTGTATGACCACTTAAAACTCGTCAAAAACGACAAAATTAGACAGCATGTTGTCGCTCATTCACTTCCGGTTATTTTATAATCTACGTAATCCTGTAACCCTTTGTAATCCTGTAACCCCAGTGAACAAAACGGGGTAGTTTTCCTGCACAAAATCCCGGCAGTTTACCAACCTTCTAGCTCTTATTGTCTAGTATATACTTTGACAACATTTTCTTACCAGGTATGACTTCTGGGAAGCCACGATTCTTTCCCAACTCTTTCAATACAAAACTTCTGAGGGCCATTGCTCCCTAACAAATTAAAAATTGTATACATTGTCAGCAAACGTTCCTTGCGTTTAAAGGGGGTTTGCTGTGGGTTTTCAAAGGGGGAAGGTTTATTTTCGGGGAGTGATTATTTTCGGAGGGTTTATTTTCGGGGATGGTTTATTTTCAGAGTGTTCATTTTCGGAGGGCTTATTTTCGGGGAGGGTTTATTTTCGGGGAGGGTTTATTTTCGGGGATGGTTTATTTACGGCGAGGGTTTATTTTCGGGCGGGGGGTTTATTTACGGATGATTTATTTACGGGAAGGGTTTATTTACGGAGGGTTTATTTACGGGGAGGGTTTATTTACGGGAAGGGTTTATTTACGAGGAGGGTTTATTTACGAGGGTTTATTTACGGGTAGGGTTTATTTACGGGGAGGGTTTATTTACAGGAAGGGTTTATTTACGGATGGTTTATTTACAGGGAGGGTTTATTTACAGGGAGGGTTTATTTACGCTTGGTTTATTTTCGGGGAGGGTTTATTTTCGGGGAGGGTTTATTTTCGGGGATGGTTTATTTACGGCGAGGGTTTATTTTCGGGCGGGGGGTTTATTTACGGATGATTTATTTACGGGAAGGGTTTATTTACGGAGGGTTTATTTACGGGGAGGGTTTATTTACGGGGAGGGTTTATTTACGGGGAGGGTTTATTTGCAGGGAGGGTTTATTTTCGGGGAGGGTTTATTTACGGGAAGGGTTTATTTACGGGAAGGGTTTATTTACGGGAAGGGTTTATTTACGGGAAGGGTTTATTTACGAGGAGGGTTTATTTACGAGGGTTTATTTACGGGTAGGGTTTATTTACGGGGAGGGTTTATTTTCGGGGAGGGTTTATTTACGGGGGAGGTTTATTTACGGGGAGGGTTTATACGAAATGTTAAGGAATCATTAGTGTTTATAAAGTGAAAATTCATCCCAAAGATATACGGGCTTTTTTAGTAAGTCATTATGTAGTGTGACGTCAAAGTGAGGATCATTTACACATCAAACAAATCTTAATATGTCAAGAACAACGTGAGATATTGAAATGTTGTAAACGCTAATCTTTATAATTTCTATATTTATTTTACTACATAAACACTTTAAGTGAGGCTAGAAAGCTCTTACCCATCAATTCTGCAAAACCACCAACCGGCAGACGACAAGTACCAGTAACAAACTGAAGAAGCCGCGTCCTTTTCTCATTGTCAAATGATTTCACAGCCTAGACAAGGGGAGAACATATTAAATATTTAGGAAATGGTACATAGTTTGGTGTGGCAGAGCATAAACAAAGCATATCAGTTGCTCGAGACGATTTTTGATACACATTCTTTTGAGAAGATATACCAAGGGGTGTTGATTGGACAAAAAACAAATGATGTTCACCGGAAGTCAAAATAAAAAATCTATCACTTTAGTCTATCGAGGCAGCCATCTTGAATATCTAAACGCTAACCACATTAAATGTTTATATAAGTGTAAATTCTAGTAACTAATTTCTCGCTTAAAACGAGTCATAATGTTTCTAAAAAAGAATTTGAGAGAGCTTTGATCGCCCTTCAAAGAGTAAAACTCTTTGTTCGTAGTAGCACAAAAAGAGGAACAGTATTACTTCGAAACACATATTTCGCCCTTAAATTTACCTGACAACGATCACAAATTAAACCCGCAGCCGTCGACACTCGTATTCTAACTTTTTTCAAGCCAATCATCACAACCAGAAGAAAATATCATTGGTTAATATTGTGGAGGCGTCTTACGAAAGACGATGGGGGCGGAAGACCTTCAGTACGGCATTAGTGTCAGGCCCTCCTTTCCCCCTCCCAAACCCCTTGGGCCTGGAACTCAGGTAAATATCACTCGAAAGAGGGTTTCATCAGATATTCATTTTCCATTTCATTTTCCATCTCATTTCACGCTACATATAGGAGGCAATTTAATCAAAAACACTCAGATAAAAGGTTCTCACCTGCCAAAACCATATAACTTGTCTACTATTTCGCGTGTAATGCCGGTACACTGTATGTTTTTGCCAATCATCCACGTCGATTTCCTGCATCCCACAAAGCATAAGCTGAAATCGAACATGAAACGAAGATTAAAAAAAGACAAAAATAAAAAGCGTTGGTGGTCCAGTGACTCCAGTTTTCCTTATTACAAATGCTTTTGAAACAGATCCATAAATCTCAGCACTTTTTACGCCTAAAAATATTCAAAAACCCAAACTAAAAACGCCTGCAAAAAACCTTACTTAATTATGATTGCGGGTGCAGAAAAACTACAAAAATAACTATACCTACGAACACTGTTAAACGAAACTTTATTGCCTTTTTGTGTTATAGAAGAAATTTCTTCTTCCGTGAAGCAAAACGGGAAGCCATTTTGTTTCGCCCGCAGGTGAATAGTGCCTGATATTCCGCGATTGAGAAGCCAATATATAACACGTATTAGTATAAATTTATACGTTTCTATCACATATCCTCAATTTTCATTGGTTATATAGCAGGAGTTACTATCTGCTGTTAGTATAAATTGACAAGTTTCTGTATATCATCACAAATCCGCAATTTTCATTGGCTATCGCAGGAGTTACTATCCGCTGTTAGTATAATTTCTGAGCTTAAACGAGTTCTGATTGGCTGACTGACCAGTAAATCTGAGACGATAGTCACCGCGCTACGCGGTGACTATCACTTCACTAGAAATCATACTTGAAAAGTGCTTTTTTGTGGCCAGACTACATTTATTCGTTCCAGTCCCTCTCGGAATCAGCATTTTGATGTATGGTTTCTAAAACATGACGAATTTTTTTTCAAAATGGCGACCTTTATTATAATTAAAAAATCGTCGAAAAGGCTTAAAAACTTAGCATAAAGACATTGTATATATCATATTTCTCTCGAGATAGAACTGTCTAAGGGTAAGGAAGTTGTCTATCGTATTTTTTTTGTATTTTTACGTCCGTTTTGATCGTTAGTGTGTTTTTGAAAGCTGTCAAGCGTGAAGAAAACATCGAGCATAACACAGTTCAAACTGTCTGTTTAAAACTTCTCAATTGAATATTCAGTTCAAGCTTGAAATTATACTAAAACAATTAGTCACCTCAGTCTCGGTGATTATGGTTATATTTACCTCGCCGCTTCGCGGCTCGGTAAATATTCAACGATAGTCACCTCGACTTCGGTGACTAATTGTTAAATAGAAACCTTTGAGGTAAAAGTCGCGTGATTTCGAAAGAATATTTACTTTTTTCATGAAAATTGTGAAATAAATGTTATTTCTTGGGTTAGAAACCTGTAAATTTATACTAAAACAATTAGACAACTCGCCCTTGTTTTCAATGACCAATAGTCAACTGAGCAATAGAAACTGACCATGGTCTATTACAAATGCTGCATTCTGATTGGCTACTCAACCGTTGTCTATTCGTGATAGACAACGTTTGGGAAACGCGCTCAAAACAATGGCAGAAAACTCTCGTTTTGGGGAGGTTTCACATGAGGTTTTGGATAATTTTTGGAGAATGCAAGATTTGTAATAGTCCACTAATTTGTTTCTACTAAATCAATTAGACAACTCGTTGACTATTCGCTCATAGACAACTCGGACTCGTTGTCTAATTGTTAAATAGAAACCATGGGCTCGTTGTCTAATTGTTAATTAGTTCATTTTGAGGTCGATTCTCTTAAATACTAAATCAGCTACTAAATTTCTCGGTAGCTAAGTAGGTTATTCAACTCAACGCGACGCGCCTAGACGAATAACCATCTCAGATACCTCGGTTTCGGTAACTAACGTATACTTAAACTGTATACATGGAGACACAACATAGAAAAAGGCGCGAAAATTAAGCACTGAGCCAGCACTACAGTGGTCAGTAAACTGCACCATAAGTTTGGCCAAATACACTACATTTACATTACCTCTAATTCCCGTTCATCGAAGTACGCCAACCAATAGAGGGGGACGACATTATTAAAACCATCAAGGAACGCTTTGGTTTGTTCTTCAATACCCCGGTTAAGACGCCATTCTGTCATCGAACTACAATAATAAAACCAGAAGGCAAATTGAAAAACGCCACTAAAATTCAGCTGATCTCACCGGGCTGGAACTGATAGCAGAACAGAAGTGCATTTTCCAATTTTCAATTTGCAATATCGCACGAAATATTAATGATAATTAATTTATAATTATAAAATAACCGGAAGTAAACGAGAGACATATCGCGCTCTGATTGGCCACTCAGCCAAGCGTAACGGTCAAAATCTACGACGAAACGGCATTTTGCGATTTGTTTAGACTGGATCGAGCAACTGTTGTTTAGATACATGTACAGTGATCTCGAAAGAAGACTGGATCGAGCAACTATTGTTCAGAAAATGAAACCGGAAGTCCGCCATTACTGAGGGACCAACTGAGGATCCTATGAGGTTTTTTGTTGGATTATGTGCTCTTACCATCGACAAAATAAAATATTTTTACTATAAAGAGGACCAGAAGACATTTTTCAAATTACTGGGTAAAACGATTCATCGCCTACCTACAGATTTATTGCGACTTTGGTCCCTTAGTAATGGCCGCCGTTGGCTCTCATTATCCAGTGAGAGAAGCATAATATGAGACGTCAAATTAGGTTCAAGATTTTATGCATTTAATGTTGACAAAGAAACTATATTGGCCAGATACTAAACCTATTTCGCGAGCGTCACAGTTTGATTTGCTTGCAAACTCGGAGCTTCTAATATGCAAGCTTCAAAATCAGCTCATCAGATACAATAGAAAGCTCAATCCAGTCCTATTTATGAGATCAGTGGTTAGATACTGCGAAAAAATGAAGCCGGAAAGATTTCGCGGCGACCATCTTGAATGGACCACGTTACAGTCTCTGATATTTTAAGACGCTAAAATGAATCAGTTGTCGAAGCTACGGCTCCATAACAGTAACTATGAAGCCGGAAGCTGTAACTAGCCAAGAGCTACTTTTTGTGAGCGATTGTTTATTATGTGACTTCTACAAACAAAAAGGTAAAACTATCTGAAAATTTGGAACAATGTTTGATAAGACTTTTTTACGTTAAAGAAAGTAGTTTATGGTTGATACTAAAACAATTAGATAACTCGCCCTCACTGTCTGTGAGCAAATTGTCTATGAGCAGATAGTCAACGAGGGCCCTCGTTGCCTAATTGTTAAATAAACGTTCGTCTTGTGGCTTCGTACAACACGATAGCGAACGTTAAGTTGCAGGTATTCCTTGACTTTCTTTTCTAATTAAAACCACTTCGACAAAAACGTCCATTGTCGAGTTATAAGGGATTTGCTATAACCCGGGCGATGATCGAGGATGAGCATGAAATATTGTTGGTCAGCAGTCACATTGACTGGATAACAGGATAACCTTTCATGTTACTCCATCACCAACATAAACATCACTAGATAACATCAAGGTTAGGAAGACACTTAAGGCGGGGGGTTAGGGTTAGAAAACTCATTAGTTGGGGGGTTAGGGTTAGGATCTAAGTTGTTTTGGGGTTAGCGGTTATTTTATGCTTAAGTGACAAAATTCTGACGATTATATACCTCGATTCCCTTGATGTTATCCAGTCAATGTGACTGCTGACCAACAAGATTTCATGCTCATCCTCGATCATCGCCCGGGTTATAGCAAACCCCGAGTTATAAAAGCACGCTGGTTCGCCCCAGTAGCCAATCAGAGCGCGTGTTGTCGTTAATTTACTTCCGGTTATTTAATAATACAGAATATACTACACATTTCAAAGAAGTTTCAAAACATTTACATGCGTTTATAACTGAACTTTTATTCTGGCATTTTTCCCACTCTCTCAAACACTAATCATTCTCACCTGATATATTCTTCTTTATTCTCCTCAGTCACCGGAATATCAGCACCACCTGGTTTAAGTTCATGCGTGGAAATTTTCCCAAGAATCTCCTGGTCGGTGCAGAAAAACATCTCCATGTCTATTTCATCGATGTTGTTTTCTCTACGAGAAGCAGGGCAGAGTTTTAGGAAGAAATTCCTCATACTCATTAACGATACATAAACAGCAGTGTATATATTAACACAATAGGGTTAGTAGTAGGTCTAACGTTACGAGCGAAGGCCCTTCATTAGGGACTTTCAGGCAAAACGTTAGACATCTAGCTATTCACTATATCGGCAGTATACGAACCTTTTAGAGATTTTGATTTGCGCATTGATTCACTTACTTTATCCAAACTAGAGAGTTGTAGAACTCAGGATCGACTGTTTCTAAGTCTTTCATAACCAGTTTCTTGTTCAGAATTCTTTTATAGAAAGGCAACGTGAAACCACGGTCGATAAACTTGCCATGGAACAACGACTAATACATAAAACAAAACAAGAGATCAACAAAATGAAGCCAAAGCGACTTTAATCTTCTCCGTGAACCCCTTCCCTGCACTATATCATATGATGGTGATCACTAGAAAGTAGACTTTAAAATAAGGTTTCCGCGGGAAGACTGAAAACTAGTTGTTCCAAGGTTAGTACGAAGGTTAGTACAAGAGTTAATATTAGAGTGACTGTTAGTATAAGGATTTTTTAAGTCTTTTCGCGGAAATCTTATTTTAAGGTATACTTTCTAGCGATCACCATATATGATTACCTATTTCTGAATTGCACAGACGTCACCGCGGCCATGTTGGAGGTCATTTCGGGGGGCTGAGCATAACTTGCCCGAATAAATTATGACGTCAATATTAATCTATTTAATGACATCATTATTAATCTATTTAATCCCTGAAGAACCATCGTTATGCCTAAAGCCCGTTTTCCCCCTAATGCACATGTCGAAAAACGTGCATGTATAATAATACTAAAGCCCGTTTTCTACTTCAACCGTATCGTACCAAAACGTAGCGTATTTCTTTGTTTCGTGAGCACTAGAGCAAAACTAATGACTTTGACACAAAAGAAAACGTTACGTTACGTTACGGTTGAAGTGGAAACGGCCTTTAGTATTATTATACATGCACGTTTTTCGACATGTGCATTAGGGGGGTCCGGGGATATGTTACCCAGGGAAAATTTTTGATTCTCTGAAAGTGTATTTCCTGCAATTTGAGAGCACTTTTCTCGTGTTTTTTTCCAGCCGCGGCAGTGTGGGAATGCGTTGCACGATGGCAGAAGAGAAGAAAGGAAAAGCAATTAGCCACAAAACCAAATGTATTAGGTATATTCAAGTTGAATATACGAGATAACGTTTAGACAATGCCCGGACCCAGACCTGGCTATGCCACTGACCAATGAAATCCCAGATTAATTCCCTAAATGAGATCCGTTATAATGTCATTAAGTTGCATACAAATATTATAATAATTTAAGAGAAGACCCTTTTTGCTCAAATGACAAGACCATTTTGCCCGAATAGAGCTAAACAACTAGGGGGGCTGCAGCCCCCAGCCCCCAGGCTCGTACGCCTATGTTTAACAAAAGAACCTCAATATATGGTATTGTACCTACCAACCAACATGACCACCGTGTATTTGAGTCTCAAATGATTCATTGCAACCCACCAATTAGCCTGCGTACAGACGCTCGCGGGCGCAACCCACCAATATACTAATCATTTAGCAACCTACCATCGCAACAATTCTCCCGATAAAACTAAAGTACATTAAATGATCAGGATTAACAGAAGAAGCTGAAATGAAAAGATGAAAACTAAGTTAAGAAAAAAATGGTTACAGGACATGATTACCTTTTATATCGAAGTATATGAGTTAGCTAGTCGGAATATAGTAGTTTGGAGCTATGAAAATACTCGTTACACATTTTAAAAGTTGAATAGTGCAAGTAAGGAATAGTGCAAGTAACACATTTTTAGATGAAGATATGGAATTAGCATTACCACAAAAGAACTATCTAGTAAAAAAGTTGACCGTTGCGGTATAAGGTCAACTTATTATCTATTTTGTATGAAGGATAAACAGTGGGACACACCTAAACTTTTATATTGGTAACTTTTACAAGTGTAAATATCTAATTTGTTTTTGATAATAGTAAGTAACTTGGCATCTAGTAATATCTAGAGCTAACTTTTAGATAAACTTTTCTTTTTAATCTTGTACCATAACACATCCAAGATGCCTATCTTAATGTAGTGAGTCTTGGTTGCAAATAGTTTATGTCTATTTCTTACACATAAAACTCGAGTTTTCATTATTATATAAATAGGTGCCTAGCCATGTAAAGCTTTGAAAGTAATCAACCGTATCTTGAAAATAATCCTTGATGTTACAGGCAACCAGTAAAGATTATTAAAAACAGCGGAGATGTGACGCAGCTGTATTCTGAATTCGCTGAAACTTGCTCAATTCAGCTTCTGGTAATCCATAAAAGATGTAATTGTCAAGTCTAGATGTTATAAATGCATGCGCTAGCTTCCCACAGTTATATGTGGAATATATAGGCAAACTTCTTCACATTGACGTCATCGCCAAACTCATTTAGTTGACATTACGCTACATTTGTGAGTGTCATATAAACCTAAATTACTTCCTACAAAAAACTACATATAAAGTTATTGTGTTTATTTACCTTAAAAATTCGATATCCGAGTTACTTTTTGAAAAGGAAGTGGTTACAGGTCCGACAATTTGTAGGGATATTTAGGGTTAGGAATAGCGATATTTAGGGTTACGAATAGGGATATTTAGGGTTAAGGTTTTTAAGGGTTATTTTGTCGCAATTGCGTTTATATAGTGATGTCGGACGTGGATCATTTAGGACCTATATCCAGCGTTTTAAAAATTCTTAAAATCCATACGTACTTTATTGAAGATAACAGTCCAGATTCTAATCGCAAAAACCTTCGACGATTATAAGAATGTTCATTTTTCGGCGACGTCATGATGACATCATCATTAATGGAATACCAAATGTGGTTTTCCGTGCAGGATAGCGTGATCCAAACACGCGGGATGTTGCGAGACTTTCGAAAAGCGTAAAAAAACACGAGCCGCCTAGGCGAGTGTTTTTTAGCTTTTCGGAAGTCGAGCAACATCCCAAGTGTTTGGATCACGCTATCCTGCACGGAAAACCATTTGGTATTTATTTTATAAAATAACGACAGAGAAATAACGAATTTTATCCAAAAATAATATGATGAGAATACAAATTCTCCCAATAATTATCAACTACCAATCATAATTCGTCTCCAACAGCAGACGAGCAGGCCGGAAAGCTGAAATTTGTTTTGCCGACAAATCCGACAAGAACTAAAGAGAAGAATATGGATAAAAAACTCGACTTTGAATATAAAAATACTGACTAGTTTTAGGTATAAGCTTAATCGTTACTGGAATCAGCCGTCTCAGGGTTTGGCTTGTTGTTTCAAAGCGAACAGACAGATATTATGGGCAGCAACTGTCGCTCTGGAAAGGTCTTCGCTGTCTTTTTCACAATTTCACTGGAAGATTTTGGATTTTAAGTCGAGAGCTGTTGGGTATTTCACTTCGTATAGATAAAGATTGTTCTTTTCCTAATGAGTTCATCAGGCAAAAAAAATAGAAGGTATTTAAACAGTATATTATTTTAGCGAGTTTGTTGCTTTCAAAACATGCTCTTTTCAAACCTTGTTTTGTTTAATTTCGCTATTGAACACAAAATGGATCAGACGATCAGTTTTCTTGGTGATAGTTTTCTCACAATACAAAAACTATATTCTGTTGTTTTTTTGAGAGTTTTGTTTTAACTTATTTAAATGATAAACGGAATGAGATGGAAAACGCCACTTAAAATTGCTGTAAATTCCCGTGCATGATTCTCTCATCCTGCACGGGTATTGACCAATCAAATTGCTTGTTGTGTACATGTTATTTTATAAATGACATTACCAAACGAAAGAGTTTTGTCCACATCTACCGCATGCAGACCGTTTTGATGGACTTAAAATCTGTGAAATTCTATGGCAAATTTGTTAATTCTCAGCCCATAATTAATGCTAATTCATATTAACATAATGTGTCTTGTTCAGGAAATTTAAAAGCTTAGACCAATTGCAAATATGACGGTGATGTCATGAAAACGAGGCTTTTCGGTGGTTACCGTTACTAGAACCCGAATCACGTTGATTGATTGGCTGTTGTTTTTGGTCCAACAATTGTAATCAAATCAACTAACAGGATTCGGGCCCTAGCAACGGTAACCACCGAAAATCCTCGTTTTCGTGACATCGCCGCCATATTTGCAATTGGTTTATTGGTAACAGCCGGTTTATTGGGCTTTCAGAAAAGGTATAGCTTTCACAACAGTTATGGTTATTTCCAGAGATATCAATAGAACAAAGAGGTGGTTCAATTTTCGATGTTTTTCAGCAGGACAGGAAAGAGTTAAACTACTATATTCCGGCTATTTAAGTCATATACTTATAAAAAGTACTTGTTTTTATTCCCAATGTCCTTTAAGTGTCTATGAAATGAACAAATCGCTAGCATTTTTTTTGCTCTAACAAACAAAGTAGCATGGCAGGATCGTTCACTAAAAATTTCATGTGAATCTGCTGCATAGTCTTCGAGCTATCAACTCTCACAGTTTGTCCATTGGCATAGTTTAACGTTACAAAATAGGGAAAGACTGGGATTGAATATATGTGGTATATGACGTACGTACATGTATGCAGGTGGATCATTAATGTTCAAATCCATTGTTCTTACATGCATAGTAAGTACACCTGAATACGTCACAAGACAATGAACCGCGCGTTTCAGATTTCACCAAAAACATTTAGCCATGCCAAACTTTGAGAGTTGATAGCTCGAAGATTATGCAGCAGATTTACTTGAAATTTTCAGTGTACGCTCTTGCCGTGCTACTTTGTCCGTTGAAGCAAAAACAAAGCTAGCGAATTTTTCACTTCATAGACACTTTAAGGGAAGAAAATTCACGGAGAAAAAAAGCATGCAGGAGAACATAATTTCAAAATAAAAGGTACCTGGATTTATCTGCAGTGTGTAATTATTATCGTTTGTGTACTCGAACAAACAATACATTGGATTCAAGATTTCGTGAGAAAGAAGGAAAAACCACTCTCTAAAAAGACATGAATTATTTTCATAAATTACTAAATAGACCTTCAGTTTTGAAGACCAATTCATGTTTTACAATACCTTGCTACTCCGCCATAGTCAAGGCCTTCTTCTCCTTTGAACGTTATGTAAAGACGACGGCGAAGATCATGAGCTTGGTGGCGCATAACCTGAACCAAGTATATTATTTATATTAAAGAAATATAAAATGGTAAACAGTTTTGGTTAGTAACCAAAGAATTAGATATGGTGTTTTATAAAATAACAAATTAAAAAAAAAAAAAAAGAAAGCCGTGTTTCTATAACTAGATGGAATTTTTTTATAAAATGGACTGTAAGATGCAACCTCGTGCCCAGAGTCTTCTCAGTGCCCAAGGAGGGAGCGCCCGGGATGGGAGGGGAGTGGAGCGAGGGAAGAGAAGACCCTTGTAAAGGCTGGTCACGTGACTCCAAGGATATTGGATTATTTTGTAACCTGACTTATTCTCGCTTATATCATCCGGGGGCCCGGATCGCTGTGAAAACATACCACAAACTTCTATAATTGAAAGTATAAACAGTATATGGATAATTTAAAAATATTACAATTTATTGGAAAGACATGTACGGACTGCAGACAGAAGTTGAAAGATGGTGGATAACTTCGAAAAATGCGTTGATTTACGGACATTTGTTGCTGTCATAAGATAAACATTAGGGACTTTAAGATCTACGACGGCAACCTAGGACGCGAAACAATAAGAATGAATAATTTGTATTCGCAAGAGTAATTTCAACGCCATTCTCGTTCTGTTTACAACGCCACTGAGAGCGTTTTCACGTATTTAGGACGACGGTAACTAGCGGAGAGATGTGACTTAAGACTGACTTAAACACAGACACTATAATCGTTTTAGAAATATTGAAGCGTTTTGGAGATCATAAAACAAGCTTGGAGTGTCAAATACGCTAGTCAATCGACCGTGGTTTCATTCAAATGCTAAAATTTGTATTGCTTTTACTCCCTATGATCAACGCCAGAACAGTTCGAATTTACAATTTTAATACAGTCAGACTATGACTATTATTTTAAATACTAATGTTTATCTTATGACAGCAACAAATGTCCAGTAAATCAACGTATTTTTCGAAGTAATCCACCATCTTTCAAGGCTTTCAACTTATCTGCAGTCCGTACTGTCTTTCCAATAAATTGTAATCTTTTTAAATTATCCATATACTGTTTATACTTTCAATTATAGAAGTTTGTGGTATGTTTTCACAGCGATCCGGCCCCCCGGATGATATAAGCGAGAATAAGCCAGGTTACAAAATAATCCAATATCCTTGGAGTCACGTGACCAGCCTTTCCAGGGTCTCCTCTTCCCTCGCTCCACTCCCATCCATCCCGGGCGCTCCCTCCCCGGGCACTGAGAAGACCTTGGGTACGAGGTTGTGTAAGACGAACCTTTGCTCACAAACAGCTAAAAGGTCGATAAATATGTTCTGGGGAGGTTTCAGATGAGTTTTTGGATAATTTTTTGGAGAATGCATGATTTGTAATAGTCCACTAATTTGTTTCTACTAAAATAATAAGACAACTCGTCCTCATTGTTTATGAGCGAATAGTCAACTCAGTCTTCGCCTTCGTTGACTATTCGCTCATAGACAACTCGGACTCGTTGTCTAATTGTTAAATAGAAAACGCGGGCTCGTTGGAAAAACGCGGGCTCGTTTTTTGACTAGGGAACTAGTCAAATATACACATCGTTTTTACCCAGATAGTAAAAATTGCATATCACTTTTCAAAACGATGTGCAGGCATGGCGGAAGAAAATCAGCATTAGGGGACTGGGTACGAATCCTAAAAATTAATATAAACGTAATGTGCTGTGTAGGCAGTGTAGAAATACAAATCAAATAATCTAGGTTGGTGTACTGCCACAATAGTGTGGGGAGGTCTAAAGGCCTTTCGTTCAAAATGTTAGTCGTCCTTGCACACTATTTCGGCAGTACACCAACCTTTAAAGTGCCCCTCACCTCAAAATGTTTTATTGTCTTATTTGGAAGAACTTTTAAAATGATAAAGTAACTTCTTTTGAAGATTTTCACTTCTTCGCTTTCTTTGTGAGATATATCAGTTTGTTTGATATGCAAATATCTGGAATTTCGTCACACATACATAATGAGTTGTCAGAGAATGTTATATATCTCTGCGTTCATGAAATGAAAACACTAAAGTGTGAATAACACGTGTGCGTGTTTCTCCCACAACACCAAACTTCTTGATTTTAAAGGATTTCGTTCGAGAATGAAAGAGATACACACATTTCTCCAATAAGTCATTATGCATGTGTGACGAAATTCCAGACATTTGCATATCAAACAAACTGATATATCTCAAAAAGAAAGCAAAGAAACGAAAATCTTCAAAAGAAGTTACTTTATCATTTTAAAAGTTCTTCCAAACAATAAACAATAAAACATTTTGAGGTTATGGGCACTTTAAGAGTATTTGATTTGTAATCCTAAAAATTGCCTGGTTACATAGTTGCAGTCGTTTCACTTTCACTCAATTCACTGACAAGCGAAAAAGCCGAACGAGCACTGAATCGGATTTGAAGGCCATGCCTATCCCCAGAAACGGAAGAAAATAAATGAAACGTCACACGCAGCACACGTCTATTTTTCTGATCAAGAAGAACCAGAAAGCGATTATAGCTAAATTGAGACTTTCATGTTTATTTATCACTAATAAATAGACCTCTTTCATAATGGCTGCCATTCTAAATATTCCTTTAAATTGGTCGCCATTATGAAAGAGGTCTTTTGAAAGTTTGAGGAATATCGAATTATCCCAGTTTGACGGAGCTATTTTTAGCAATCGGTCTTGAACCTCATATTTTCGAAAAAAGTCGAATTCCCCGCTTTAATCTTGAATTCCCCGCTGATGACGTCTCATCAGCGCTGATGACGTCATCAGCGGGTAATTCGAGTTCGAATACCCCGCTCGTACCCAGTACTCGCGCGTAAACCAAGACGAGCCTGCAAACAATGGAGGAACAACAAGACGTTTCAAGACGTTTCAAGACACCATTCAAGATTGTTTCGGTATAATATATCATTTATAGACCCTCCGCTCGGGGAATTCGTCGAAATATTACCCCTAGGGATGATATATCCCTCGAGAATATCATCCCTCGGGGTAATATTTCGTCGAATTCCCCTCGCTCAAGGTCTATAAATGATAAATATTCATTTAAATTAGCCTTTCTGACCTCATTCGTGTGTCTGTAATTCCAAAGAATCTTTGCTTTGTAACGAGGCAAGAAAGGCTAATTTTTATGCATATAAAAGAATATTTGAAATGAGGTACATCTATTTGTTAAATATAAACATAAAAAACATTTTATATTTAAGAAATAGAAAACATTTTCCGTGTTTACATACAGTTATAGAAACACGAGTGGAAGTTTGGGAGAACGAGAAATTAGTGGGAACACAAGCCCGCAAACACGGAAAGATGTTTTCTATTTCTTTTATAATATAATGTTTGCGGGTATTTCTTTTGTTCTCACAGGGCCATTAACTAATATACCTCATTATATCCATTTTTGCTAATCTTACCTCCGTTGACGGCAAACCAGGTCTGATTAGAACTAATCATACCCGGTTTGACGCCAACGGAGGTACGATTACGAAAGAACAAAATAAATACCCGCAAACATTTTTTTGCAAAGGAATAGCATAAAAAGAGGTGCATTAACCATTAAACGTCCCGCTCGATTCGGGTCATTTAGTAAAATTCCTTCGGGCCTTCCGTTACTAAAAGACCCTCATCGAGCGGGACGTTTAATAGCTAATGCACCTCTTTTTATGCTATTATTTATAATAAAATAAAACTGAGGAAATAAGTAATAAGACTCTTTTATTAAAATGATGAAAATATACATTCTCCTTGCTCACGCTAGACAACGTCGTCGGCTGCTTAAATGAACATAAACGCTCTTAACTGTGAAGAAAATCATCCAATCTTCTCGTTTTTCTTCTTATTGGCTGTCACAGAACATATTTATCGACATTTTAGCTGTTTGTGAGCAAAGGTTCGTCTTACAGTCCATTTTATAAAAACGGCGGGGAAAAACACATATGTTTACATACAGTTATATAAACATGGCCTTTAGCCAATCACCGCTTGCGTTTACGAAATGTTATTTTATAATTATATTTATAAAATAACCAAAGCAGACTTCAAAAAAGGCGGGAAAATTCGTGTTTATATACCCTATCTAACCAATCAGAGCGAGCGTAAATAGTAAACATATTTTATAATACAGTGTGGTTTGTGGTTTTTGTTATCTAATTACCTGTTGAAAGGAGTCTTCGAAAAGATTACTTCTTGATATTCCAAGTTTTACATGGCTTGGCAACGCGTTCGCCTGAAAAATATTGATTACAGTCGTAAGTTGCGTAATGCTTCAGCTAATTTTACTATCAAATAATAATAATAATAATAATAATGGAAACTTTATTAATATAAATTTTTCTTATATATTTACAATTGCAAATCTCACTTCTTGAGGTAATTTACAATTGGCTAACTTGAATCACATATGATTATATACAGTATTAATATTTCTAAAACAACAGAAACAAATTTATAATTAAACATTTAGTGGTTCAGGATTGGTCCATTCTTTGTTTCTACAACAGAAGATATAATACGTCGTTCTAATGGCGATAGAGATCATGTTTCGGATGTAGTATTGTTGATGTTTGTTATCGAGTCCTAAATCATTTAACATTTCAATAAAAGTATGGCATTCTTTATCGAAAATTCCGAGTGAGCTGATGGAGAGATTAACAAATTTAACACTTGTGAAGTCCTCATTCTGCTTTCGTACTAGATCTTTGTACTTAGCTTTCTTCCGGTTAACGTTGTTGGTAAGGTTAGACTCAAATCCTACGGTAAGTTCAACGATGTAAAGGTCCTTGTTTGAAGTGGAAAGAAGTAAATCTGGGCGTTGTTCGTCTCCAGTTATAACTGAGGGGCTTTTAAATCCAGGAAGATCAACGAACAGGTTACATCCGTCTATAGATTGAAAATTTTTTGCGAGAAAACTGAGAATGGAATCGTGTCTCCAAGTAAATCGTTCTAGGTAATGTTGACAACCGGCAACAACATGTAGAAGAGTTTCAGGACGTAAACAGAACGAGCAGTCAGAACTTGGTGAAATACCCCATCTGCTAAGATTCTTTCGTGAGGGAAGTGTGTTATTTATGTAACGAACTGTAAAATTGAAAATGTTTTTTGGTAGTTTTGATTGGGATGTAGACCAGAGGACGTTAAGTTGTGACAGGGAAAACTTTGAGACATTTGAGAAAAAGGAACCTTGACAGGTCAAACGATTTCTAAGTTTATCCTCTTGTACAAGACGAAAATTCTTTAGTACTTCCTTGGTTGAGTTGTATGTATCGTATTGGACATTAGTGTAGTTACTAGTGGACTTCCAGAGTTCTTTTATACAGTCATTTGGAGACGTTTTTAAAGCGTTGCGAAGAACTGTTTGACACTGAATAAATTTGACGGATGGAGGGAGGATGTTTTGACCAAACTTGTTACGGGTTAAAAAAACAGCACTAAGAGTTCCAGATATAGGTATTTCCAGCCATTTACGGATGTAATTGTTTACTATGGAATCAATATTTTCAGTTACCCAAGTTTTAGATAATGCAGCAACGGTGAAATGCCAGGAAATTTTAGACAAGACATAGCTACTGTAGAGGAGAAGTTTATTTTTCGGATGTAGAGGTTTAAGATCTATATCAGACATCAGTTCGTTTATGAGGGAGGTTAGTTCAGATTTATGCTGTTGATTGGACATATCAAAATCAAAGTATCGTCCCAAATATTTAAATGATTCTCCAGTTTTAATAGTTGGTATAAGATGATTATTAATTAGTAGTTTCGGCAGATATTGGACAGATTTTGTTAACGCCTTCTTGATACCAAATGTGCTACATTTATCGACTCTAACAATCATGTTAGCCCATTGACACCAGATAGAAAATCGGTTTAGTAGATGTTGGTTTTCCGATTCTTGACCGGTAATAACAGCAGCGTCATCGGCAAATTGAAACCAGTGAATAGGATTTAGGAGTTGGAGAGAGAAACCAAATTGACGGTATTTTTCAGCTTTAATATGTTGAATGTAGGTGTTGAAACACATGTTAAACAGTAAAGAACTGAGACAGTCACCTTGCAGTACACCACGGCCAACAGGTATAAAAGGGGTACGGAACTCAGAAGTAATTATGGAAGTCTTAAAGTCAGTGTACAAACTTTTTATAATATTATTGATATGGTTAGGAATGTGATGATAACCAAGGATAGACTGGATTAAGTTGTGGTGAACTTCACCAAAAGCATTCTTGAGGTCAAGTAATGTGATGACAAGTGAGCGTTGTTTAATCCGAGCTTTGTTAATGATATTAGCCATCTGTGCAGTATGTTCAAGTGTGCCAGAGAGATTAGGCGTGAACCCTTTCTGTATTTTATGTTCTATAAAGTTATTATCCATGAGGAATGTGTACATTGCGTTACGAAGACACGATGTAAATACTTTTAGCGGTATGGTTTCAAGTGTGATAGGTCGGAAGTTTGAGGGAATACTTGTGTCATCTTTCTTGTGAATTAGTATAGTGCAAGCTCTTTTCCACTCAGTAGGAATAGATCCAGAGAGCCAGACAGCGCGTATTAGTTCAGTTAGATAAGTTCTTAAGAAGGGACATCGTTTAAAGCATATAATTGATACTTGATCAAGCGGACAAGGAGAACCGGAGGCTTTCATTTTACGGATAGCAGCAGTAACTTGTTGGTAGGAAGGCGGGTCAAGGTCAAATTGAACTTGAGGATCAGATAACGTGGGAATCCAGCTTGGGATGTGAAACAATTTGTTAGGATTAATTGCAGCTAAAGTGTTAGTAAAATAATTTACGCATTCCGTCATGCTGAAGGATGGGAATACGGCATCTTTTCTCTTTAGGACGCTTTTAACATAACCCCAAAAATTTCTTTCGACATATTTATCGTGATTGAGCGACTCGTCATGGTTTGGATCAGTCTGAGTGTTGTTGTTGTTGTTCTTACGAAGCTTATTACGCAGGATATGAGATACGTATTTTACTTCAGACAGGTCAGAATTTGTTGATTTAAGATTGCTTAGAGCCTTCTTCAGATTCTTTACAGTATGATCTTTATACTTTGTTACAAGGTTTTGGTCGGGTATCGTTTCAACATGTCCAAAATTTTCAACGAAGTAGTTGTATATAATGTCGTTTAAATGCCTTATACTTGAGTTTAAGTCGAGCTCTCTGATTGGTCCATTTAATTGGATCGCAAATTTAAAATAATCGTTGGCCATTGCCCATTCTGAGACCCTTTTAGGTAGTTTTATGCCTTTTCTCAATACTGGTATAGCTTCCTCAGTAGCCAAATTTGATTGTATATTGACTTGATCTTCTGCAGGGACATCAGTGGTGCTCTCCGCGATATCTTCTTCGAGATCTGCACACAGCTCATTGTTTAGACCATGTATGACTCTACAGCTGCGCTGGTGCATCTTGAGACCACGAATCCCTTTACAAATCTTGCCACAACAACATTTTATCACAGTGCGGGTTGAGATCGGTACACTTGGAGCTGTATTTTGTGAGCGGCTTTCTTCTGCTTGGTTGACTCGTTGTTTACATCGCCAAGAGTGTCGACCAAGCGTAATGAAATCTTTCTCACAGAATGAACACACGACGCAGATCAATAGTAAACCAATAAAGCTTGAGCGAATCATGATTAGAAATCTTCTAGACTAGATAGATTTATATTTGGAGTAATTTAGTGTGATTCAAGTAAGAAACCAGCGATAAAACTATAGACATGTACAGAGCGCGTGTGAACGGCTCTGCTCGATGCTAATAATAATAATAATAATAATAATAATAATAATAATAATAATAAAGAATACAAGAAAAGATATGACAACGTGGCTCGTATTGTACACTGGAAATTATGTGGCTTACACAAACTAGAGAGAGCTGAAAAATGGTATGAACACATACCAAATGGGGTAATTGAATCCGATGATGTAAAGATACTCTGGGATTTTAATATACAATGCGATCATGTGATTGAAAGTCGAAGACCTGATATTGTGGTGGTGTTAAAGAATGAAAAGGAGTGTAATATTATAGACATCGCAGTTCCAGGAGATTGCAGAATATGTCAAAAAGAAACAGAGAAGATAGAAAAGTATGATGAGCTAAAAAGGGAAATCCGAAAATTGTGGACAATGAAGAAAGTAGAAGTGATTCCAATAGAAGTGATTCCAATAGTAGAAGTGATTCCAATAGTAGAAGTGATTCCAATAGTAGAAGTGATTCCAATAGTAGAAGTGATTCCAATAGTAGAAGTGATTCCAATAGTAGAAGTGATTCCAATAGTAGTAGGTGCCTTAGGAGCAGTTGAAGAAACTGGATAAGTGGATTGAGAAATTGGGAATACACATAATAGAAAAAATACTGAGAAAAAGCTTGGAAAGCTAAAACCTTTGGGACCTTAGGCTACTTGTTGCAGCCAGCTCCCAAGGAAAAACATGACCAGCATAAGAACAAAGTTCTTAAAGATATGACGATAATAATAATAATAATAATATTGCGAGTACAGTTCCTACCAGGACCGATTTACGAACATGATGATGCGCAAGCATTCTGGGATATACCGGTATATGCAGAGTACAACCATGTGGCAGCGAATAGAGTAGATGCTCTGTTCCTTAGATCACAAAAGTAAGAAAGTAATGATGAGTAGAGATGAGCTGTCCGTGGATTAGCAACCGTGAAAAGAAAGATAAGGAGAAGACGCTAAAGTATGCCCCTGAGATGGGAACTTAAACAACAGTACCCTGGGTCGGGTTGAATGTCGAGTTGTTCTTTTGGTTATCAAGTGGAGAAGTACAATGTGATTGTCGATGTTCTGGGAGGATGGTCCAGAGATTTGGATACTATTATGCGAAAGATGCTGTGGTAAATACGTGATATAAATAGGTGCCTGGCTATGGTAAAGTGAATGTAATCAACAGCATCTTGAAAATAATCCTTGATCTTACTGGCAACCAGTGAAGATTACTAAGCACAGGGGAGATGTCATCTGATTTTTATCCCTCGCAACAAGCCTAGCAGCTGTATTCTGAATTCGCTCTAACTTGCTCAATTCAGCTTGTGTTAAGCCATAAAGGATGCTATTACATCTAATGACTATCGTCTATCTATGGTTTAAAGTACCACAACAACAATTACCCATACAAAATTTTGTCATTAAATAAATATGTTTTGATTTGGCTAAATCCTCTATTTTGTACCAAGAAACTTTAACCCTGCCTTAACCCACGACCACGTAAAGGAGATCTGGGGAGAGATACAGTAGAGTTGTGACGTAATTCCACAACGAAGCGCAGGTGTATATATCCCGAGTGTTGCTACAGCTGTCTAGAACGCGTCTAATTCTATCTGGCATTTCTTCGCAATTCGTCGTACAACAACTTATCTCAATGAAATAAGTGAAGAAACATTGGAGAACCTGGAATTACGTCACAGGAATTAGTGGACCCATTCCCCTTGAACTCGGCCAAGGTTCAAAATGGCGAGGCTTTTATCTCTATTTTCCATATTTCAACATTGCACAGAAAATCGAACATTTACCAAATCAAAAATATTTTGCGCAGAAATATTCGAGGAGAGACTACAATTTATTTAATGATATTTGTTTTGATGGCAATACCATCATTACCCTGCGTGTGCCAGAGGGTATACCACAGTAGCTACTTACCTGACAAAGATAGCGAAATTGGCAAACTTTCCATCGAAAGCTTCGTTCGTAAGCTATTGGACCTGTGGCAGGCCTAAAGAATAAAAACGTTATTAAAAATTTATTAAATGGGACTCCAGGCAAAATACAAATGTAGTTCATATGAAAGATCTTACTGACTTTAGTTTATTCCCAAAGTTTCAGAATTCCTATCAATTTAGTTAAGAAGATATGACTAGTAAACTTGAAAATTTGAGGATTTTGACGCCATATTTGTTTTGAAAATATGACTTCAATTGGACAAACTCTCTAACTTCAACTTGCGATATCTTGTTAATTTAATTAATTTGAATGCTGAAAGGCAAGTACTTTCCACATATACAGACTTAGCAAACTAGGTTAATATAATGTATTTATGTGTTAATATATACACTGCTGTAGTGAATGTGGGAGAGCTTGGAGTAGACAGACGATACATGGATGATCGTCAAGCTCGTATCCTCAGAAAAATTATTCTGAGTCCTGGACAGGAATCGAACCTGTAACCTTAACACCGACACGACAATCAGGTTACAGGTTCGATTCCTTAATAACTTGTTCATTTCTTATGAAGCAAGGCTCGAAATAAGTGCCGGTCACCGGTCATTGAACGGTAAAATTACCATGTTTGACCGGCAAATTTCGTCATGAGCGGTAAATTCTTGTTTTTCACAAAAAATACGGGTTTCTTGTTGTGGAAAATATTGTTTTTGTAATATAGTTCCATCCATTTTGATTCTAGATGTTTAGTTCGTGAAATGAAAGCGGATATACATGACGTAAAGTTGTCAAACAGCACAAAATGTTATAAATATAGCAGTCGCACGCGTTCACACAATGCTGGCCATGGACTGAAAAAGTCTAAGCGTGATAAATTTAAGATGCCTCCTTGTTCTTAACGGCCTTCTTGCACAGTTGACATATGGAATCGGGATCATCGCTTTCAGTGTTGCCTTTCTTGAAATAACTCCAATGATGAACACTGAACAGAACAGAGATAATGAAATAATGGACTCAATGTTTATGGCAGAAAAAAGGTTCAAGAACATTTTTGGCGTTTTGTATGCCAGTTTCGACTTCCAAATTGGAAAGCCTGTTCTCGCGTATGAAACGGGTCAAAGACACGTCACACTGCACTTCGCTCGGACAGGGCGCTTGGAGAATCTGCTGCGCATAGGAGAGAAAGGACTACCTGTCGAAGATTTCAACGCTTTGCCAGCTATTCAATCTTGGTGCGAAGATAAAATGCGTCGGCCAAGTCGAACAAGCAATGAGACTGACCAACAGCGAAAACGAAACGCTTTCTGACAGCTCTGACTAAAGAGATTAACTTTTAAACTTCACAGTTTTTAATAAAAGCTTTACTGATACAAAAACAGTAAAACGTTTACGTTTTTACCACTTAGTGCACCAAAATTTCAAGCGTAATACCGTAATACGAAAATAACATATTTTCTTGAAAATGGACACATGTCGTTGAGTAAATATAAACTAAGTTAACCTCATGGCTATACAAGTGCACGTCGCATTGAAGCGTTGATGGGCAACAAAGGGAAAAAACAAATATGACCGGTAACAATTACTCCATGACCGGTAAATTTCATTTTATACCGCGGTCACGATGACCAGTAGATTTCCAAGAATTATTTCGAGCCTCGCAGTGAAGCACTCATTTACTATGCTTTTAGATAATTAATTTAACAATAACCAATACAGTAAAAAACCCGCATAAAAGAACCACTATTTTTTGACGTCAGGCTGAAGTGGTTCTTATATAATGGGTACTTAGTGAGAAATCAGGCTGAGTTGGTTCTTAACTGGTTCTTATTTCTAGTCAAAAACAATTGTTCCAATTATTTGTTTCCTTAATTAGTGAGCTGTTGACCGTGGAAGGTCTTGTATTCACATAAATTGAACATTAACATCCCAATTGTATTTCATATTGCCAAACATATTTCATATTGTATTTCATATTAAAAGCCTTCAAAATTGATTAAAATGTATCTCGTTGAGTACTAAACAACAGATTATGTTTTTGCATTTGCAATAATATTAAATTAAGTATGTACCTGCCCTTAGAACATGCTTTCTACTTCAGCTAAAGTACAAAAGTTAAGGTTTTTAAGAACCAGTCTCATTTGTCACTGTAGGCTGATGCGGTATATCGATATTTCGGTAAATACCGGTATTTTTAAAATACCAAATATTCGATATTCTAATTCTCAGATACCGGAAATATCGAAACTTCCGATATTATCGGTTGTGTGTTTCACCATTTTCGCATATTCGTAGAAAAAACGTAAGCTGAACCTATTAAATGTAATCAACTTTCAATTTTTTCTCACGTGCCGATGTAAAACAAGACGCGAAATCGCAAGACGGCAAGACAAAGGATCTCTTCTCAACTGTCAAAATACTTTGAAATGGATTTGAATAGATCTCACACCTTGGACTTCGGTTAAGGTTAAAAGCAAGGTGTCACTGTGTCAGAATTTACACAGCTCATTGCAGTTGCCAGTGCCATACTGAAGTTAGCCTGCAAAGCAGGCGTTTCGGCTGAAACCCCGAAACGCCTGCTTTGCAGGCTATACTGAAGTCAACACGTTTTCTTGAGTCCATTATTTTATTATCTCTGTTCTGTTCAGTGTTGATCATGCCTAGTTTAGTTTTAGTTTAGTTTAACGGCTTTATTGGGTACTCTACATTAAATAAACCTACACAACAGAAATTACATATAAAACATACGCTAAGTAGGTTACCCAAACGGGAAGAGCGCGAACGGGACTCAGGGACCCATGCGAGGCGCTCTCCCGTTGAAAATTAAAAGTAAATAAGAAAACTATATTACAAAACGGAGACCCTGTGACAGGGACAGTCACGCACTAACGACCATGTATATATATATATATATATATATATATATATATATATATATATATATATATATATATATATATATATATATATATATATATATATATATATATATATATATATATATATATATATATATATATATATATATATATATATATATTATATATATATATATATATATATATATATTTATATATATATATATATATATATATATATATATATATATATATATATATATATGAATGTCAAATGTTGAGGTTAGTTCTAATTTATAAGTTTTTGAAGACTGCAGAAGCTACTGGGTGGTGCTGTTTTACAAATAGAGTTCCAGAGTGGGACGATTCGGTTGAAGTAGGAGGATTGAAAAGTTTTTGTTTTACATGACGGAACTTTAAGCATCAGGTTGGGGTTATACTAACGAAAGAAACAAAATTGCCGTTAAGAACAAGGAGGAATCTTAAATTTATCACGCTTGCTTAGACTTTTTCAGTCCATTACCAGCATTGTGTGAAGGCGCGCGACTGCTATTTATAACATTTTGTGCTGTTTGACAAGTAATAGATCAAACACGAGTTTGACTGTTTCATCAGGGGTTCCAAACACGAGAAAACAAATGAAAACCGAGGGCGTAGCCCGAGGTTTTTATTGTTTTCGAGTGTTTGGAGTCCCCTGATGAAACACGACAAACGAGTGTTTGATCTAGCTTCTCAAACGAGTATTCCTATAGCGATTTGCTCCCATAGAGAGTTTATTTTAATATGTAGATTAAGAAATGTGATCCAGTTCACTAGGAAATTTCCTACAGGTTTTCATTGGGTATCAAAACTCATGCATGTGATGTGGTATACGTTCATGGATTGGCTATGATAATTCATGAATTATTAATGAGTTTGAGAACTTTACGTCACATACTAAAAAACCTTTGAGTTTCGCGAAATTTGTAATGTGTAAAAATACCGGTATATTCGATATTACCGGTATTTTTTTCGGTATCGGCATTCGGTTTTTTTCCAATACCGCATCAGTCTATTTGTCAGCCTGAAGTGGTTCTTGTATTTTGGGTGCTTAATTGCCTAAATTTCAGGCTGATGGTTTTTCAATGGAGATACGCTATTCTCCTTTATTGTCAACAAATCAACTCCGATATTTCCCCGCCCAAATGTAACACTCCAGTAAATAGAATATTGTCTGAAAGCGCAATATCGCGGAATTCCGGAACTCCCAGTAACCAATAACCGTGCGTTATTTTGGGTAAGAACCGGAAAACAAGCTCATCCATTCAATAAAAGTTATTACCACACCTATTTTTTTTTATTTGGTTGTAATTGTTTGTTACTCACCCCATTGCTTTGCCTGTCCTTGGGTCGGTAAACGTCGTCGTTCTCGTGGTGTGATCGACAAAGTACGGAATTCCTTCGTTGGTGTAACGCATTTCCCATCCAGGTGGCAGAGATTTATCTTGAGAAATTTGTCTACAACATTAATAGAGGTTGCATTGTATGGAATGGCATGGTATGTACGGAACGGTACATTATGGCAGCGTATGGTACGGCATAGTATGACGGCGTATGGTATGGTACTGCAAGGCATGGTATGGTATGGCATAGAAAGTGCGAAGTACAATTTTATATTCACGAGTGAGTTTTAGACGCAAACAACGAGCATTTATAAAACCGTACAATTGCATTTTCCTGGTATGGTATGGTATGGTATGGTATGGTATGGTATGGTACGCTAAGGCATTATTCCTTACTTTAGCACTCTGGGGTCTTCCCACTGAGTTTCTTGGGTACTGTGATTGACAAAGTAAACTCGACCATTTTGCTCGACTCGCTTTTCTACAGTATAACAAAGACAATTAATCATTTATCTGTGATGATTATTTACAGTTCAGAATGAGATAAAAATGATGTCAGAATATATTGTTATTGACAGTGTTAAGTTCAACTCACCCCATCCTGCAGGCATTGTACCAACATCATCGCCGCCAACTTGGGGCGGCCATTTGTTGCTAGAAAGAAAGCAAGAAACCCATTCGTAAAGTGAAATATGTTCTATACGGTGTTTCACAATATTTTCAATATGGACCAGACCAAAAACGGTAAAAAAAACATTTTTTTATTATTATATAAGGCGAAAGACTCGAGTTATATTTGAGTGCGGTAAAACTACTAGAAAGACGTATCCGTCCTATCAGACAAACTTTTTATATTAATTATTTCAAATAATATATTTTAGTATCAACCAACTAGTGGTCTATTACAAATTCGGCATTCTGATTGCCTGAGCTATTAGTGGTCTATTGGTGATAGGCTACCAGTGGTCTATTGGTGATAGGCTACCAGTGGTATATTGGTGATAGGCTACCAGTGGTCTATTGGTGATAGGCTACCAGTGGTCTATTGGCGATAGGCTACCAGTGGTCTATTGGCGATAGGCTACTGGTGGTCTATTGGCGATAGGCTACTGGTGGTCTATTGGTGATAGGCTACTAGTGGTCTATTGGTGATAGGCTACTAGTGGTCTCTATTGGTGATAGGCTACTAGTGGTCTATTGGTGATAGGCTACTGGTGGTCTATTGGTGATAGACTACTAGTGGTCTATTGGTGATAGGCTACTAGTGGTCTATTGGTGATAGGCTACTAGTGGTCTCTATTGGTGATAGGCTACTAGTGGTCTATATTGGTGATAGGCTACTAGTGGTCTATATTGGTGATAGGCTACTTGTGGTCTATTGGTGATAGGCTACTAGTGGTCTATTGGTGATAGGCTACTAGTGGTCTATATTGGTGATAGGCTACTAGTGGTCTATATTGGTGATAGGCTACTAGTGGTCTATATTGGTGATAGGCTACTTGTGGTCTATTGGTGATAGACTACTAGTGGTCTATATTGGTGATAGGATACTAGTGGTCTCTATTGGTGATAGGCTACTAGTGGTCTATATTGGTGATAGGCTACTAGTGGTCTATATTGGTGATAGGCTACTAGTGGTCTATATTGGTGATAGGCTACTAGTGGTCTATATTGGTGATAGGCTAGTGGTCTATATTGGTGATAGGCTACTAGTGGTCTATATTGGTGATAGGCTACTAGTGGTCTATATTGGTGATAGGCTACTAGTGGTCTATATTGGTGATAGGCTACTAGTGGTCTATATTGGTGATAGGCTACTAGTGGTCTATATTGGTGATAGGCTACTAGTGGTCTATATTGGCGATAGGCTACTAGTGGTCTATTGGTGATAGGCTACTAGTGGTCTATTGGTGATAGGCTACTAGTGGTCTATATTGGTGATAGGCTACTAGTGGTCTATATTGGTGATAGGCTACTAGTGGTCTATATTGGTGATAGGCTACTAGTGGTCTATATTGGTGATAGGCTACTAGTGGTCTATTGGTGATAGGCTACTAGTGGTCTATTGGTGATAGGCTACTAGTGGTCTATATTGGTGATAGGCTACTAGTGGTCTATATTGGTGATAGGCTACTAGTGGTCTATATTGGTGATAGGCTACTAGTGGTCTATATTGGTGATAGGCTACTAGTGGTCTATATTGGTGATAGGCTACTAGTGGTCTATATTGGTGATAGGCTACTAGTGGTCTATTGGTGATAGACCACTAGTAGCATTATTAGTAATATTATTAAAGACTTATTAACCGAGTGCGAGGTCTGTACGGTAAAGTATTTGCCTGCGAGGTCTGTGCGAAAAACCGAAGGCAAATACTTTACCGTACAGACCAAGCAAACGAGGTTAATAAGAAACGTTAATATATTTAATATATAAGTTAATATATTAAACGTTAATATATTTAACATGTTTCTTTGCAGTTATGCTCCTTCATACGATTACAAGTTATCTTAATTTCCCAGGTGTATTAAGATCGTGTTTATATATATATATATATATATATATATATATATATATATATATATATATATATATATATATATATATATATATATATATATATATATATATATAATCCGCGGTAAGACGCGAACCCAGTTATACACGTTGTTCGCGTCTTAGGTTAGACGCGCTCGATAAATGGTACAGTTCGCGTCTTATTTAATCCGCGGCTTATCTTAGTCGCGGCTTATTTTCTTCCGCATAAACGGCCCTAATGTTTGATAAGCTTTTTACTTTAAAGGGATATGGCAATATAAATTAACTTTGTCTCATTTGAAAGAACTCGTGAAATGGTATAACAAGATCTTTTACAATTTTCCCTTATCTTTTTTGGTTTTCGAAATAATTTGACGAAGGCAGCGTGCTGTCCGCCATCTTGGAATTATTTTCGATATGCATGTGACGTCATAAGTAAAAGTGAAATTTTTATCTTGCCAACCTTACGACATTATGAGCCAGAAACTCGATTATGTTGCACTATCTCCATTTTCAATTGGCCCACAACATTTTAAAAAGCCTTCCGCGGAAATTTGGTCACCTATGGAGTAGTTTCATCAGGTTTACCCTGCTTGTGACGTCACCAATTTCCTAGTTAATTAGGGGCTCGATTTCCATATAAATATCCCCAAATTTAAAACAGTGGCTAACCCAAACCTTACCCTAATCCTAACCCTAACCCTCCACCTAATATATACTAACCCTAACTCTTACGATAATGTTTTATTTTAGAAATAACAGCTGATTTTAATTTCGACTTTTACTACCGATAGTCTATGTGACGTCATTTCTGGATTTTATATGGAAATTCAACCTAATTAGGTCAAATATTACAACAAGATGGCGGATTGTAGACTGTCTTTTGTCATAATTATCTGAAATATTTCAAAAACCAAGAAAGATACAGAAAAATTGTAAAAGGTCTTCTTATACCATTTTACGAGTTCTTTCAAATGAGACAAAGTTAATTTATATTGCCATATCCCTTTAAAGAAAGGTTGTTTATGATTGATACTAAAACAATTAGACAACTCGCCCTCGTTGTCTATTTAACAATTAGACAACGAGGACGAGTTGTCTAATTGTTTTAGTATACACCCTGTACCTAGATATATTAATTTCGAGAAAATAATCCATACACCGTGTAATTTTTAAAATAATTTCATTCAATTTTAATTTATACGCACGCGCGAACTCACGCGACATCACATGACATGTGTTTACGTGTCAGACGACAGACGTCAGTCTGTGTCAAAAGCAAACCGTTTGGTGTTAATATGTCCATAAAACATTCGTAAGAAAGAATTTCTTCTTAAAATGTGTTATCAAAGAAACGACTACCAAGGGAACAACAGTTCAACTGGAAACAATCATGCCTGACTGGTGTAGTTGTTCTTAAAGATTGACACTGTGCAGCCATGGAAATTGAACGATTGTGGAGCTTGCATCCAGCTTGGTTTCCAACGCGAAGCTGGGCATCAGAGTTAGCCTGATCAGTTGTTTCAAGTGCCGAAGACGTTGGGGGTGATGATTGCATAAGGTCTGGTTTGCTGTAAGTAGAACTGCAGCGACTAGAACTGAATGGAAGGATTGCCCTCGCCCGAGACGAAGCGACTTAGAATATTCGACATGTTTTCCTTCTGCTGGAAAGAAGCCCTCGAGCTGTACGTACGACTGGAGAGATCAGATTTGTGACCAGTGACAGCCTTGGTGTGCCTGGCCTCTATGTCGTGGTCGGACAAAACTGTGACAGACGTTTTTCTAGAGAGTTTTTCTAGTGCAAACTGACGAATAAGCTGTGTTATTTAACCACCGTGAGCGGCAAGTAAAAACAGTTTCTATTTCGTTCCTTGCCATTAAAAATCTTCATGCCATATTTTGTGGCCGTTTTAGCTTTCTCAGCGATAGAATTTTCTATCAAACTCTCCAACAATTCCTCGGAAACGTCTGCAAAACGAGAGTTTTACTGCCATATTTTTTCAGGTTTGTTTTCATTTTCCCCAAACGTTGTCTATCACGAATAGACAACGGTTGAGTAGCCAATCAGAATGCAGCATTTGTAATAGACAATGGTTGGGTGTAATACATGTACTAAGAGCAGATAGTCAACTCCGGCTTGGCCTTCGTCCAGTTACCCCTACGTCGCACGCCGTTTCGCCGTAGATTTTGAACGTTATCTTGGTCAATATCTAACCGATTTCAATTCTGAAAACAGATTTGGAATTACCGAGTATTATACTATTTTATTAGCCTATTATATTACGCGAACGTACATACCCTTCCGTAAAAACTTATATACTTAGAAATTAATCAACAATGTTACAATACGGATCCTAGCCGCGACCGAGATTATCACCCTCCGCCTCCGCCGCTGGAATGTTTAGATAAGGAAAGGAAAACAATCCAAAATACTTCAGTTTCGACATAATAAAGTTATTTCCAGCTTAACTGAATCATATTCTGTGTTAGTTTTCCATTTTAGAATAAAGCAAAATCACCATAAAAATATTTTAGCATTGAAGCGTTAATATTTTAGCATTTTGTGGTCTAGTGCAAATGGTAAGAATTTCGGGTCTTCTCGGATAACGACCTTAAATCGTAGGCCCTCAGAACCCCTATAATTGGGCTTCTTACCTATGAGTGATAAATTGATAGGGGTATCTAGTACGTATTCCTTATAAGGAGGCGCAAATAGAAGGCATTGACGAGCAAAATAGAGTGAATTAACGAGCAAATAGCTGATACGTTGCACCCTCGTACTCAGCCTCCCAGAAAATTGGATTGTAACCGACCCCAAAACAACAAAGGTCCTAACCCTTTGGCAAACGTTTTCTTGAGAAATACACCACCCCCACAGCTATAGAATATATCAAAGGAAAGTTAAATGATCTATTTACAACATACGTACAGCTTTATCCCGGTAGCTAACTTAGTTCTCTTTAAAAGCGCGGATAATCGAACATGCCCAAAAATATAATTTTCGTAATACGGATACCATCTTGTAAACAAAAACACGAACTTTCGGCTGTCTTCGACGAACGTTTTCTTGAGAAATAATCAACTCCCAAAGCTACAATATATATTAAAACAAAGATAAATGATCTGTTTACTAGAAATACGTGATACGCAACACCCCTTCGCCCACTACTGTTTGAAACCTTTATAGCGTAGTTGCTAATTTACTACTGTAATACAGTACTGTAGTTATGCGCTTTGTCCTAGTGACGTCATCAGCGTTCAATAATTTTTGTTTTGGACACCTCCGTTCAATAATTCACAGTATTCGACGGAATTGGGGAAGTGTTGAGATGAACTGGTACTTTGTGTTAGGAATGCAAAATGGTTGCAACATTTCATTGGTCTGCAGATTACACCAGTCACAAGTGATTGATGTGGCGACGCGGCCGGCCCCTTGCAAGGTCCCAGGCTATTTTGCCCCACCTTCTCACCGACCTTGTGATTCATGAAATAATCAACTATAAAAAGACACCAAAGACTGTTAAAGAATGAAGGAAGAAAGTGCATTCTCTTTTCATTCAAATGTCTAGGGGTGCATATAGTGCAAATGTATGGACATCAATTTGGTTTTAATACAGTATTAGGGATTCTATCATGATTGTTGGTGAGGATAGATGCTCTTGAGGTCTCAATGCAGGGCAGAGAAACTGACCTTTCCTAAGTCTGGACATGAAACTGATCGGTTAATAGAAACCCTAGGATTGGTAACCATATGTTAGTTAAGAAATGTCTTGAAGGCATTTTACCACCATTTCTAAAGAACTATTTTAATCTCAATGAATTTGTTCATTGCATACATGTAAGATCATTATCTAATATCTATTGCCTTAATTGACAGTACTACATTTGTAGGATTTATACAACTTTCAAGTTATAATTAGTTTTTGTAACATATTGTAGACATACATATGAATACAGTATGTGTAATAAATTTATATTTGTAATAAATAATAATTGTAATTTGTTAGGAAACAGGACCCCGTCAATACCAGTGTTAGCATTCAACAGGCTATCCTGTATTTTTATTAGTATTATTAATAATGCCTAAACTTTTCCCAATCCCAGAATGTATATAGTACAACTCTCTCGGTTAAGTATTTCAAAATTTGTCTAAAGATTTCTGAACAATCACAATGCAGACTATACAAGTTACAACTAACAAACAATAACATGACATGGTTGTTTTATTGAAGATAAAATATTGTTCAACGTACTGTATACATTGTAGGCAGAAATACAGATCTTTTATGGGTTGGTGCACTGCCAAAATAGTGTGTAACAGGTCTCAGACATTCAACGTTTCGAGCGAAAGCCCTTCGTCACTCAAGTCAAGATCGAGTCTTTTATAATTCAACGAAATGCTAATCCTAATATAACTACCTAACCAAATTACCAACCCTAACCAAAAAACTATGCTGAAAAGGCATATTAATGTATTAAAAATAATGTTTATCGAACTCGACCGGAAATCGCGGGTTGTCACTATATTATATCAGTAATGCTTGGATGTGTAAATATATATACACTGCTGTAGTGAATGCAAGCTACATAGGCAGTACTGTATACCTATATCAACCGAATGTATTTTGTTGAATTGTAACCAGCTTCACTCTCCATCTGAGTCTCGGTAGCTCAAATATGGTTAGAAGCAATCAAGTTACAGGTTCGATTCCTGTCAGGACTCAGAATCATTTTATGAGGATTCTACTCCAATCTCTCCCTTATTCACTATACAGCAGTGTATATATTAACACTGACCACTCAATCAGTCATACAGTAATGCTTGTTTATATACTGTAAATTGTAGGCCAGGCCCAGGTCGTATAAACACTGAAACACAGCTATAGTCTACTATATAGGCTCATTATTAAGCACAGAATAAACATACTGCATATTTCAAAATATGAACAAACACTTACTGCTACACTGGATATCGTCTTCGAGTCGCTTTGACTTGTTTCTGTCGCAATCCTTCTTGCTGTGTTGGTTTTTGTTACATAAGTATTGAGGTTTTGTTTTTAATAACGACTGTCCCCCTCTCGTTCTCTTCTGCTCTGCCAATCGTTATTTAAATTACTCATTTCACGTACATTTCACGTTTTTTCGAGTAAAACAACACAAAATTATGTTCTCCGCTCACGACCTTAGATAAATATCCTTTTAGATCCATAAATATCCTTGTTTACCTACTTTCTTCCCCGTGAGCACGTCATCGTAACCAAGACAACCGATGTCGGTTGATGGATACCGATATACGCGGCACAAACTTTTTACAGAACTAACTTCCCATATACGACCGGACATTGTACACGACCGGACATTCTACCACCCCGTCAAGATTATCACCCTCGCCCCAGCGCCTTCGGCGCTGGACGGCGCTTCGCGCCGTCAGGGCGAGGGGACAATATGCGTACAGCTTATCCGGCTAGCGAACGTAGTTTTCTTGTTAACAATCCCACATCCAGTGGGCTGGTACGAGTGCCGTGTATTTGCTCGTCAATGCCTTGTATTTGCTCGTAGGCCACTTCCTTATATGGAATACGTACTAGAAAACTAAACTAAATTTTCCCAAATATCGCAAAACTCCGCGCGCTCAGGCAGCCAACGAAATTAGAAGAAAGCATTGGATTCCGCCACTCACGATTAATAAAATAGATAACTGAAAATCCTTTTTTGAAAACCCCCTGCGTACTTACAGGTAGTAGAAACCTCTGTTGAAAGTGTGTCCTTTCATTTTGCCACTGACTTCGTTGATGTTGGAAATTTTCAAAGTTTCGTACAGTCTCCAGTGTCGGCCGCTGCCACGTTGTTGTTCTGGTGTTGTGATCAACATAGTAAGTTCTTCCTCGTGAATCTGTTCGTCTCTCCCAACTAAACAAGGTACAAATACGTCATGTCAGCTATTAATAAGTAAAACTTACCCACGTGATCTGATCGTAAGAAAGTTAACTGAATAAAAATCCAGTTTTGCATCATTAAACAGTTGTAAATACTAAACATACATGTATGTTTTGTTTTGAAGATTTTTTTGAATATTTGTAGCATGCACTATTTCTTATCATGATGTTAGTTTATTTCTGTTTGATGACGTTTCGGAATTCGGAGCGTCTCTGCGGAGACACCATTCAGAAACTCGCTGAAGCAACCTCGTACCCAGGGCATTTTGCCTCCACGGTGGAAGGTCAGCGAAAATGGCCGTGGGATCGGCTGGTCACATGACACCCAGAGTTTCTGGGTTTTAGATATAATAATTTTTGTGCTCTTTGTTCAATTTCCTTTGTCTACTTTGTTGACCTGAAATAATTGAGAAATATTCAAATGCTCTTCAGCATTCGTATATATATTGTCAAATACATATATGGAAAAAGTGAATGCCCCAACCGGGAATCGAACCCTGGTCTCCGAATCAACGTTTTGGCGCTCTGACCTTTGAGCTAATGAGACACGGTCAGAACAGTCCAGTGATTTTCCCATATACATATTAAATTCCGCCGCTTTCACTTAACACCAACAGGCAGACATCGCATCTAACCATAATGTGGAGAAAGGCCTCTCGAGCGCACTTCCCAAAGTAGCGAAGCGATACACAACTTTTTGTATACAGAGGGCTTTAAGAAATAATTAAATGATATATGAGAGGATTTAATATTGTCAAATACATATATGGAAAAAGTGACTGCCCCAACCGGGAATCGAACCCTGGTCTCCGAATCAACGTTTCGGCGCTCTGACCTTTGAGCTAATGAGACGTGTCTATCGTGTTGACAATATTAAATCCTGTCATATATCATTTAATTATTATTAAAGCCCTCTGTATACAAGAAGTTGTGTATCCCTTGATTATGGAGGATACGCGAGTGTTCCTTTAAGATCACTTTGCATAACAACACCCAGCAGCTTAAATTCCGTAACCCTTTCTAATATAGTTCCTCCAATGCTGACTGAGTAAGTATAGAGCATGGCGGTACCAGGACAGTTTTCCAAAAGTCAGGTCTGTTTCAAGGTCAAGTTTCAAGGTCAAGTTCTTGTAATTATTTTTGAGATAATTACAAGAATTCCTTAAAAAGGGCATGGTCGAGACGTCTTAAAAAGGGCATGGTCGAGACGTCTTAAAAAAGGGGCGTGGCCGAGAACGTCTTAAAAAGGGGCGTGGCCGAGACGTCTTAAAAAGGACGTGGCTTGGGTGCCTTAAAAAGGGCGTGGTCTATTTTTATGAATCTATACGATTTTCCAAAAGTCAGATCCGTTAGGAGTCTACACGATTTGGATAAATGCGTTGGTAACCCTGTGTTCTTTGTGTGTGGTTAAATTTGTGACTGCCATGGCTCAGCCGTGTGGGACCTACGTGTTGGTACTAAATTGGTTAAATTTGAAAATTGTTTAAATTGCTTAAATTATAAATTTATATTTTATTGATTCATTTTTTATGACATATTGTTTTAGGTATTTTTTTATTTTTTTATTTTGTAGTGTCCATAGGCATAGCTAGATATTCCGTCTTCTGAAATGTGTCTCTTGTCGTCGAAACAACTCAATGATATTTTATTAATCTCATAACTTCCTAATTGGTGATTTATACTTCTAATGGTTTTCATTGTGTGAGACATTTGTTTGCTACTCGTTAGGGTGTCTTTTGTAGTCGTCATGTCTTATGTTCTTTCTAATGACACTTTTCTTCACCCCTTTTGCGGTCTTGCCGCCATCTCCTGTTTCCTTAATGTAGCTGTACATTTTCGCCCTCAATCCAACGAACTCAACTATTGGGACTCCTGAATGTCCTCGTCTTTCATCTTACCAATCACTTTCTTATTCACGGCGTTGAAGTATGGTGACGTCTTGTCATAACCACTAAAGTCAAACAGTTCTTTACTCTCGAACATGTCCTTGTACACGTCCTTCGTCTTGATCTCATACATTAGACTATCAGTGTCTGTGAATAGTAGCTTAGCCTCATGTTTCTTCTTTATATGGTTGTAGTGAAAGTCGTACATTAGTGTCTTCGATAGGTCGAGTATGCACATGCCCACATAAGCTGGTCTATTCAGCGTTAGCGTCTCTTTGATCTTGTGTATTGCCACCAGATTTTCGTTAAATATTTTCCAACTCACGACCGTTGCCTTTGACACTAACTTTACTAGTTGCTCACTGTTAAACATCAGCTTGACGCACACCCTCTTCCTCAGGTTTTCCATGGTCTTCCCAAAGACTGAGTTGTTCATCAGCTTGAAGAAGTCCTTCTCAAAGTCATTCTTAGCTGCCGTTCTCTTGACTGTGTTGAAGTCGATGTATTTCTTCAGCCATGGAGACTGATCGAAATGTAACACCCTATGAACCTTGCTGACTGTCATACCCAACGACATGTATAGTTGCAGGTTTCGGTAGTGAACTACATACTTCGATTTGTCGTGTAGGTTGGGCACCAGCTTAGTCACCTCACCTGTAGATACTCCGAATTTGTCTGCTATCTTCTTACAATATGGTGACAGCATGTCTCTACTCACTCTCATCTTCTCAGGGGCTAAGGGGTAGTCGTTGTGAAGGTCGTGCAGTCCCTTTGGATACTTAAGGTCAACCTCAAGTATCAGCCCCTTGTCTGAGTCGTCACTGTATTTGTTGAGACTGTTGATGTCAAATTCTTTGACCCACTTAAACCCTCCAGTTGGCAGGTACTGGCTCATAGCCCAACCATAAAGGTTGTTTGCGTCTAGGTACGTTATGTATTTCGATGTTTTGCTACTATCATATCCCTTCATGTACTTGTTATTGGCTTCCCCATATCTGTGCGTTATGCAGGAGACACCACCTCGCATCCCTTTTTCGACAAACTGGAACATGTCGACGTCGGTCATCAACTCTAACTCAATCCTAGTCATTTTCAAAGCGGCGTCCCACGATAGTCCTGGGGACGTGAAATAGTGGCATGGGTCTAGTCGATAGTGTTGTTTGCATGTCACTCTGAAGTTTTCGAACACGTCGGCTAACAGCAGCACGTCAGATTTTAGGTACAGGTCGTGGTACTCACCCATGTTCCTAATGTTGAACGTTTTCCATACGTTTTGCGCGTGCTTGTAGTCTGCATCTGACACGTGCTCATCATTTAGAATGCTGTAGAACGCTTCTTGAGGAGGTAACTCAGTCTCGTCAAATCTAGCGAAGCTATCCATATAGTCATATGGGTACAACGCCTTTACGTGACACTAACTCTAACCCTTCAGTGTACGCCCTCAGACGTGTAGTTGAAACAGTCTTTTGGTAGGTTACTAACTAGACTGTCTAGACTAGAGCTCATGAATTGGAAACTATCTATAAACACTAGATGTTTACCTAACATGAAAGCCATGTACTTCTCCATATTGTTGGGTATGACGTTGATGCTCAACCCTAGCCCACTAATCTCCTGCATGATGAAGTGACTGTCATAATCTCTTAGGTTGTGAAAGATGACAGGTATCTTGTCAGTCAGTCTGTAGTTCCTGTTGCACAGGTTGTGTGCTGAGCCTCTGTATTTTCCAGTGACGTGGCAATGGTCTCTAACTTTTACGTCTTCACTTACGTACTCTTTGTCACAGATGTGACATCTGGTAGCCTTCTTAAAGTTAGTCTTGTCAGCAGAAGTCATGACCATGTCCTTGTTGAAGTGTTCCTTCTTTGTCTTTTTACAGTACTCGACTTCTTTCAGCATTTTATTCATAAATCTTCTTCTGACTGCGCCCCTTACCGCGGTAACGTCTCTACAGGCTTGCTGTGCTTGTCGTCGTAGCAGCAGACTACCTTGTACCCGTACCCGCAGTCTGTGTGTTTCTGGTATGCGTTTAGTGTACGACTTGTCTTTAGAGGGCGTTGCTGTGTCGATTTTCTCCGTAATAGCCTCAAAGTCAGCGTATATTACGAATGGCACCTCTAGTTGTTTGTGAAAGTTTTTGTACTTTAGAATGTTGTCTCCTTTTTCTGGCATCTTGATTGCCTGCTTTCCGTTAATCACTATGCAATTCTCTATGTGGTTCTTTAGTATGTCTACTGTGCTGAAACATTGGAGACAGTATCTACAGAAGTTCTTTTTGTGCTCATGTTTTGACTGATTGTACATAAACCTATTGAAGTCCTTAATGTACACGTAGTGTTTGTTTCTCGTCTTCTGTTATTAGCAGTAGATCCATACAGTCCTCGTTTGTCTCCTTAGAGATGTAGATGGGGTATGGCTGCTTGTCCTCATACCTGAACACGTTTATGTTTATTTTGTTCAGTTTTTCTATTTTGTTGTAGTGTCTCACTGATACTGGGAAGTCTACTCCCTTGTAGTCTACAGTGTTAATGTTTTTCTTATGTTTTGACACTCTCTCTGGGTGCTCGCGTACTGGGTTCTTGTGTTGTATGTGACACCACATGAAACACTTGTCGTCGTTGTTCTTTATGTTGATTAGACCCTTCAGTGAGTTCCTCAATTCCAACGGTAGTTCGATATAGCTGGATCCTTTTAGGGGTTTGTACACTACTACGTTTATATAGTGGTCGTCTATATTGTATATAGTCCACCCAGACCCTTCTGATAGCCATACAGCTATGCGATTCACTATCTCTTCGCTTGACTGTCCCTGTGGTTTCGTGTATGCCGTTACTATTAACTACTGTTTTAGTGACACTATTGAAGAACGCGGTTTTAAACGTCGTTCTATCTCCGTCTAATTGTTTCTCTAGAGTCACTTTTAGTGTCTCGTTGTGTTTTATACCTCTTAGTTGTCTTAGGTCTTTCTCCAGAGTTAGAACCACAGCTACTCTAGTTTCGTTGAGTTGTGATAGTGGATCCTTGTTGTCTCTCACCTCAACGTTGTACGATCTAGTGTATCCTTTGAGTGCTACTCGCCCTTGTGTGACTGTAGGGAGTGTGTTCCTATCAATGTGTGCTTTGTCGCTCTGAGGTCCTACTCTCTTGTGGTGTAGTCTCTCTAAATATAGAGTCTATCTTTTCTTTGAACAAATTAAAAACACTTGTTGTATTTTTCTTAATAGGTTCTGGCGTGTGGTCTACGATCCACTTGTTCCATTCATTCATCTTCTTTTTGAGAGACTCATTGAATAAAGTCATACGCTCTCTCAAACTTCTTCTTGGTGCGGGTGTAGGTGCAGGTGTAGGTGTCATTATAGGTTCTTTAAGTCCGTGTGGAATTGGTTTATCCATTATGTTTTTAGGACGTGTCGTTTTTTCCATCCTACTTGACATGTTACGTTGGTTAGTCCTTAGGTCATTTTTTAGGACGTGTCGTTTTTTTCCATCCCACTCGACATGTTGTGTCTATATACTATAGATAATGTTTTATTTCTTTAGACCTTTTCTGAAAAAGAGTCGTTTTTTCAATTTACTATACTATTACAATGTAATCACGCTTCCAAATTTCTCAAGTGCTTTTTGGTCTTTAGGTGTTTATATTTGGAGGTCACGTGGTATGGCCTATCGCATGTCTCACACACCCATTTGTGAGTTTTCATCCACTCTTTAGTTTGCGCTCTGGCTGCTCTTAAAGCTTCTTCTTTGGTTTGGTAAATTCTAGGTCTTGCCATTATATATTGCTATATGTTTTATTTCTATAGACCTTTTCTGATCCACTCGTTGTAGTATGGATCTCCTCTCCCGTCCCAACCTAGATCCTTGTATACTACGCTATACAGGTTGTGCTCGAATCGCACCTTGACCTTACCAGGTTTGAGGTCGTTAGAACTACCTCTCAACTCTATACCTCTTCTAGAGCATATTCTTATGACATAGAAAATGTATTTCGATATATTCTTGACAATCAACTTGTTTCTTTTAAGAGACCATATTATCTCTATAAAATCACTGACCACTATTGGTATACTATCCTCACTAAATAGTCTTTTGCTAGTCATTCTCTCTAGCCACTTACTATAACTATGAGCCGATTTCTTGTACATCCAAATGTTGGGTACAAAGTTTCTCACGCGTCCATAGGTAGTCTCTCCACACTTGTCACAACTAAACACACCGTCTTCGATTTGGGTTCTGTACTACACTCGTAACAGTATGTGGTGTCGTTCCACTTTTTTGGTTTCACGTCCCTACTTCCGTTCTTGATCTCGTCCAGTGTGTACCCTAACGTAGTACCACTCCACTTTTTTGATGTCTCGATCTCGTCCAACGTAAACCCAGCATATAACATTCTCATTGTGCGTTCGTCAACCATCTAAGTTACTATACTATACGTGTCTTTAGACTATAGTGTGGTAACTTAAGTGTCGCTCTAGAATGTGTAATAGTTAGATAACTTATAATCTCTACTGAACGTCTTCCCATTGTGCTGTGTCGTCATGATCTGTCTTAATCGATCTCGAGTGTCTGACAATAGTAGTCCTCAACTCTTTGGTCTCGTTTACCTGGATAATAAGGTTCTTACAGAGTACCATCAACGCTTCGTTGTGTTTCTTCTGGTTCTCCGAAAAGTATCTCCAATACGTTATGTGTGTTTGTCTCCAGTGCGTCGTTTTTGAGCTTCTCGTCTGCTTCCATCGCTATCTCCTTCAAAGTTTTAGCACTCATTACTATAATACTATATATATAGTTATGTTTAGATCACTCTATACACCAAGTACCCAATGGGTAACCCAACAGCTCCTACGAATATGATTTGATACTCTTTCATCTCGTCTGAGGGTTTGTAATAGTCTGATAATTCAGGCTCTTTACTAAATGTCTTCCCATCATACTGTATCGTCAGTACTTGTCTTAGTTGGTCTAGAGCGTGGTTCGTGTCGTTTATGTCTGCATTAGCATCTGACAGTTGTTGTCTTAGCTCCTGAATCTTGTCTCTTTGACGAATCTCATTCTCGTAGAACTTTTCTTTCGCTCTCGCAAGACTTTCCAGTGCTTTGTTGTGTCTCTTTATCTCTGTCTCGTATCCGGTATGGTTTAGCTTACTGAATAGGAATCCGGCTCCTGCGAATGCTATAGCATTGAACAACCCACCTGCTACCAACGCTAGCCATTATGTATTACGTTAGATTATTTTGAGAACGGGTCCACAGGTAGGTATTTCTTGCTCTGCGCCCACTTAACGAGTAGCGTTGAGACACCTACAGCAGTCGCTAACTTGAGGGTGCCCTTCACTGATTCAGGGGTGCCTAACGGTTCTTTTAGTACTTTCTTTGATGCCATTGATACGGCTACAGCTCCAGCAGTCACGATGGCTGCGTCGTATAGCTCGTTCATCAGTTCTTTTCTGTCTATTGATGCCATATATTATACGACATGTTTTAATCAAGGCTGTCGAGTTTACGTGATGGTTTTATAACGACGTTCTTAGGCTCTTCGGTCACTACTTGTTTGTCTTGCCTCGTCGTGTAATACAGTGAACCAGCGGCTATAACCACTCCTATAGTGGCCTATGATGTATCCATAGTTAAAACTATCGTCCTCACTTATCACTCTCTCTCTCATCTTCCTCTCTTTGGCTGCTTTGGAAATAGCAGCCAAGCGTTTGCCTGCCTCTACTCTCTTAGGGTCTTTGGCCTTTGTTGTCGACGTTATAATAGGTACGGACTCGTTGTCAGTCATCTATACCATACGTGATATCTCGTCACAGACCATCTCACAGTCATCTCACAGATTCATCTAACAGGTCGTCCTAGCAGGTCGTCTCACAGATAGAGTATTCTATGAAAGTATCTTTGGTGATTAGACAGTGTGGTTTCACTCTTAAATCTTCTATTACAATACTCACACAGAACTCTGGAGTCTCTCATATATGTCTCTATGAAATGTATTATCTCATGTTGGTCTGAGGATAATAATGTGTTGTACCCTTGTGATCTTAGTCTTCTTAATACCCTCATCTGGTTATTCCTAATAACCCCATTACCTTTCGGTGTTTTGAACTCTATAGCAAAACCATTGTATCTCTTATGTAGTTGCGGAACTATCAAATCTGGTTGTCCACCACTGTAACCCTTCTTCCATCCATCTATTCTTTTAGTAGATGTGTCTTGGTACTCTCCCAACCCTGGGATGACTATTGTTGGATGATACTCTCTAATATATTTAACTATATTATAATGCAAGTCTGTCTCGTTCATTATTGATAACTGGTTGCATTGTGTGTACTGACCCGTCTTTCTAATAGACGGTAGGACTTCTGTGAATACCCATTTTTGAAACTTCTTGGCTGACTCGAGTTTCGACGAGAAGACTAGAGAGTAAACTCCTGGCTCCGATATGAGTAATCATGTTTGGTTGCAAGTTTAAAGGGGGCGCGAAATCACGCCCCCCTTCAAACACGTCTCGTTTTGAACCTTATATATATCGTCAACGTGTACACTGATAGCCCACTTCGCGTTTTTTATACCCTAGTGCCTTAGCGACTTCTTTTCCATGGAACCATATGTTGTCTCCATCTTTAATAGTCGTGACTGAATTGTTCTCAAAACTGAAATTTTTTGACAAGGCTCGTCATATATAATATACTGTGTGTAATATTATAAGTGACTCTGAGGTCCTAAAACGGGACCTCAGTTTTCGTCGTCTTTTATGCGGAAAACACCCCTTGGTTCTTATGTGTAGACCTGTGTCTAAAGGGAGGTCGAAGACCCCCTTGTGTCTCGTATACTTTATTGTACCTTTTCACCATTCCATTGATTGGTGGGCATAAGTCAGTCACGTTATCGTCCAACACTTTAAACGTCTGAGAGAAACACTGACTCGTTGTAAGTAAGACCTCTAAGATACGATCTTAGTTGTGTCAGTATCTTTTTGTAGCTAGTGTGCGCGAACTTACAGTGCTCCCACTCTACTCATCAGATTGGATTTAGCCAAGTATCCTTGAATGCATCACGCCAGGACCACTAATACAAGCAATGACTAGAGGGTTAGCGGTTATCGATCCAGCTATAACCCCTACTGTCGTTAACCCTATGCTAGTCATGTTTAACGACAGTTTTAATTTTCTTCAACCTCTTATATTTCCATTTGTAACAGGCTTCTAGCTTGTGGTAGTACGCGTACAAAGCGTTTGAGTTTCTAGTGTCCTCCTCCTCTGACATGTCCTTTGATATGTGATTGAAAACAATAACTGACTTCTTCTTCATATATCTTACTTTATATTATACTCATCCATCATCTTCCCACCAACTACTAGCACGTCTCGGTTCGTCATGTAGCCAGAGACTATCTTCATACCGTAGAAACTCTATCAGAGATGGGTACGCGTAGGGTGCGAGCAACGATTTTGGTCGATGTATTGCAAATATTGTTCCATAAGGATACCCTAATCTCGTTATAGTTAGCTGTGGAAGTCTGAGTCTGTCGACCTTATGTTGTTGACTCTAACATGCGAGTTACCCATCTGCCAATGTATTGATATCATGTGTCTCTTAGTGGTGTCCGATACTATTTGGTATTGCACACGTGTGCTCCTTTCGCTGGGAGGCCACCACCAAACGACAACTTATCAGTTGTACCACCTTTATATCCGATGAACTTGTCCCAAGAACCAATCATCGTTTGAGATAATCGCCTCCCAATCTGCTGTAGACCACCCTCTTGGCTAACCTCAATACCACGAAAACGGATATGTCACAGTAACTGCATACGTGGACAGTTAAAGTGCATTCCAACCTCTAGTTGATATCGAGTTATTGTAGGGGATAGGAAGCTATGACCACTGTCAGTACCAATAATAGGACCATAGGATTGAATACTTTGCACTAGTGGTGTTTCCAATGGCTTTCACTTTATTTGTCCCACTGTGGTAAAACTGCGTCATGTCCGTGTTCGCGGTGTGTTTTGTGGTGTTAAAATCGGAGTAGAACGTTATAGGACTGCACTCTAAAGTATTGTGATAAGTACACTGACTCCAACACTTTTTTACTGATAGCGTCCAAATCATCGACTGGATCTGGCTATGTTTTTGAGTGCCCTGAGCGCCATATCTATATCTCCAGACAGCCTCCCACCGCTCACGCTTAGTTTAGGGTCATTGTCTAGATGTCTCTTTCGCTCTTCTTAATATTTTGTCGCTCTCGTAGTCTCTGTCCCTCAAATCCATAACTTAGACTCATTATGCCTATAACACATATTTGCTCACTAAATAGCCAGACACAGCAGAAGCCCCTAGAACTAGCCACAACTCTGTCGCGTTGCTATCCTTGTGTCACCTCCAGACGAATATTCTTGGTGTGCCACATTTGGTGTTGCCATGCGATGTGTTGGTGGCTTATCAAGTGTCTCCAGGTGCTCTCCCACCCTTCCTGGTGTGGTCACGTTTGGTGTTGTCAGACGATGCGTCACCTTTGGTTGTTTGTCAAGTGTCTCCAGGTGCTCTCCACCTTTCTTGGTGAACTTTCTTGGACTCCGTCGTTGGCGCGTAGTTTAGCCCACTATTTACTCCAAACTTCATACTCCTGTGTAGCCAGTCCTTTAGCAGGTTGTTGTACCCAGCGATTTTGTTTTTGAGGATTACCACGTTACTTGGCATTAACCATGTAGACGGTGATAGTGCTAGATTTTGGACAACCGTTTAGTGTCCTCTAATCGACTTGTTCATGTTGAGAATCCACGTTGACACGTCATAGTTTATAACGCTATCGTCCACCAGCTTTCGAAACTCTTGTTGAGTCTCCTAGACTGCCTGCAGAACCACCAACGACTGACACACGCGTCCTCGCTTGTGCGCCAAGTGTAGAGTAAACGAAGGCCTCTATAGACTGATTTAGATATTGTCGCCCAATGTTGGTGAGACCATTCGACACCAGAGGAACGTATCGTTTGTAGTCGTTCTTAACGTCGTTAATCGTGAAGACTCTCTCCTCACCTGTTGTTTCCATCAGCAAGGACTTTACCGTGGTAGTAATGTTTTCTAGGAATCTTGTCCCTGTCTTACCATACAATTCTCCAGCGCCAAACTCTCTACTTATCGATCCCATACTCTCACCACCTTCCATCCTTCTGAGAAGCCTTCTAATGGTAAAGTATAGATGGAACCTCGTTACACTTGTGATAACAGGGTGGACTTCTTGTGAGGGTGACAAGTGTTGCAACGACACTCCGCAACAGAAACTTGCACAATACGTTGCAAACACAACCCTATAGTAGCTCTCGTTGTCGTCCCACTTTGACTTTGTCTTTGACGTGACGATTTGTAAGATTGGTAGCTTTGAGAGAAAGTAGCTCTTCTGATTAACCGAAGATTCTAAAGTTATTCACTGGATAGTTCAACACGTTTTCCGTTGGATAGCCCATGCCCAAAGTCCCCAGTGGTTCTTGCGACCTTTTGATAGTGGTTGGATAGTTCCACCAGAGAGCCATATTATTGGGAACTTGCTATTGTGCAGACCACTTCCACATACTCTTGTCATTTTTAAATATAGCGTTGGTAATATTAGTCGACAATAATGTCGTTGTTGATGAAGTAGATATCAACCCTTGTTACGTCACCTTGTCGTGTTTGGATAGGCTCAAAACAAAACTTGGTCAGTGTGGCGTAAGGATACTTTTTTATGAAGTCCGACTTGGCCTTCTCGATAGCGTCTCTCGAGTTTCTTAGTCGCTTTGTCATAGTTGTCCCCATAGTAGCGTCTGATCAACACATCAATGTCTACTGGGTTTGTTTATCGTTTAGATCACTTAGTATACTCCGGGTTACTCTTAAACCCTACTCGAGTCTACACCTAACGTCACCAATATTAGTTTTCGTCCACGTAAGAATATATGTATATGCATATTTGTACCGTCAACGTCAAGAAAAAACCTATTCTTGTCAGCATAAGGATACTTTCTTTTGAATGCGTCCATCATAACATACTGTACGTTATATGAGAGTGGTAGTATTGATTAGTGGTTCAACGAAAACTGTAGACCTACCAGAGTCAAACTCTAGCAACTAACTCAGACCCTTACTTACTAGTGAAGGAGGCAACCATCTTTGGGACTACGTTAACGTAACCAACAAGCCAACAGTAAGGTAACTTATAACAGTATTGACCACGTTTTTAGTCCCTGGGTAACCACACCTTTAAAATGATCGCCGACGACTTGAAAGAGTTAGGAGACGTGAAGCTAGTGGCTAACAGATATGACTTGACGTGTACGATAACAACTGATCAACAAATAGAACTGTTTAAAGTTTGGACAACTTTTAGGGTTTGACGAAAAACACTACAATAGCCACCACAAAAACCAGTCCCAACGTTGTGAACGTTAACATAGGACTGAAATACATACAAGTAACATCTAATATTGTGGACAGATCTAAGAACATAGTTAAATGGTAGCAAAAGCGATTGTATCGCAGTACTGCCAATAACTAGCACACAGACATTAAAGGGCTCTGTACAACATTTTGGCGTTGGGTCGAAAATCCCCGATAAACAAAGGAGATCGTCAACCAACTAGAGTTTCAAGATAAACAGATCAGGATGATAACACTGTTAACGTTGGTGAGGTGCTGTTAGATTTACACATCACGTAGTGTATATGGGACATAGAGCAAGAACTAAGAGGTATTTACTATAATCCGTCAACTGGTTACCATCCGCTGAGAGGCTATACCAAAAGGCACAAGAAGATGGGCTAAACGTTAGTAGGACAAAGATAAAGGACTGGTTTAAAATCTCAAGACACATACACCAGGTACAAAACCAGTTGTTAAGAAACACAAGTTTAGACAAACGTTTGTTTGACTATCTGGGTGAGCAGATACAGATGGACTTGGTCGACATGGGTAAGTACAAGCACAAGAACAACGGGTTACTACTGGATACTAACAGCCACTGAGATCCTTAGTAGGTATGCCTTTACCATACCTGTCTACAGGAAAAGACACAGAAAACATGACTAAGGCTGTCGCAAAGTTACTGGAGAAGGCTAAGGTTAGATTTGGTGAGTATCCAAAGCTGGTTCAGTTTGACGACGGTAAGGAATTCTACAACGTTGGTGTGAAGGATCTGTTGGAATAAAACACAACGTGAAGTACTTTCAGCACGAACTCTGATAAAAAGGCAGCAGTCGTGGAACGATTTAACAGAACACTCAAGACGTCTATGTGGAAGTACTTCTACAGTTAAAGGAACGTATAAGTGGATAGACATTTTAGATCAGCTTCGTTGAGAATTTAACAACAATACCAAACACAGTACTATTCTAATGAAAACCTAAAGACGTTAGTAAGAAAAACGAAAACGAAGTATGGACGACATTGTTGGAACACCATTTCGGTGACCTACCCCACTACCAAAATTCAAAGTAAGGTGAGACTGTCAGGATATCAAAGTAACAAAAGCATATTCGCGAAGGGGTACGAGGCTAACTTCACCGAGGAGCTATTTAAAGTGGTCAAAGGTCATACGTGGTGACCCTACCGTGTACGAGATAGAGGACCACGAGGGGGAACTCATCATCGGTAAGTTTTACGAGGAAGAGTTGTCAGCTGTTGATAAAAAAGACGATGTATACAAAGTTGAGAAGATAGTGAAGAGAAAGAAGGTCAAGGGTAAAAAGATGGTTTTTAGTTAAGTGGCTTGGTTATGATAGTAAACACAACTCATGGATACCAGAGATTGATAATTCAAAACATTGAGTAGTATATAATGGCTGAAGGAGGATTTGACGACATCGAAATGCAAGATCGTAACGATTATTGGAGAGGTATACGGACGAACAGTTAAAAAGCGAACTCAACCGACTCAATGGTGTAAGTCGAGGAACACGGGATGACACAAGATCTTAGTGACATACATAGCAGAATCACCAGGGTGAAACAAGAGATAGAGACTAGAGTTATAGATAGCAGAGTACAAGACAGAATCAGACGTGCAGAGACGTCGTTCGTAGACAATGACGACGGAACAGTGTTAATAAATAGTAAAGGAACCACCACTATTGCCCCAGCAGTAGTGTTTGCTGAGCCGGTAACATATGGTGACGTCCACGACGAGAGCTTCAATTTAGCTTTTGAAGAAGGCGAACGAAATTGAAAGAAGACTGAAAGAACTAAAAGAAGACAATAGAAAGTTAATAGTAAACTGGTATAAAAAGAACCAATCTAATAGATAGAAAAATACGTAAATTGTATATACAAAAGACTCAGTAATGATGATATGTCAAGGAATGTAGTTAACAGGTCATACGTGACAACCTCAGGTTCTATTCTTTTCAAACCGATAAACGAAGACGGGTGAGTATTTGAAACCTAAACTAATTCTAAAACCTGGAAAAAATGGTTTGATCTACAGCAAAGACAGGTAGAAGTAAAAGTGCGATTGAGCAGTTCAAGCAGTTAGTTGAACAAATCCCTAGCACCTTCAACTAACGTTACAGGAAACAAAACCACAACTAACGTTACAGAAAACGAAGACACCACAGTTTCGAGTGACTTCCCAGTAATTGAAACAGAAGTGAACTACGAAAACGTATTTGGGTTAACAGAAGAAGAGAATCGTGACCTACGAGGTGTCCTAAATCCCAAGTGATACAAATCGATCCAAAACACTAGACCAATATTTCTAGAAACACAAGCCAACTATTTTCAGGACGCTATTAATGAGACTAGAGACCTTCTTAACACAGTAGAGGCCAATTCCACAGAGGAAGTCCGAGTTGATCAAACGATTAATAAGTCTCAAGAGAGCTAAGGACAGAACCTTAGGACAATTGGAACGTGAGAAGGTTAGAGAACAACAGGAAGAGGACATCACTCGGTTACAAAAAAAAAAGGAGTGGTTTTAAGGAAAATTGGTTTGGGTGCCTCGGCTTTAAGGAATAACCATAGCCTCTTTTAATCACCACGATTATAATATCCGCTAAAGCGTAGTCTTCAAAGGTGGTCAAGCACTTGGAAAAATTAGGAAAAGCTATAACTAATCTAGCCACAAAGGCTGGTCCTCTACTAGCTGGACTGCTAAACGTGGTGGCGACTGCGTTAAAGTGGGGAGCTGCCAGGTATATCTTGGTTAGCGATAGCACTAGCTTGGTTCGTCTACGATCAGTACAAACGGAGGAAATAAAACATGTGTTATAGTATAAGTATGAACACTAATGAGAGAGAGTTGCTTCCTGGATATAGACGTCGCGGAATATCTTCTATCAAAGGCATGAGAACCCGTCACGTTGTTAACGCTAAACCCTAACAAAGCCAATCCAGGGGAAGAGTTGTACATCGACATCCCAAAAACAAAGGGTAACACTTGTTGGGTACCCTCTAGTCTCCATCTTCTATTCGACTTTAAGAGTTCGAACGCGAAATCATGGTTTTTTCTTAACAACCTTTCTAGACTACTACTAGAGAGACTGGTGGTAAAACTAGCAGGTGAGACTGTGTACGACAACAGTTGGTGAGAGCGTAATCGGTACGTATAAAGACCTCTGGAAATCTAGCAGTGAGCGAGACCAGATGGTCGAATATGGGTATAAGCAAAAACGAGAAACCTTCGAAAAAGTTAATCTCAAAGGACGACAGCGGTGCAGCCAGTGGAGACACACCAAAAAGTTAGTGATGGTCTGATGTTCTCCGTCCATGACACTAAAACAAAAGATTCAAATCGACAAGATTCTAGAAGATCATGGTCTATATGCACCATACAACATGAACATCAATTTCAGGTATATAATCACACTCCCTAAAGCGTCTGATATTATGGTGGCTCAATCTGGATCAGCTGTGGCTGGCTATACGTTAGAGAACCTCGAGTTAGAGTACGAAACTATCGAGAGTCAAGAGATTGCTGACGAAGTGTCATCTCTATACGCATCCGGTAGGTCCTCTATCATACGAACACGTCACACTAATGAAGACTGTGGAGTGGGACAAAGGAATCACACTCGTAAACGAGAATATTAACCTGCCGAGAAAATCTATGAAAGCTGTCGTCTCTACTCTTCACAAATAAAACAAGAACTGATAGTGAAGACTTCGTCTACCCAAACATAAAGTCAGTCAAACTCACCATAGAAGGCGTACCAAATATGGTAATACAGTCAAGGAATACCAAAATCAAGACTATGGGGAGAAGCGAAAAGACTATTCGGACAACTAGACAACGATCATATGACTGTCCCAAAAGTTTTACAAAGACGGTTTCGCTTTTGGTCGTTGACCTTAGGTCTATCGAAGACAACGATAAGGTTGCAACTGGAAAGAAGATCGTGAACACCCAGTCAGGAATACTGATGGAAAATCACTAAAGAAGCCACAGCAGCGAACGTCATGTGTAGAATATTCCGTGCTATCCGACGGTCTTGTAAACCTCATCAACAATGATCTACAATCAATACAGTATCTAAACATATAGTATTCTATATGAAAACAACCTTTCAATATGCTAATTGTTAGTATGACAGCCCTGTGGTAAAACGTACCACCTCTTGGATATGATAGAGAAAGACTACATGAATCACTTCGATTTCATCATTCGTTATGTGGTTCCAACATTTGAATGGAACAAAACGTAACACAGAGTGGAAATACTTGAGAGACCCAAAACTTCATAGCTATTCAGTGTGAGCAGGAAAAGGTCGACGTAATTCTTAAATACGTGACTGACATTTATAAAGGCACCAACTCACTAATAATATTAGACGATTGTGCTAGCGGGCAGGATGTTAAAAACAGAACAAGCGAACTAGTTAAACTAGCCTTTAGCCGCTAGACACTACAACCTATCCACAATAGTCATAACACAACAACTAACCTCAATTAGTAAACCATATGCGCGAAAACATCTCAAAGTTAGTAACATTCACTATAACCCTAACAGAAACGATATGAAAATTATCGTAGACGATTATCTCAACGGAGTTGATAAAGCGGAGATTCAGAAAATAATAAAACAGTTGAAAGACAACGAGTACGCAAGATTGGAGATATTTCTAAGACATCCGTACTCCGTACGAAATAGTTATTCCGCAAAAACAAAACACATCGTATAGTATAGGACATGCCAAAACGTAAGACAAAAAATACTGATACAATTGATGAACTAATTGAAGACATACGAAAGCAGAACAGGAAGTGATTCGATGAACCACAAATCGACACGTCACAAGTTGACGACACTCATCTCAAACTGATGTAGACAAGAGACGAGACGAACTAAGAAGACTCTCAGAGGACGGTGAGATAGACAAACCCATCGCTTATCTCAAAAAGGCTTCAGATAAAGTCATCAACAAGATCTACGAAGAATGGGAGGTAAAAAGAATGGAGAAAGCGAACGTGTTTCTCTGTGACCTTTTAATAAGCAAGTTCGCATCACGCGTTAGGAGGGTTCAACGCTATTGAATCACCTGAAAAGCTAGAAAAAGAGTTGATCACTGATCAACTACTTAAAAGAGATGTAGAGAAGTTCATATCATACGTATCCCCCTACCTCCCTTGTTTAGGGTTGTTGTCGGGTGGACTAACAACTAGTAAACACGTATTTAGCCATATGTCTAGAGGGGAAATCCCCGAGGGGGAACCCCCCGAACGAAGGAGACAGTGCTATCTAATTACAATGTTAGCGGAAGCGAGTCGAAGACGATGTATCACACTACTATGTTCTTCAAGACGGAATGTGTGACAAACGACACAGCTGTGTCACTTTTTCCGGATACATTGTCTTAGATTGCGTAAACAAACGACACAGCTGTGTCACTCGCACGGAATAAGTGGTAATGGACTGGGAAAAGAAGCCCAACTCATGATTCGAACGCCCTAAGTGAGTGTGCACAACGATTAACCCCGCAAGCCACCACACCCATAGTAAGTTATACACTCATTTTATAGTATTTAAGTGAATCAAATTTTGGTTAGCGAACGTAGGTCCACACGGCTAAACCACACACTATTCCAAACCGTGTAGATTCCTAATGGATCTGACTTCTGGAAAACCGTCCTGGTATAGCCATGTTCTACACTACTCTCCAGGGCTCCAGCGCTCCACACACTGTAATGAGCGCTGGAGCCATGGAGAGTAGCGTAGAACGTTTGGAAATCAGTAGAGGAAAAGATAGCGAGACTCGACAAATATTTGTTATGTCACCTATCAGATTAGAAAGCCTCAAACGACAACTATTCGCTAAGAATCGCTTAGAGCGTAAGGAAATAGATGAGGAGTTTAAACATTCTGTACTTGGGAAAAGGATGACCAGTTGTAAAAGAGAGTTGCAGCTTCTACGCGCTAGTGCTTGAAAAACTATTCCTGGAAACGCGTGATGGATCTGACTTTTGGAAAATCGTATAGATTCATAAAAATAGACCACGCCCTTTTTAAGGCACCCAAGCCACGTCCTTTTTAAGACGTCTCGGCCACGCCCCTTTTTAAGACGTCTCGGCCACGCCCCTTTTTTAAGACGTCCTCGACCATGCCCCTTTTTTAAGACGTCTCGACCATGCCCTTTTTAAGGAATTCTTGTAATTATCTCAAAAATAATTACAAGAACTTGGACCTTGAAACTTGACCTTGAAACAGACCTGACTTTTGGAAAACTGTCCTGGTACCGCCATGCTCTATACTACTTGACTGGCGGAGGGACAGAAACTAATACAAATCTTTGGTCTTTTTGGCATTCAGCTCCATTTTGTTTTGGGTAGCCCAATTCTCTAGATGATTCATAGCCTTCATAGCCTCTTGTATGTGTCTGTTGGATCCACTAGATACGAACTCATATTGGCTGCAATCATCAGCATATTTGCACGTGGACACCGATGTTACATTGGCTATACAATCATCGATGTCGTTAACAAGGACGTTAAACAATGTAGTGTAGGAGAAATGACGCCGCCCTGTCGCACTCATTAGGTCTGTTGCGTTGTACAAGTCTTGTGTGATGCTAGTGAGTGCGGTAACTGGTGGATCTACCGTCAGTGAATGCATGCTGTGAAGCGTTGAATGCATGCTGTGAAGCGTTAATTTTAAGATCTCCATTATTGAGTTTTGGTTGTATCTTCTCAAGTACCTTGAAATCTGCCGTAAAGTCCGTATTTATGTCCGTAGGATTGTTCACTTTGGCACTGGACTGATAAGCACGTGTTTATAGGTACTTGGGTATTTACATTGCAGAATACTGGCGCAGATGTTATGTATAACAGACGCCAGTTCCTCATGGAAGCGTTTTTTAGAGAGCCACGCGGGTAGACCGTCTCCGATTGCTTTTCTAGAATTAAGGTGTTTTACTATGACCTTTATTTGCCCCAATATTAGGTAAAGGCGGGCACCGGTCATCAAGTCCCATCAGCCAGTTCACTGACTGTTGACGCAGTTGGCTGGGCGATCGTTCCAGGGAGCAGTGAATGCCTCCAATAACTTGTTTGCCATTGTTTGTAATTCCGTATTCGTTGGAGCAGTAGGCATTGTAGATTGTATAACCAGCACCGCAGAGGGAGTAGATGCACTTAAACCACTTTCTTGGATTCGAGAAGCGGAGATTGCTTGCTTTAGTTTCATAGTACCTTCGTTTAGCGCCTGAAATCAACCTTGATATATTTAGAGACAGGTGATGATCTTTATCGTTATCGCCTTTAACAAAGGCCCTTTGTTTGGCTCTAATCTGACTCTTAATGAGGCGTCATCCACTCTTTGTCATCCACCTCTTTCTCCGAAAAAATCCCACTCTTTGTCATCCACTCTTTCTCCAAAAAGCTCCGAAGGAGGTTACCCCTCTCAGAAAAGCTCCGAAAAACTCCGAACACTGATCTCTAAATAAAGACTGGATCAAGCAACTATTGTTTAGATGCTGCGAAAAAATGAAACTGGGAATATTTCGCGGCGGCCATCTTGAACGGACCACATTATATAGTTTTACTATAGGCGACCAGAGACTATCTGTCTCTGATCTTTGAAGATGCTTAAATGAATCAGTTGTCGAAGGTTTTTCCCACAATATAGAACGCAAACGTACGGCTCCGTTACAGTAACTATGAAGCCAGGACATATTTCGCGGCGGCCATATTGGAGTAACACCGTAGTCACTCATATAATGGTCGCCACGCAAACGCGATAATCCCCGGCTTCATAGTTACTATTACGGAGCCGTAGTTTGTGTTCTATATTATGGGAAACCTTCGACAACTAAATCATTTTAACATCTTAAAAGATCAGAGACAGCTAGTCTCTGTCACCTATAGTAAAACTATATAACGTGGTCGCAACATGATGGCCGCCACGAGCTACTTCCGGCTTCATTTTCTGAACAATAGTTGCTCGATCCCAGTCTTTATTTAGAGATCACTGGCTTCCGAAGGAAAAAGCTCCAAAAAGCTCCAAAGGAGAAATTATATATATTTTCACAGTGAAGATAACAATTATATCTTCATTGTGAGCAGTAAAGATATCATTTTTATATTCGCATGTGAAGATATCAGTTTTTCTGAATAGGAAGAAAATCTGGTATTCCATCGATGTCTAATAAAATAAACGTGCTTTTTATTCCTCTTGTTAAGGGCCTAAGGCTCTTTAAGGTGGCTCGATAGTCTAAATCATGAGAAATTGCATTTTTTATTTTGGTTCATTGCATAGCTCTAGCGGTGGTCCTTGATAATTGAAACATTTCACACTTTGGTAGCATTTGTATTAGATTTTATGCAAATTAGTTTTCTTTCTGGATTTATTGGAAACACGATCTCTCAACTCAGGTAAACCGTTGAGGGTATAAAACTTTTCAGTAAACAAGACCACCACTAGAGCTATGCAATGAACCACAATGAAGCTCAGATCTGCATTACAAACATTTTTTAATGGCGAAAAATGCAATTTCTCACGATTTAGACTACCAAGCCACCTTAAAGTATTTTTCCTCAAATTCTGGAATTTGAAGGCCGCGAGATGCTATTTTTGTGATATATCAAACATATTTGACCCTATAGGCATGAAATTTTCACTGTGAGTTCATACAGGTATTATCTGTGCAATGCCAATGTCGAATTGATTTGTTGTTAGACTACTCCAAAAAATATCTAGGGCCTTCGGAAGAGATGTAATTGGGCATTTTTCCCCTCATTTTTAAAATATATGAAGGCATTGACATATCTGTAAAATAATTCGTCATTGCACAGCTCTAGTATTGCATGTACCACATATAAAATTTCAGACCCTTAGCACTTACTTGTTTGGAGAAATCACTAAAATAATTGAAAATAATTTTGCACGTGAACGATCCACCTTGGATCACTGTTGAGTTTAAAAAGCTTATTAAGTGCCGCCAAGAGGCCTTCTCCAGCAATAATAAAGATCTCTTTAACTATTACCGTAACCGAGTGAATCGCGAAAGGAAAGTGTGTCGTAGCAAATTCTTTACGTCGAAGGTTCAACAACTTAAGGAGACGAAGTGGAAAGAGGTAAAAAGAATTGCTGGCATGGTACCTACGTGCACAGCTTCAATTAGATGACATCGAGGATAAGGCGCCTCATAGTATTGCCACCCTAATTAACAATGCCTTCTTAGAGCCCATGAAAGCCTATATCAGCCACTTGACATTCTTCCTCCCACTGAAACTAACGAGGCTGTTATAGAGCTTAGTGAGCTTGAGGTGTATTCGTCTCTTGTCAAGCTTAATGCCCGAAAGGCGTCTGGCTCCCAAGACTTCCCAAATTGGCTCTTAAAAGAATATGCCGAAGTCCTTGCTCAGCCTGTTTGTGCTGTAGTTGTTGTTCCATAAAGCTACTGTTGAGTACCACCATCTTGGAAGCTTGCAGACGTTGTCCCTCTAGTTAAAACCAAACCAGTAACAGAAGTTAGTAAACATCTAGGCCGTTATCTCTCACTGCAGCAATTTCTAAAATCGCCGAGGATTTCGTCCGGTGACGAGGTAAATAAAAACATCGGTCCCTGCTATGTTTTGAAAGAAATGTGATTGCCAAAACCAATTTGGTGCGATTTACCAAAAGTCGTCCCCCACTGCGTTGGCAATCTAAATATCTATGGAATTCCATAAGTGGGCCACAGGTCCCACCAACTGGATGTGAACCTGGAGCTGCGGGTGAGGAATCCCCGATGGGCTTTGTTTATACGAACTATAAAAAAGCTTTTTTGACCTTATACTGTATTAAAGACCCCAAATCCGAAATTCCTGGGCCCTTAAACAAGATTTTTAAATTGCCCCATTCCAAGCAAAACGATAATACCGATGGGAACTTCTTTTTAATGAAAACCGAAAACAACGGCGGTGAAAATTTATCCAATTGGACTGTTTTTTAATTCCGGGAATAGGGGGCCACCCTTGTTGTTCCCCGTCCTGGGCGTTACTTCCATAGGGTTACCTGGGTTACCAAGGCTTGGAGGAACCCCATGGGCTATTTTAATGATCAAATGACTTTGTGAAGATTGCAGACGTAAAAAAACGTGGGAAGTATGTAGATGACACAACGGGACCGTTTTTTGCCCCCGGAGGTGGTTTTTCCCAAGGGAAGCACGGAAGTCGTAAAAAATTCCAAAAATTGGCTGCCTGCCGTGGGGGTGGGAACCATGTGGGTCCCTCGTGCAACAAAAATAAAGGCTTTTCCACTTTAAATACCGAATAAGGTGTTAAATGAAATTTAATTACAATCGACATTATAAGTCCACCCTTCCCAAGCAAGAACCCCTCCCTTACGATCCCCCCCCTGGGTATTAAACAGTTCCGATTGCAAAAAGGAGCCCTGTGTGTTGTTAAAACAATGCGAAAGATATGTAGGCCGGTTTATTGTTTTTATCCCAGTAAATCTTCGATGGAAAACGAACATGTGAACCGGAACACAATAAAAAAAAAGCCTAATAAAACTAATATATAAAAATTAAGTTAAAATTAGCCGGTAAATATTTTCTTGGTTCCTGTTTGAAAAAGAACGTGCCCTAACGTAACCAACCCCAAAGATATGGTGGATTTTTTTTATTTGCACGTGTATATAGAATTCAGTGTTATGGAGTTTAACTCCCCTGCACAGGTAAATTTCATCACTCCTCATCCCCGAGTTATCTATCTGACGGAACCTTTGAACAGCGTACAGAAACGCGCCCACCCTTTTTATCAATTAATCTGCAACCCCAGTCCCCCCATACAAGTATATAATTTAGAGAATCGTCTTCAACCGTTTTTTACTCCCCTAATTTTCACAGACTGTGAAGAATTTGTGTTTTTTTTAAACTTTTTTTTAAACAGTAAATTAAGAAGGATCCCCACAACACATAAATTTACACGATCTTGGACGCTACCTCTCCCAAGGTACGAAGGGGAGTTAACAATTTTAGAAACAATAAAACCTTTTAGTAGTTTTTTTTTTTTCGTATGAAATTTTACTAAGCGATTTGTTCAGAATACTTTTTTATTTCCCTCAATGTGGTTTTTTTTAGTCCCCCCCTTTTTAGTACCATGTGTGGTAATTTATTAAACCTTTCATCTTTTTGTAAAATTTATTAATATAAATATTTTGAATATGAAAACCCCTTGTAAATTTAACGCCAATTTCCAGCCAAGCCCCTTGTTTTTGTTGGCTTGCGGAAATGTAGTTTTTATTTCGCTTAATAAATCATATAATAAAATTCTAATCCCCCCCCCCCCCCTTAATCTAATCCATTGGCAACGGTCCCCTACAAGTTTTTCGTGCCTTTTAAAAAAATGGTTGTGGGTTCGCGGAAAAGGGAATTAAAGATTTTATGGGGAACCCCAAAAATATATTTTTGTCTTTGTAAATGCTAAATGGAAATCCCAATTCCCCCCCCCCCCCCCTCGTACCCTAGTAGCCTGGGGGGGCCCCGTTTCCCTTTTGGCCCGGCTATCTGGGAAACGAGATTGTAATTGGACCATGTTTTAACTACTTATGTTGGAAAAAAAAAATATGACCTATATAAAAATTTGGGTAGTAATGATAAATTCGTGGCCTTTCCCCCCTCCAAAAGAATTACTCCCATTTTTGTAACCCTAATCGAGCCACCCTTAATATTACCAAAACCTTGTGTATTTTTTTTTGAATTTAGTCCCCATTTGGAAACAATTTTGGATTAACACCTTACACCCTGCCAAGGTAAATGGTAAAGCTGGAGGTCCGTTTTTATCCCAGGCTTGTTTGTCCCCCCGTGTTATTTATGAAATTTTAACCCATAATAAACCCTCGAACCCAAGGTGGATCAACTCTCTGGTTTCCAGCTGTTTAAACAAAGAAAAAAACAAGGCTCAAAGAAAATCCTTGAAATCAAATCCACAGCAGCCCAAACACCATCAATCCACAAGCAACCACCATTCATCAACAAGCCAACAAGACAAACAGCCAGTTTGGAAAAATGGTTAACTAGAAAAATACTTTTAGGTCCCTTTACCGCCGCTGGTAATGGTTTTTTCCTCCGTTTGTATTACTGGGTCCACCGAAGCAACCAACCAGATTGGGTGGGGCCCAGGGGAGGTAAAAAACCGTTGAAAACCTAAAAAAAAAAAAAAAAAATAAATAAGAAAACAAGAAAAACAAAAAATGAAACCAAGATTGAAATTTTAGGATAGTGTCGAATCCATATACATAGAGGAAACCCAACAATTAGGCCCGTTATGTCGTTTAGCTTTAGACCAAAGAGAAAATCAGTTTATGTGTAATGCTGGTAAATAATATCTAGAAATAATAAATTATATTCTATATCTATATCTAGTTTATCTATATAACTATATATTCCATTTTGCCGTTGTCTGTTCAGTTATAGATGCACAGATGAAGTCAGAACGTGGTAAGAACAAAAAAGTGG